>OX155953.1:13269229-13471729 GCA_944548615.1 Micropterix aruncella
TATATATATATATATATATATATATATATATATATATATATATATATATATATATATATATATATATATATATATATATATATATATATATATATATATATATATATATATATATATATATATATATATATATATATATATATATATATATATATATATATATATATATATATATATATATATATATATATATATGTATATATATATATATATATATATATATATATATATATATATATATATATATATATATATATATATATATATATATATATATATATATATATATATATATATATATATATATATATATATATATATATATATATATATATATATATATATATATATATATATATATATATATATATATATATATATATATATATATATATATATATATATATATATATATATATATATATATATATATATATATATATATATATATATATATATATATATATATATATATATATATATATATATATATATATATATATATATATATATATATATATATATATATATATATATATATATGTATATATATTTTAACGAAAGTTAATGTTTTAAATTTATTTTATTTTATAAGGAAAACATACAGCGCTACAAACAATAATGATAATACAATTGCATTAATTACAAAATTCTGGCCGATAACATGTTCCCAACAATATTTTCAAGAATTAAGTGTATTAACCCCTCGCGGCCCGCGGTTTGAATTTTAATGTGTGCCTTACGGCCCGTAAGAAATTCGCGAGTCTCAAAAAAAAGATGGCGTTTCAGAAAAAAAACCATTACTCCGAAACTGTCACACCGATCGTCTAAAAAAGACCTGTTTTATGTTCCTATTGAAATTTGCTATTAGATATTTGTAACGTCGTTATGTAAAGCAATAAAGATTATTCATAATTATTAGTCAAAGTTGTACTAACATAATTAGCGGTCGGCCTCGCCTGGCCATTTCGGGCCGTCTGGGGTTCGACGGTAAATATCAATTCTGGACGTTTCGGGCCGTCTGGTACGCGAGGGGTTAATAAGAAATTAAGGATTAAGAATAAAATCTCCAATACGACCAGTGCAGTAGAAGATGGGACAAGGAGAAGGAAGGGATGGGTGATTTGTATAAACTTTTACATAAAAAAATAATTTTAGAAAGTCAAAGACAATCCGCGAACAAAGTTACACATCTGCCGTCCGAGTTAAACATCACTAAAATGTTTATAATGTTTAAAACTGAGAATCCCAATCTGAACTGCAAGCAATCGTACTTCCGAAAAGTATTCACGACCAAGTTTAACATTGGATTTTGCCACCCACGAAGCGACATCTGTTCAAAATGTCTACAGTACGGAGAATTGATAAAACTAGAACAAGACGAGGAAAAACGTGGACATCTTAAAAATGAGCTTACGCTCCACAAAAAAAGAGGGAACGCCTTTTTTGAATTTTTGAAAGATGAAAGCCCAGATCTCATGATTCTTTCATTTGACTGTCAAAAGAACCAAAGCTTACCAAAAGTTCCTGACCAGGCGGCCTATTATTCGCGGCAACTCTATGTCTTTAATTTCACTATCGTCAAAGGAACGTCTAAGGATGATCTAACTGCAAAAAATGTATTTTCATATGTTTGGACTGAAGACCAACACGCGAAAGGGTCTAACGAAATCGCCAGCGCTCTGTATGACTACCTAACGTCACATACAACATCTTTTGAAGGAATCAAAACTCTAAGGTTGATGTGCGATGGTTGTCCGGGGCAGAACAAAAACTCAACTTTGGTGGCTACTGTATGTAAATGGCTATCCGGCAATGCGCCCGACACGCTAAAAAAGGTGGAGATGATTTATCCCATTCCAGGACACTCCTACATACCACCAGATAGAGTATTCGGTGTCACTGAAAAAGAAATTAAGACAAGGAACACCATCATTGATCCCGAAGAATATATAAATATTTTCAGAGAACATGCGACAGTGAAAATGTTGGGTAAAGAAGTTGTAGTGTACGATTGGAAAAAGAGTTTAAAAGGCATAATAAAGGATCCAAAAGATTTTCATTTCAAAATCTCCGAATGTAAACGACTAATATTCTCTAGATTAAAAAAAGACAACAGGAATATCGTAGTGAGAGGAGAAATGTACTACAACAATGATATTGGAGCACGAAAGTGCTTAACGAAAGACGGTCGCCTTCCTGGTCACCGTAATCCTCAGCTTATAGCTCCAGGAGAAGTAGCAGTAAAGCCAGCTAAGATTGCGGACGTAAAAAAGTTACTAAGAACCCACTTCGGTGATGATTGGGCCGAAAGACCGCAACTCCGATACTATGCATCACTACTCAGTACTACACAAGAAACTATCCCTGAAAACGCGGAAGAGCAAGAACATAATCTCTTGTGTGAAGAACACATGGACTTTGATCCACCATCTTAACTTATTTGATTCTATTGTTTGATTTTTATGTTATATACATACTTAAGTACAAAATAAACGAGATTGTTTTGTGTCACTAGATTGTAATTGTGCCAACCCTATCAATATAAGCCGCTAATCGCTTTGTGCCAAAACAAGGCAAGTCCTGTTTCTGCAGTTGCAAAACAAGTCAAGTCCAAAGTAATAATTTACAAAACAAGTCCATACCTTATTATTAAAACAAGGTAAGTCCAAACTAAAAATGTAATTTTCTCGTAATACACAGGAAAATCTTGCAGGATTTATAGCATTTCAGTATCATTATACCTTCCTAAAGATAACTCAATATATATAACATGTATGGGTTTTCTCAATAGTCGGCAACAAACATTTGCCATTTACTCAAAATATCAAAAAGTGGACATAGCTTGTTTTGATAACAAGCTACTGATTTTTTTACAAGCAGTGACTTTACATTTCAAGGCCACATAATCTTATCCGCCTATTAACATGCCATATAAATTAGGTGATGATACATCATTTTTATCCAGTTGATACAAACCGAACACTAAAATGACCGTAACCATGGTGGATGTGTCGTTAGTGGGTGTTGGTTTTATTTTTTTAATCTACTGGTTTCTTACGCGTAATTTTAACTATTGGAAACAACGAAATGTGAAATCTTTAGTGACGTTTCCGTTAATTGGATCCTATTACGATACATTCACGGCAAAAAAACATCTCGGAATAATGTTCAGTGACTTCTACAAAGAAAATCCAAACGATAAAGTAGTCGGAGTTTTCAAAGGACAAGTCCCCGAGTTAGTGGTAAATGACCTTGACCTTATAAAATTGGTTTTAATAAAAGATTTTCAATATTTTCAAAATAGAGGATTACCTACCAACGAAAAGACAGAGCCGTTGTCTAAGCATTTGTTTTTCGCTAAAGATGAAACTTGGAAGGCACTTAGACATAAATTAACACCTACATTTACTTCTGGAAAAATAAAGAAAATGTTTCCCTTAATAGATGAATGCGGAAAAGAATTGAAAGTATACATCGATAAGATAATTTCTGAAGGAAAGGAGTATGAAATTCGGGATATTATGTCGAAGTATACTACGGACGTTATAGGAACTTGCGCTTTCGGTATCAACATGCAGTCTATGCAAGAGGAGAATTCTCCTTTCAGATTAATGGGTAAAGAGATATTCAGCGATTCGACTGTGAATAATTTAAAACTCTTAATGGCATCAGTAGCACCTATTCTTTTCTTCGGGTTGGGATTCACAGTAGTTGCAAAAAAAGTTGAAAAGTTTTTCATTAATTTGTTCAAAGCAATAAGCGAGCAAAGAAAATCGGAAGCCCCGAGGAATGATTTCGTCGATTTGTTACTAGAGCTGAAAGCCAAAGGTTATGTATCATCAGAAAATAGCAGTAATGATGAGAAAGGGCATGAAATTGAATTGACGGATGAACTTCTTGCTGCTCAAGCGTTCGTATTCTTCGCGGCAGGCTTCGAAACATCGTCGACCACCATGAGTTACTGTCTTCACGAATTGGCATTTAAACTTGACATTCAAGATAAAGTCGTCAATGAAATTCTTACAGTTTTAAAGAAGCACGGCGATCAAATGACATACGAAGCTATTCAAGAAATGAACTACCTTGATATGGTAATAAGTGAGACACTAAGGAAACACCCTCCAGGGGCAGCGATTCTGAGGACAGTGCACGCGAAAGTACACATTTCCAGATAAACAATTAACAATCGACAAGGGTATATACGTTACTGTGCCTATATACGGCATTCAAAATAATCCTAGATATTATCCCAATCCAGAAAAATTTGATCCAGAACGGTTTACGCCTGAAGCTATTAGTAAGCGCCATCCGATGGCCTATTTACCATTTGGCGATGGACCTCGTAATTGCATTGGTAAGTTATCGATGAATTTAACCCTTATTTTTTTTTTAAATTTTTATTTATTTTATTTCAGGATTAAGATTTGGAAAACTGCAAACAGCCGTTGGACTTATTTCCGTCTTGAAGTCTTACTCGGTGACGCCAAGCAGCAAAGCGAAGGCTGAAATAGAATACGCAACTAAAGGATTAATCCTTTCCAGTAAACATGGCATTTGGTTAAACTTAAAACATCGATTCTAAATTGTATTACGAAAATAATTATAATTTGTTATTAGAGATTTTTTTTGTTTTGTTTTTTTTTTAAAAAAATAATATTATTTTTATGGTTACAGTTATATATATATATATATATATATATATATATATATATATATATATATATATATATATATATATATATATATATATATATATATATATATATATATATACATATATATATATATATATATATATATATATATATATATATATATATATATATATATATATATATATATATATATATATATATATATATATATATATATATATATATATATATATATATATATATATATATATACCTATATATATATATATATATATATATATATATATATATATATATATATATATATATATATATATATATATATATATATATATATATATATATATATATATATATATATATATATATATATATATATATATATATATATATATATATATATATATATATATATATATATATATATATATATATATATATATATATATATATATATATATATATATATATATATATATATATATATTTATATATATATATATATATATATATATATATATATATATATATATATATATATATATATATATATATATATATATATATATATATATATATATATATATATTTATATATATATATATATATATATATATATATATATATATATATATATATATATATATATATATATAGTTGGGCCCATTTTTCAATTAGTTTACTAGTTGAAAAATGGGCCCAACTTAAACCTACTCCTCTTTCCGCAAGTGAGAGGCATTCATCATTCTCGTTAACACCTAAAGCATTCCCGAATCCGATCAAGGGAATCCTTCGTCACGATGTAAGTGGCTTTTATAATTATTTACTTTATAATCATCTTATTGATCAATTCTAAAAAGAATATATACACAAAACTATCAAATATTTCAAAATATTGAATTTTTACATATTTTATGTTTCGTTCATTGTAAATAATCCATTTAGGTTAAAGGTAATCTTTCCAACTAATAGGAAAGAGCTGACTGCTTCCTTTCATTGATATGAGGGCATGTCACGCTTTTAGTTTTAAGTTTTCAGCTGAATATTGATCGCAGCTTCTTTATATCGCACCTTTAGAAAATAAAAAAACGAAATTCGAAATTTTAAATTCTTCCATCTGTCAAGTAGCTCGTCTTGTCTTGTTATTTCCCCTGAAATAATAGGAAATTGAGTGAGTTTACGTATAAAGAAGGATTGTAGCTTAATTTTTGAGATAATTGGATGAAGGGTGAGCGTTTACTATATATATATATATATATATATATATATATATATATATATATTTATATATATATATATATATATATACCTATATATATATATATAGGATGATGTTTTTATTTAAAATAAAATTAGTAAAAGCTACTTAAAAAGTAGCGAAGGAAATCCCAGCTTGTATTGGGAAATGCTTATGTTTGAATGAGATATACTTACGGATGTGCACGACTTTCGACGGTGCAATGTAAGTTTAAAGGTCCTTTTGCAGTCGACTAACGATCACTATTCATCCATATATCTCATAAATAGGGCTTATCCTTATGCAACACAAAATGCCTTCAATTGAGACGAATTAAGCGAAAAAATAAAAAATTAAACTATTGATCACTTCGGCAAAGCCGTTTTCTAAATGAAAGTGACATTACGAAATAATTCAAATTTCGAATGCTACCATCATTTAAAATATGATACAATTGGCTGAGTTTGTTATCAACGAGCCATTAAATCGAAATAAAAATAAAAAAACCTCCATATGCTCAATGAAATGAAAGAAGAAACTTCAATCTTAATTTCTGGCAGAGGAGTTTATAATAAAGATTGTATAATGTTATCAAAATAGGGTAAACCTATATAAAATTGTATAATATTAAAAAATTGTAAAGAAATATTGTATAAAACAGTATAATATTGTTATATTTGATAAGGTTTGTAAAGAAATCCGTTCATAGGATGATGTTTTTATTTAAAATAAAATTAGTAAAAGCTACTTAAAAAGTAGCGAAGGAAATCCCAGCTTGTATTGGGAAATGCTTATGTTTGAATGAGATATACTTACGGATGTGCACGACTTTCGACGGTGCAATGTAAGTTTAATTAAAGGTCCTTTTGCAGTCGACTAACGATCACTATTCATCCATATATCTCATAAATAGGGCTTATCCTTGTGCAACACAAAATGCCTTCAATTGAGACGAATTAAGCGAAAAAATAAAAAAATAAACTATTGATCACTTCGGCAAAGCCGTTTTCTAAATGAAAGTGACATTACGAAATAATTCAAATTTCGAATGCTACCAACATTTAAAATATGATACAATTGGCTGAGTTTGTTATCAACGAGCCATTAAATCGAAATAAAAATAAAAAAACCTCCATATGCTCAATGAAATGAAAGAAGAAACTTCAATCTTAATTTCTGGCAGAGGAGTTTATAATAAAGATTGTATAATGTTATCAAAATAGGGTAAACCTATATAAAATTGTATAATATTAAAAAATTGTAAAGAAATATTGTATAAAACAGTATAATATTGTTATATTTGATAAGGTTTGTATTGTATAAAACAGTATAATATTGTTATATCCCAGCTTGTCAATACAAGCTGGGATTTCCATCGCTACTTTTTAAGTATCTTTTACTAATTTTATTTTAAATAAAAACATCATCCTATGAACGGATTTCTTTACAAACCTTATCAATTTATTATATATATATATATCTATATATATATATATATATATATATATATATATATATATATATATATATATATATATATATATATATATATATATATATATATATATATATATATATATATATATATATATATATATATATATATATATATATATATATATATATATATATGTATATATATATATATATATATATATATATATATATATATATATATATATATATATATATATATATATATATATATATATATATATATATATATATATATATATATATATATATATATATATATATATATATATATATATATATATATATATATATATATATATATATATATATATATATATATATATATATATATTTATATATATATATATATATATATATATATATATATATATATATATATATATATATATATATATATATATATATATATTTATATATATATATATATAAATATATATATATATATATATATATATATATATATATATATATATATATATATATATATATATATATATATATATATATATATATATATAATATATATATATATATATATATATATATATATATATATATATATATATATATATATATATATATATATATATATATATATATATATATATATATATATATATATATATATATATATATATATATATATATATATATATATATATATATATATATATATATATATATATATATATATATATATATATATATATATATATATATATATATATATACATACATATATATATATATATATATATATATATATATATATATATATATATATATATATATATATATATATATATATATACATATATATATATATGACCTCATCGCGCTCATTACGCGAATGCGTCAACAAGGCTAGACGCGATGCTCGGAAAATCTATGAACTAATACAGAAAAATTATAAAATATTATGATATAAACGAATTTCACGCGGTAAATTCGTTTCTATCCTATTTATAATGTTAAACAACCGTGATAGTCTTCGATTTTATAATATGAATAAGTTATTTTAGTAACACCTTGAAGTGGGTGATTTAGTACGAGCAAATAAGCAACTTTAGATACATTTGCGTAAAATGCCAGTTTTTTTCTTTTTCGGAAATTGTTGTTTTTTTAAATAGGTATCATAAAAGCGCTGAATGCGATGCGCGATCTAGCGGTAAGTAAGCGAATATTGATTATTCACTATATTGGACCTACTGCTAAATTACGCAGCTCACTTAACGTTTCTCAAACTTTTATTCTAAGGTCAAATTTCAAAGTCGATGTTTAAATTTACAAAACCTAAAAAATGTAAATAAAATGTTTTTTTTTTCACAAATTTCTGTCAAAACTTGCTTGTTTTCTTTTACGTCACTAATAAAAAAACACTGGTAGAATCACATGGTAGAACGAGAACTGCGGAAAATAATCCGTCCAGTTACAAATTCTGTGGATTGCTACAGATTTTCCGCGGGTCATAGGCGTTTTTTTGCCATACTGAATTGCGTACACAACAAATAGCAAAATACCGAAAATTCCACCGCCTGGCCTAAAACTATTAAATTAATAGTGAAAAGTGTTTATGCATTGTACGCTTATGTAGTGTATGCATTGACTTCAATCATTTAGAACTGTACTAACCTGTTTTTGAATGCAAATAAAAACCACTAGATCCACACAATCGACAGGCGAATACGCATGTTTTACCGTGCTTAGCCCCTCAAATGAATGGCGATTAGCTCGGGTTGCCTACGGCAAAATGTATATAAATTTATATTTACATTTACATTTACATTTACATAGAGCGGGGTTTACTATAGAGCTATAGCATTACTATAGAGCGGATTACTATAAAGCGGCGCACATTTACATTTATATACATTTATATACATTTTGTATACATTTTGCCAAGGCATCCCTTAAGGGACGCCTCACATTTGAGGGGTAAGAACGTTTTACACTTTTTATTTTATAACACTTCACTAAACTTTATGTAGGTAGTTTAATTACATTTTATTTAAAAATCGCGGCACTCAACATTGTCATGGCTCAGCTGACCGACACTAAGAGTAGGTCATGGTCACAGACTTATTAGGGAACTAGACTCATGGTCAAATTCAATAATAAACAACCCCCACGCCCCGCAACGCTCGTCATGACGTTGCCAGAAAAGTCAAATTCTTTATGCGCAGATTGCGAGCAGAGATATTAAAAATAAAGATTGTTATAAGGAAATATTATGTAATAAGAATTGCTTACGTTTTTAACAATGGCCAACCTTGTTACAACCTTGCAATGTTTATCAGTATGTTTGTTTAGGTGAAATCTTGCAAGTAGAATTAAAACCACTTACTCTTATCCTGTGAAGTTGAAATTTTACAAGTTGGTTCAGTTCCGATAACAATGCAATTTTATGGTGAACATGACCTGATTCTGCTTCCAGCATTGGATCCCGGCGAAGGGACTCCTCAACGTTCAACAGCACAAAAACGAAATTTTGTTTACGTATACAATTATGATAACCAATTTTAAGTTTGACCATGATATGGCTGCTGAGCCCAGGGTTGGCTTCTAACCAGGGGACTCTTCAACGGTTAAGAGCAAAAACACGAAATTCTGTATAGCACTCAATTATGAAGTTCCTCTATGGTATGTATGGCTGCTGCATCCAGGGTTGGCTCGGGACAGAGCATTTTAATAAAAGCTTGTATTTAAAAATATGTTTTTACTATTAACTTATTACCATTGCCCCTAGATGGGCGTTTCGCGCTCGAAAATGACCTATTTAAAAGCACTATTAAAATCCGACAAGTAGTAGTTTGGTCGCAGTCCGCTAACATACAGCCGACCGTTTCCGGTGTGAGACCTGCCGCGAAGAATATCGGCGCGCTATTATCTCGCATACTGTTCAATTTATTGCTCTCTCTGTCACATGATTTACGAGCAAAGGAAATATGGAGCCAACTTATTTGTATGTGAGGGCATATCTAGCTAATATATCGCTGCCATGGCCCACGTTTTCAAGCTGATCCGGGAAAGAGTTGATAAACCTAGCATACTAGCGAAAGTTTGACTCTTTGTTCCGAATATTTATAACCGATCTCGGTCACATGCTGTATTTGCTGAGCCGTCCTCGCGAACCAATCATAATCAATGGAGTCTGCTTACGCTTGACTTGCGTTCTATAAATGCACTGTGTTCGGTCAGACCAGGATATTTTTACAGCAAAGTCACTTCTCTTAAAGGTGTGGGCTTTGCGCTAGTTGTTTATGTCAGAATAAAATCGATTGTTTTTATTATACTATTTAGTTTTTTTTCTCTATTCCTAATACCTGTAATTGCGAAATAATTGAGTGCTTATTTAAAACATGTTGTGTATGTCATTACAACATTTTTAATGTTTATATTTATGTTTATTTACATCTCTATGGATTGGTCTTGACTATCATGTTGATTTGTTTAGAAAATAAATAGATAAATAAATCCATTTTTGTTAAAATATGAATCCTAACAAGAGTAATGTAACTTATCAGACTGATTAAATTTTAAAAAATAAACAATAAAACTGTTTGATTACTAGGTACATCAATGTAAGTTTTAATAATTTCAAAAGTTGCGGTATAATTGAACCTTACTAGGGGTCGATTGTAATAATGGCAATCGCTGGACCAAATCTCGATTTGTACTATGTAATGTTATAATCAATAAAAACAAACTCTGGAAACGCATAGAGCATAAACTTGGAATGTGCAAACTTTCTTAGCAATTTGTACGTTTCGAATTACAAGCCGTTATTTTAAAAGTGTTACTATTGTTCTAGTTCTACTCTACCGTACTTTCACCGTAGGTACCGTTCATACTCATCACCGTGTACAGTATCATGTCATCTTAACTTACACATAAAACAAAACAGATTTTACCGCATGATGCTTGTAACATCCGAAGTTGCCACGTTACGATTCTGCCGCTGATGGGTGTTTGGGATCGAAGGACATTTTTTCATAACACGGCTTATATTTATGATATAGAAATAAACGAAATTAAGGGTTTGTCCATGTAAATTGATTTTAGAATTCGGTCGTTTACCTGTTATGACGAGAAAAAAGGCGAGAAAGGTGAGAAAAATCACGCGTCCGCCGATATGACATGATATGATTTTAATCGCTCGCGTAATGTAAACTTTATAAATACTTAGTACTAGTAGGTACTCAATACTAGTAGGTACTCAATACTTAGTAGGTAGGTAGGTACTTACTCAATGTCGTCTTAAATGGCTATTTACAACCTGTCTACCACATAACTCGATGCATTTAACGCAGCGCTGCAACGTTGAGTGATGTACCCGCTCAAAAATCTCAGGAGAGTCTCTCAATTTCCGAAAACATTCACGAATACGAATACGCACTTCCGCCAACGTATCGCAAACTGTTCTATAAAGTTTATTTTTTACATATCCCCACAAAAAAAAAATCAAGGGGAGTGCGATCAGGAGATCTCGAGGGGAGTGAGATCAGGAATCGACCTATCCATTTTTCGCCAAATAGTTATGTTAGTTTCTGGCGAGCTTCAAGTTCCGCTTGCGGAGGTGCTCCACCCAGTTGATATCAAATTTGGTTTAATGTACCAATAGGTAAATTGTCTAAATACTCGGTGACTGCGCTATTTAAAAGTCCAAGGAACTTTCGTCTGTTGAGGGTTCCCTCAATAAAAATTGGGCCGATCAACGTATTTCCATGCAATGCACCACACATTTAACGTCCATCGAAACTGGTGTGCCCGTTCCTTATTTTTCCATAATTTTGAATATAAATCGAGCGAGTTTATAACATATTTTTTAAAATTAGCAATTGCTGCTTATCTGAACCCTAACTAAATGTGGCTCAAATATTTTTAATTGCATAAATGAAATCTTATTTCATAATACTTAAATAATCAGTACAATTCAAAATACGAGATCTGGCAACGCTACGAGTGGCAAAATTTTCCATTACGCGGGCGAAAACAATCTCCAGCCACCACCGAATAATGGTCGCGAAAATATCACATCCCGGAGTAATAATTTTCGCAAATATAAAAAAATACCTCTAAAAAAATACTAAACGAACATTATGTAGGTACTTACTTATTCGCAAAATCATACTAAAAAAATAAAAAATACAGTGGGCTCGATTGCGTTTCTTCGTGAACAAAAATCGGAAACTTGTTCATGTGAACGAAACAGGGCAATATGATAGAGTGGAATGTGAAATGAACGGTTGTCACTTTATTAAAACTCGCATTAAAACTACCCACCAAAGATAAATCATCTGAATCTTAGACCGCACTAAATGTGTTTAAATTTATTCGGACGAGTATAAGGGGTAGTTTTTTTTATCGACAACCGTTCGTTTCATATTCCGCTCTAACGTATTGCTCTATTTCGTTCGCTTGAACAAATTTACGTTTTAGTTCGCAAAGAAACGCAATCGGGCCCAGTATGTAGTTTAATTAATTAATTAAAAGCTAACATTGTAAAAGTCCTAATATTTTCTTCCTTTAGCCTTCTGTCATTTATAACTATGTTATAGATACTGAAATATTGTCCAGCCTAAAGAGGCTTTGAATAGCTGCCTTTGCTAAGTTAGGGTAGCAGCATTTTGTTGCTACTAAACTCTCTAAGACATCACGAAAAGTTTCTTGGTTAATCACTTCAAGTAGTTGCATATGAAAATGAGTATATCCATCCATTAGTTCATCCTGTGGTATGTCGTGGAAAATGGTATTTAAGGGAAGCTCTCCAAAGTCAAATTTGTGTTCAGATATTATGTAGGTACGTCTGTCTGCTGCAGATATGTCGTTCTGAAAAGATGCTCCTTGTTCATCTGTAGATATGGACAAAATAATTTGCAAATGTTTTGGGAGGTTTTGTTTCTTTGGTTCGATTTCATGTGTTGCGGACAATTTTTCTAAACTATTTTATGCTGCTGTTTTCAGGATAAAGTTGTGCTCTTGTGGATTTCACCTTTGTCATTTGACAAAATGCTTTTGTATTCTCACTAAAACAACCTGCAATTTGACGTTCAATAAAATACTTCAAATCTGATTTCCCCACAAATTGTGCGCCAATGGATAGCCTCATCCTTCCAAATTGTCAATTATTTTCATGATTTTCGGACAGAACTCAGATAAGAATGTTAATTGAAGTTGTATTTTGCGAGCTAGAATTTCATTTTCAAAACATTATTTTAGGTAACTTGAGTTATCCTTGTCTTCATATTTCCAATCATTCATTCAAATAAATTACACATTTGAAATAAGAAATCTATCTACTTTGTTACAATTATCTATTTAGTTACAATTTAATGTGGGTTACAGTTTTGCAGTCGTTTGCGGAGCGTATTCTTGCGGGTGGTTTCAATAAGCACTGTTCATTTTTCTACACTAAAAAAAAGCTCCATTTGTCTTGGCTACAATGGAATTAAATTCATTGAACGCTTTTATAAAAATGTCACCTACAATATTCACTTTAAACGCCCACCATTGATTGTGCAAAATATAGTCACCAAGAAGTATTTTAGCAAGCTGAAACATGCAGTCATGTGACGTGCAAATCCTGATACTAGGCCCTGCACTTGAGAATAGTCGATTTTGTATGCTGTCAATTATTGTTTGAGAACAAATGGAAGCATTTGCAGCTTCTAAAAAAAACAATTGCTAGAAAACAAGATTCTTCTGATTTTGAAATGACAGTTTTAAATAGGACTGCAAAACACACTTGTATGATTTGTCGGATGTTTAATCGGACACTACAATTTACTTGCTGATTTTTCCGTTTCTCCTTTGTTGCTTCTCTTTCCGAAATACCGCTTAGTGGTAAGCGTCTCAAAATATCCCTGGAAAGAAGGTTGCCTGAACCGGGTACATATTTTTCCAAATAAGTAACGGCTGGATGATATACTTTATGTCTGGGAATGCTTTTGAACACATTTTTATTGTGTCCTCCACAAAATTATCTCCTTAGATTTTGGCACGCTTTTGCATTTTAAAGCCGATGAAAATCATTAATTGTAGATTGCCGTTTAATTCCCGAGAGCCCTGTTTAGAGATCAGCTTTCTTCTTTAAATGAGTAAAAGACTTAGTAAAAGACTTAGTGTGTATCACTAATGTATCTTTTTAGTGCCTTTCTACAAGGACGTTGCAATATTTGCACATAACGATATTAGTATCCTTAAATACAATCCATACTGGTTACTCTTTTACTCTTCAACGAATTCCTCTTTATGGCGATCCATATTAATGTAATTCGTAAGGTAAAAACAAATAATATGTACGTATTGCCCGATCTCTATGAAATGACTGACGTCACCAGGCACCAACGCAACAAGCCGCGGCTCGCTGGTTGAGAGGTAGGGATGCGCGGGAGTGAAACTCAAGGTCATTCACAAGTGTGGTAGTAACAGGCGCTGGACGAGTTACTTTATCGTTTCGCGTCTTCTGCTATGCACCTAAGTGAGAAACTATGCAGTGACGTCACAGTGGATATCATTACATGTGTTGAAAAATGTGGGTACTTCCGTTTAAAATCTTTAAAAAGTTCTGGTTCATAATATTTCATAATTAATTTGTTGTTTATGCATTTTTTGAAATGCGTATTAAAATACAGCCTGTAAATATAGATAGACGAAGGTTTTGGGTTTTAATAATATAAATAACATGTAAATAAAATTATTAACAAATACTATTGACATATTTTTCTCCATAATTCTTTCTCGTTAAAACATGTATACTATTAGGGTAAGGAAAAAGATAAATAATTGTTTTTATAACAGACCAGTCAAGATAACCTTGACGAAACGCGATTATAATTGCGGCGGTTGCGACTCAATAACAATTTTTTTTATAAATTTTAATCATTACCAGAGATTTGCAAATGTTGCAAGCGATTTTTCATCGAAAATTATAATATATCGCTAATTAATATTTTAAATCTTATTTGTACCCCCACACATTTAAAATAGAACCTGCAATATTGGTGTTTCAAACAACGAAGAAGCCATGTTTGTTTATTTGTTTGTTTCTACCCTTTATTGCGAAATTTCACAATGGGCGGGTTTATTGTCATATGACAATTTCTTACAACCAACCCTACTATGAAGTGTTTATATGTATGTATGCGTGTAACATGTGTGTAAGTGTGTGTCTTGTTATTGCATTCGATCGACAGAATTGAAATTGCAATTCCGTTAATTAGATCCCAACGGAAAATGGTGAAAATGGAATAGGCCATTAAGATTTTTTCAAATAAAACTACACATTTTATAGTAAAATCAGTTTTATTAATTTTAACTAGTTTCATAATTACTTGGTAACAATCAGATTCAATAACATTGTATATACATAAAATGCAACATCTTATCAATAATCAACCTTTTAATAAAGTTGTCATTTTTGGGAAAATGCAAAAACTGGACCTAATATGGACCACGTTGTTTTTAATATGGACCATGATCGATTTGGTTAAAAATAATTCAGCTTTAATTATATATAGTTTTCCCTGTTAAATCTTTTCAATCTCGCGATTAACGTGCCCGTTGAACGGCAAAAATTAGGTTTGAATGTCGCTTGTTATGAGGAATAACTGCAACCATGTCTTACGCGCTGACTTATTTGGGGCCATCCCATATTACGTAATCACATTTTTGGGATTTTCGGACCCCTCCCTCCACCATGTCAACAACTAGAGATGTCGACTACAGCGGGCGAGCCCGTCACCTCAGGAAGTTTTAACGATTGGTCGTTCTTTCTCCCTGGAGTGAGCGCATAAGACTTAGGACAAAAACAGTCCACCGTCTAGCTCGGCCACAAACCTGTGAGAGGCCAACGCCTTAACCGCGAGATAGGCAGGAGTATTACCCAGCGGGCTTACACTCACGCCCTTACTTCAAATTGTGACCAGATTACTCCAGTCTCTCGATTGGTTACGAGTTCGTGGTCGCTTGCGCGGTCCTCTCCCTTACGAAGCGGTGAAACGGTGTATACCGAATCTATCGCGGACCACGGCATCCTTTGCCCGGCTGTTCACCCAGGATCGGGTAGCCGATGGTCGTTTTAAGAGTAGTCGCCGTAAGTTCCGCAACCACCCCCGCTCTATAGGAAACAGTACTGCTTCCAGACTCCCCCGACTGTTAGTCAGAGTTAACGGGCCCATGATGAGGTGGCCACGATGACCCATGTGTTCAGGGTCGGTCATACTCACGGGTTAACACCCATCCGATGGCCTCCACGCATGGGGCGCGAACCTGGGTAGGACACTGGGTCAACCAGTCTCCCCTGGGAATCAAACCTCTGGCGCTCCTAGACGGTCTGCGCACCGAGCGGCGCAAGCCAATCGATTGTGCTCTCCGACTAACAGTCGGGGGAGTCTGGGAACTGTATTGTTTCCTATAGAGCGGGGGTGGTTGCCTACCTTACGGCGACTGCTCTTGAAATGACCACTGGCCATCCGATCCCGGTTCAGAGTCGGGCAAAGGACGCCTTGGTCCGCGATAGAATCGGTGTACACCGTTTCACCGCTTCGTAAGGGAGAGGACCGCGCAAGCGACCTCGAACTCGGAACCAATCGAGAGACCGGAGAAATCTGATCACAATTGGAAGCAAGGGCGCGAGGGTCGGCCCGCCAGGTAACATTACTGGCTATCTCGCGGTAAAGGCGTTGGCTTCTTGCGGGTTGTGACGTAGCTAGACTTTGGATTGTATTGTCCAAAGTCGTCAACGCTCACTGCAGGGCAACAGAACGAAAAATCGTTAAAACGTCCTGTGGTGACGGGCTCGCCCGTTGTAGTTGACACCGCAAGTTGTTAGTCAGAGTGCGCAATCGATTGGCTTATGCCGCACGGTGCGCAGACCGTCCAGGAGCGCCAGAAGGTTGATTCAGAGGGAAAACTAACCATAAGGACAGAGTCCTACCCAGGCCCGCACTTCATGCGTGGCAGCCGTCGGATAGGTGTTGACCCGTGAGTGTGACCAACCCTGAACAGAATGGGTCTTCGTGGCCAACTCAGCAAGTGCCCATTAACTCCCATGTCAACAGACGTAATCAGCGGCCTGACCCACCTCTCCCCCCCAAGATTACGTAATCACGTAATCTTACGTAATATTGTAAGGTTTTATAAGCAGTGATGTGATTCACGGCCTTGACTGCGGTATCAGTATTAGTATAAAACAAGCAATGACATATCATTTTTAAACATTCGTTTCATTGAGATATCTAAAATGAGCGTTTCCGCGGTGGATGTGTTGTTAGTGGGCGTTGGTTTAATTATTTTGTTCTACTGGTATCTAACACGAAATTTTAACTACTGGAAACAACGCAATGTGAAATCGTTACCAGCCTTGCCCTTAATCGGATCCTACTATGACACATTTTCATTCAAAAAGCATTTTGGAATAATGGTGAGTGACTTCTACAAAGAAAACCCCCAAGAAAAAGCAATTGGACTTTTCAAAGGACGAATTCCCGAGTTATTGGTTAATGATCCCGATCTCATCAAACTAATTTTAATAAAGGATTTTCACTATTTCGAAAGTAGAGGATTTACAAACAATGAAAAAAAGGAACCCCTTACAAGACACCTATTTATGGCTAAAGGTGATACATGGAAAGCGCTAAGACATAAATTGACGCCTACGTTCACTTCGGGGAAAATGAAGAAAATGTTTCCGTTGATTGCAGAGTGCGGAAATGAATTTAAAATGTATATCGATAAAGTACTCTCTGAAGGCGATGAGTACGAAATTAGCGATATAATGTCGAAATATACAACAGACGTTATAGGATCTTGTGCTTTTGGAATAAACATGCAGTCTATGCGAGATGAAAACTCTCCGTTTAGAAATATGGGTAAAGAAATATTTAATACATCACTATGGAGGAATATTAAAGTTAATATTCTTACAATGGCACCTCGGCTATTTTACGCGTTTGGCATGAAAGCGTTGGGAACAGAAATTGAAAACTTTTTCATCAATTTGTTCAAGGCTATAAGTGAGCAAAGAAAAACAGAAGCACCACGGCACGATTTTATTGATTTATTATTAGAATTGAAGGCTAAAAGTCAGGCAACATCAGAAAAAGGCACTGATGAAATCAAAGGCAATAACATTGAATTGACCGATGAACTTCTCGCGGCTCAAGCGTTTGTATTCTTTGCAGCAGGTTTCGAAACATCGTCTACAACTATGAGCTACTGTCTTCATGAACTGGCGTTTAACCCTGAAATTCAGGATAAGGTCTTTGATGACATTCGAACAGTTTTAGAGAAACACGACAATAAAATTACTTATGAAGCTGTCCAAGAAATGAGGTATTTGGATATGGCGATAGACGAAACGCTGAGGAAACATCCTCCAACTGGAGTCATAATGCGAGAGTGCACACAGAAGTACACGTTTCAGGACGAGAATTTTACAGTTGATAAAGGAGTCTTCGTTACCGTGCCAATATATGGTATTCAGCATGATCCAAAATATTATCCCAATCCTGAAAAATTTGACCCGGAACGGTTTACACCCGAAGTTATCAGCAAGCGACATCCGATGACTTATTTGCCTTTCGGCGATGGACCTCGCAACTGCATTGGTAAGCATATCATAACATGATAATACTTCAGACACATATACACAAAGGGCTGGTTAGATCTATGATGTTAAAATTTAGGCAAAATTGGACCATATAAGTTGTAATATGTAAGATAAATCAATGTAATAAAAGAGGGTTGTATTGATGAACTTTCCATATATATTAGGAAGACAGAAAACAGACGTTATTCTATCAGTAGTTACCATTCTATGCGTGTTTTCTGATACCTGGATACCAGGGTTGGTCACACTCACGGGTCAACACCCATTCGGCGGCCTCCACGTATGAAGTGCGAGCCCGGGCAGGACTCTGGCCTTAGGGCTAGTTTCCCTTAGAAATCAACCTTCTGGCGCTCCTGGGCGGTCTGCGCACCGTGCAGCGTAAGCCAATCGATTGTGCACTCTGACTAACAGTCGGGGGAGTCTGGAAGCAGTACTGTTTCCTAAAGAGAGGGGGTGGTTGCGGACCTTACGGCGACTGCTCTTAAAACGACCATCGGCTACCCGATCCTGGGTGAACAGCCTGGCAAAGGATGCCGTGGTCCGCGATAGATTCGGTATACACCGTTTAACCGCTTCGTAAGGGAGAAGACCGCGCAAGCGACCTCGAACTCGTAACCAATCGAGAGACTGGAGTAATCTGGTGGCAATTGGAAGTAAGGGCGTGAGTGTAAGCCCGCTGGGTAACACTCCTGGCTATCTCGCGGTTAACGCGTTGGCCTCTTACGGGCATGTGGCGGAGCTTGACGGCGGACTGTTTTGGCCAAGTCTTCTGCGCTCACTTCAGAGAGATATGTAGGAGCCTACGGCCCTACATACCCACAACAAAAAAGTAAATTTCACAGAACAGAAAACTGCAGACTCGCTCAAACTTGCACGAGCAGCTGCAGTTAATTTCCAGCTAAATTTGGCAAATATTGCACAGGCAAGCGACACATGCGTCGCCCCACTCGTAGCTATTGCATCACCGATCACCCTATAAAACGCAGTACATTGCGTTCGATATTCATCATTCCCTTGGCGACAAGTACGCGCTCTACACATCATTCCCTTGGCAGACAGTTGCCACGCGCTACCTATCATTTCCTTGGTGGACAAGTACACGGCTACAGATATCGCGACTACGCTTCATTAACAAGCAGTACCTGCATTATCCGCGATACCGATCGTCCAGCCTCGCTCCTCGACTACACACATCCGACACACTACCACGGCTTCACCTCGCGCCCACACTACGACACAACGGCGAAATAACAACAAGGCGTTAAGAACTGGCGACTTCAACTTTCAACCTTCCAATTAAATACTTCTACTTCGACATCTACGACTTTCATTCACGGAGAAATCTTCATGATGAGAACCATCCTTCGCTCACAAACAATTGGAGTCTAGTGAAGGGTAGCCATTCTCACAGATAGAACGACTAATCGTTAAAACTTCCTGAGGTGACAGGTTCGCCCGTTGTAGTTGACACAATGGCATAGATGGATCAAGCAATAGCATAGATGACATACTCTACTACTAAAATACTTTCCGAATGGTCTACCAATAAAATAGTTATTATTTGTAGGTATGATATCTCTACCTATCTAGTCACTGGCGCCAATTATTATACATTCATAATATGTTTATTCTTTGTTATTTTATTTTAGGAATAAGATTTGGAAAATTGGAAACAGCTGTTGGACTTATCTCCGTCTTAAAATCGTTCTCGGTGACGCCAAACAGTAAAGCAAGACAGGAAATAGAGTATACAGGAAAAGGATTGATCCTTGCTAGTAAAAACGGAATTTGGTTGGATTTAAAACCTCGGTTATAAAATATATTTGTATGATTATGCATTACAATAAACTAAAATTAACAAAGATTTTTATTTTATAAGATTTCAAGATGGTGGCGGTTTTAGTTGGAGTGGAAAAAATTCTTATAGATCCATAATGTATTTTTTATAAAAATATGTACACGATACAGAGGGAGAGGGGGTTGAAAAAAAGAAATATAATTCCCAATATCCTCATATGACCTATCAAATTTTTTTTTTTTATAAAAACATATACGCAACATGTAGAGGGGAGGGGGGAGGGGAATAAATAATGAAAGATTTAGGTCTTTAAAAATATGAGAACTAAATATAATACTATTAATTTATTAAGATTTACACCTATTTTATCTCATAAATTATATACATTCTGGAAGGTATGTGTATTTTTTGTATACCAGCCGGTATACAAAAAAATAATTCTCCATTTGATGGTTTCATAATATTAGAATGATATGGAACTTGAGCAAATACGCGCGATATCTACTGTTTACAGACATATTAGATACCATCCGATTCAAGAGATTATTAGTATATGATTGTACGCTAAATCTGTGCTGGCTAGGAGGTTATTGAACGCTTTAAAGTTTCAAACGATTTTTCCCTTGATAACCTTATTTGTATAAAGTTATTGGTATTAACGTCTATTCGACTTCGTGATACGTTTTAGAGACCGATAAAGGTTAAACAAATTAGCCAAACGGAGCAAGGTCACTGTTTCAACTCGGCCAGGGCAGACCGTTTGGCATTTCGTCTGTTTTCGTTTATTTTCAAATTTGGCATAAATAAAATTGACGTATTGTAGGGATTTTTATTTTATTCCATTTTAAGATGGCGCTGTTTTAGTGTTAGGGAATAAAAATATATTCTAATTTAATCATTTGACATCAAAATAAAGAGTAACACGAGTAGTTCGATAATATATTTTTGATACAAATATATACGAAATATAGAGGCTAGGGGGGGGGGGGGTTACAGAAAAATATTTGTCCATGAATTAATATAACCTATCAAAATGAGAAGTACCTCGAGTAGATAAATATTATACTTTTTATAAAAGTATATACTCAATATGGAGGGAGGTGGGAGAGAATAATAAAAAATATATAAAAAAAAGATGAGAATTAAATATAGTACTATCAATTGATTGAGCTTTAGATGTATTACGAATCAAATATTTTATATGTTCTGGGATGCATTTATATGGCGTATTTTATATGTATGTTCTAAGGGGCTGGAATAAAAATATATTTCTCAAAATGATTTTTAATATGTCTAAATGTTATATATTACTTTATGTAGTATTAGGGGGGGGGGGGGGGCTAAAACAACAAATTTATTTTGGATCTTACTCGTATCTATTAGGATTTTTATTTTTTGATTACGTTTCAAGATGGTGTCTTCTATTACATGGAATGGTACTAATACAAGCGAGGTCTACTTTCGCATAACCATTAGTGGTACGATTCAAGTCATTGGTATCGGATAGGTCAATAAAAATGGAGATAATTGGTATTTGATTGTCCTCTGCATCTGTGCTAGTTAGAAGGCATTGACTGATTTCGGGATGCTCTAGTCCCCTAATGAATATGGACTTGAAACTAAAATCCACAAATTTTCTTGAATTTTGCAGCGAATATTGATTAATTGTTTTTTTTGTTGTCGACGATATCTTACTTGACAGAATTATCGTAAGAATGCAACTTAATAAACAGCGATTCCCAACAAGCTTTAACTAATTATTTTTTCTATAGAGATCGATTCTACCTGCATAGAAAAACAAACGCTTTATACCCGAAGACACAAACTGACTGCTCCATAGTGCTCGATCATGACGTCTTGAACTTTATTCCACTAACCATTAGAGGGGTTGACTATCCTACTTACCAATATATATTTTAGTAGTTAACAATATAGCAAATACTATATTATTAGGTAACAGTAATTGTAACTTGTGTATTTAAGGGAAATTAATTAAAATACGTGCTTATTACTAAAGATCAAGTGGTATAACAATAAAAGCACTAAACGACAAAAGCCGCTTAGAAATCGAACTTTTACAGTTACAGTTATTAATAATTCTAATTTGTTAGCTACTTACAAAATTACTGATCGTTAGAGGAAGGAAGCAGGTGATTCGGCGAATCAGAGTTGGAAAAATTGTTCTGAACATGTCATTGAATTTAAGAAAAAGATGTCAGCATCTCTCACTCACCCACTTGTGATTATACAACTAAGCAACTCCGTCCAGATGAGTCAGATGTAGAGTTGGTTTTTGGGTTTGTTTTCTCCTGTCTTGTTTTCGTGAAGTCTGTCTATTTCATTTCTTATTTTTATTACTTCCATCAAATTTTAAAAATAAATCACTGTGTAACCTGATCGGTTTATTTATAATTTTTGTCCCCATTTTATATTTTTTCTAAGTACGTATAGTTATGTACATAATATTCATTGATATTGTTTAGAAATAATTAAAATCCTGGGCTATCCATTTTGATTATTTTAATTCCCCCCGTGTTTTATTAAACATCGATAATGGTCCAAGACGGTTAAGTTCGACTATTTAAGCCGCAAAATAGGTGATTAGCCTTTGGTCGGACTTGACGACCATTTTGTCAAATAAGATTTCGTCGACTATAATAACAATAGGTAAGGTTACGGAAGAGAAAGACTACGAAATAGGGGGAGGGGGGAGTTAATATAGTATACCACCGACGTAATAGGATAATATGCCTTTGGAATTAAGATGCAGTCCATGAAAGAGGAGAATTGGCTGTTCAGTGAGATAGGCAAGTTAATCTTTGATATTTCTTCTATGAATATGCTTGTATTGGCGACATTAGCGCCTACTACGCGGTTGTGTGGAAAATGCTCAAATCAGAAGTTGAATATTTTTTTATAATTTATTTAAAACATTACATAAAAATAAAAGAATCGGAAACACCGAAACTGGATATTCTCGATTTGTTATTGAATTGAAGTCCAAATGTTTTGTAGTAACCGAAAATGTAGCGCAGAAATGAATGGTTATGTAAATAATTGTAAGATACATTTTGCTGCTCCGCAGTTTGCGGACTTTATGCTGCGGATTATGTACGAAGTTGTTCAAAACGAACTACCTTGTTGTGGTGATATGTGAAACTTTGATGAAACATCCTGCTATAGGAGTGGTTATGAGAGAGTGCACGCAAACATATACTTTACTAATACACTAATTTATAAGGGAGTATTGGTCACTGTACGGTGTTTAAAATAAAAATCATTCAAATATTATCCTAATCCGGAACTATTTGATCGCGAACTGGCAAACGCTACCCGATGACATATTTGTCATTTGGCGATGAACCTCAAAATTGCATTAGTAAATATTAAAAAAGGTTTTTAGATTTATAACAATTTTTAGGCCTAAATATTAAATTATAATTTTGTTTTAGGAATAAAAAATTGTATTTGGAAAACTGCTAGCTGTTGTTCAACTAATATCTATTTTTAATTCATAGTCGGTTCAGATCTAGCAAGATAGATTACTAAACAAAAAGGATAGTTTTTGGTAGTAAACACGAGATTTTGTTGAAAATAAAACTCCGATTACACATTTAAATATTACGATTGCCTACAAAATTATATATTTTTAACTCTTAGTTTTAATACAATATTTCATTTGTTCCGTTTTTCTTATTGTAAAAATAAACTATGGTGCACTAGAAAAAATATGTCATTTAATTGCTAGAAAGCCACAAATTGTTTCATCCCAATACCATGCAACCAGGCCTATAACACATCTACCTAGGTTTACGACTGCACCTAGATGTATTTAGGATTGAGGGCTAACGTACAAAAAATAGAGTTTTTTACGTAGAGATTAAAAAAAAATACGATAACAATATAATTAAAAAATATTTGATGTTTAAACACTACTACTAATAATAATTATAATAATATACCTATATAATATAAATATAATATTTTAAACAAATTAAACTACAATTGTCAGTTCCTTCTCCGTTCCAGAACGGCCCAACTCCAATACAATCAAATCAAATCAATTCCAATTAGGCATTTATTAATTGTAGTTTAGATACTATCAATATATTATAACTGGTTCTTCAAGTTTATTGTACATTCAGAGTGCAATGTACCAAGCCTGCCTTTGTGCGGATGCCGTTCTTACCCGTGGGTATTACCAAATTTAAATCTTCCCAGCCCTTGTAGCTTTTATTTGCCTGATGCGTACTTGGTCCTTTCTGCGTTTTAAAAATAAAAATGAAAGAGCAGCTATTTAACGAGTAACATAACATGCAGTTCGTTAAAGAGTTGCTCTGAACTTTATCAGAAAGGTTGTTTTTATACTCTCAATAAAAAAATGTGCCTTAAGGGGAGTATCAAGAGCCGACTTAACCAGTTATTAGTACAGGCATCTTAACCAGTGAACTCATAAACCCTGTACCGTTAAAACCAATAATCCATAATACGTACTAATACGTAATTATCTATTTCGATTATTTTATTTTGTTGTGGTTTTAGACTGATTAGTTTCCTCGTTCCTCATGTCGTGAAGTAACCTACGTCGAATAGATACATACATAAATCCTTGAAAATCCTGTTAGATCCAAAATTGATTTAACCTTCAATTTTAGTTTTTGTTTTCCTAATCCTGAGGCGCAGCGCAGTGAATTTATTTTTTTTCCATTGCGATCTGTTGGAGAACACAAAAAATATTTAACGTCAATTTATCACGGACGCAAACCACTTCAGTGTGATCCTCTAACCGACAAAACATACGTTTTTACTATAGTGGTCATTACCTCGCTTTACAATACTCGACAAACTTTCTAGGTAGGTATGTAATAATAATAATAATTATTTATTTTGTCTGAATGTATATACTGGGTGGTCTAAGCCTGGGTGGTTCGAAATTCATCAGATCTGGGTGTATTAGAAAATACTCCATATATGCTCTGCGATTTTTCGTATTTTAGGAGTTACGATGTTTTAAAGGTGTATTTGAGAATTTTTCACCTGAACGAATTTAAAAAATGATAACTTTTTTCATAGTAAGATTTATTTATTTATTTTTTGCAACATGATTTTATTGCATTACCTCTTTGATATGTAAAATAATCAACTACACAACTTCTATACAAAAAAATCTAAATCATCCTAAAAAGCATTCAAAATATCTCAAATTGAACGATCCGTGACAAATTTAAATAAACATTTTAGTTTAATAATAATAGAGTATTTTTTGTAAAACATGAAATTTAAAAAGATAGAATCAAACCAAAATTTACTTCAAGGCCAGTCACACACAAAGCAATGAATGACCCATTAAAAAAAAACAAAGGGATCGTTTTTCCTGCTACTTGCCCCTGCCCCCAGTTATCAGTCGTCAGTCGTTCGCTACCATCACGTGTGGTACTACTACTCGTTGACGTTGCTTCCGATTCCTATTTTCAACCTACTTTCGAATTGTTACTGGACTCCGATTTGTCTTACGACCGACCTGTGCTTGTGTTAAAGCATTATTTGATTATTATTATTAATATTACTGTTTTTTTTTATTTGAATGCCAAAATTCTGGCCATATTTTGCCAAAATTCTCGGCATAAGATGGTGCGAATTTTGGAATTGTAATAAAAAAATAACAATCATATAAATAAAAATGAAATGTTGTTCGTTGGTAACCGCATCTTAGTATGAACGGCTAAACCGATTTGGTTTATTTTTAAATGTTCTTATAATCCAAGTAAGATCCTAACGGAAAGGAAAATTGGCAACTTTGTCTGAAAAATTGGAATATTCGGGAAAAAATGAAAGCGTTTTATTATACTAAAGATTCGAAAGATGGATATCCACAATTCTTTTTTTAATAGGAAAGACAGATTAGGTTGATTCTTTTTTTGTTTTGATTATACTCTCGGGATGAATTTATTTTAATCAAATGTATTCAATTAGAAAGCACTGGAAGATCCTGAGAAAAATCCGGAAAAACGCATCCCAGCCTAAATTAAAAAAAAAGAAATCCTACTTTGTGTTATTTTACGATCTGTTTTTTATTAATATTCCAATTAATTTATTTCGGTATTGATCTGTATTTTGAAATGTGAAAGAATGATGACTTCGTCCAAACGCTGCTATAGTCTCTACGAAATACTATGATATCTTACTTAGAATCAACTGTAAAAAAAAAACAACGACGGGAACAAGGCAACCCACCTTCACGTTACCCACATGTATTTTACACCGATGCATTAGATCGTTTATTTCAGTCCATCCAAGCAACCACGAGTGCTACTATTTACGTTTGCTGTTAGTCAAAATTCCATCGTTTCTAGATTTACGTACTGATAATGGTGAATTGTGTGGAACATATAAAAAAGCCTGACGTTTGCCATTGCTAGAGAATGACACTCATTGGGAATACACCCTCCAAGATGCTGTTATTTCGTTAAATCCTCATTAAATACGAACATTATTTTCGATAACTATCTATAAAGCTTTCCATCAAAACCAATTGATTTGTGGATCAAATACATAAATTACATATCTGATGATATTTTGCATCGGAATATCAAATCCAGATTTGCAACTGAGCGAAGAAATTTACAACGAGGCATTGTTATTAACTGAGGACATGTGCTTTATGATATCAAACAAGGTATTAGGTCAACTAGGTATGACAGCGCCCAATCGTCCGAGGCATGACGTATTTATAGAAGAGTTGAAACGCGCAAAACAACATGACTGCCATGCATTGTTAGAATCAGTTCGAACGAACGTTTCGCTGAATCGGCAACAAAAATATGCAAACGACACTCTCATGAAAGCTGTGAACGATGGAACAGGAGGGATTTTTTTCTTGGACGCTCTCGGTGGAACTGGAAAAACTTTTTGATCGCAATGATTTAGGCTACGATTCGCTTGCAGAATGAAATTGCACTTGCACTTACTTCATCAGGAATTGCAGCTACGTTGCTGGAAGGCGGTCGAATAGCTCATTCAACACTCAAGTTGCCGTTGAATATTCAAATCAAACTTCAACTTCAACCTTTAAAAGAACTGTGCAATGGCCAAAGTTTTGCAGCAATGTAAATCGATCGTTTGGGAATGTGGGGGGAGGAGGTTTGGAGGGGGTTAGGGGTGGGGTGGTGTTTGTGGGGGTGTGGATTGGGGGGGGGGGGGGTTGAAGGGGGGAGGGGGTTGACTGATTGCTGGGAAAGTCTTGGGGTTACACAACCGTTTTTTGACTTTGCTTACATATTCCAATAGCTTTTCACAAAATCACAAAACGATCACATTCCAATTTTATTGAAATTTAGTAATAATTTTAATACTAAATTACACAATTTCCTACTTCAATGTCGTCCATACTCTAATAGAAAACCCCCTCCACAACCAAAATGCTATACAGTAGAAAAAATATTACTATTTTATTAAACAAAGTAACACAACCATTTTTCCTAAATGACCTCAAATCAACATCAAACTTTAAACAGTCTTAGCAAAGAAACCAGCATCGTAATTTTGCCGGCTGATATAGGTTCCACTACTGGCATAATACAAAAGTGACTATGTGACTGAAGGCTTGAGGCAACTTATCGATGAAACTTCTATAAAATTCCTCTTGAGATCCAAACAAAAATTTGCACCGAAAATAAAAAAAATAAAAAATTAATAAAACAAATCAGACGAAGATGTTAAAATTTTAATTTCTGACCCTATCCGAACCCCAATTTTTTACTTATTACCAAAAATTCACAAGCCCAATAATCCTGGACGACCAATAGTCTAACAGCCGAATTTATAGTCGAGTATCGGTCGTTACTTGAGTACTGGCCTATACTTCAGTCATACCTGAGTGAAAGTTTTCGTTTTATAGTCGAGTCCAAGATGGCGATTGATACTGAAGTACAGGTTCGGCGCCTCAAGCTTTGACTCTCCGACAGAAGAAATTTCAGCTTTTATAGATTAGTCTTTACAACCATATGTGAAAAATACAAAGACAGCTATCATGTTATAGATATCTTAAAAAATACTGTAATTCCAGTCAGACGACATGTTATTTGTTACTATTGACGCCAAATCTCTGTATACTAATATTCCCCATAATTTATGATTGGAAGCCATTTCTCATTTTCTCGATCCTCATCCTCAAATACATTCTACAGTTTTTTTTTGCAATTCCAATTACTTTGCAAATGCAGGTAATATTACCTGAATTTGTCTCAACGGGTAATATTTTCTCTTTGGAAAATGTTTTTTTCTTGCAAACTAAAGAGACTGCTCGAACGGCACCTTCGTATATCAATCTTTTCATGGGACTATTACAGCAAAATCTTCTTGAAACACAAAATTTTAAACTCATTTTATAGTATATGCAAAATATCGCGAATACGCAACATTCGTGATATTTTACCTACCTATAGATGGCGTAGCGCGCTCAACGCTTGTCAAATTTTTATTTTACATTCAGGTCGATCAAATTATTTTTTATTTTATTAAACGTTAATATTCTGGAAATTACCTATGTTGGTAGTACTGTTTTTTTTGGACATAGTGGATGCAAGCACAATAATAACCAAATTGTACGCCTGCAGTCTGCAAAACTGAAACAAAAGCATTGATTTTATAAAAAGATTTTATTCAGAATTTTCTGACGGTATTCTAAGAATATCACCAGAGTATATTTCATGTTGTACATAAACATAAATCTGGTATTAGATAGGTAGACCTATCTCTGAATGAAAAGGGAAAATAATATTATTTAAATAGAGTAGGTCGGTAGGCAATAATTAAAACGTGGAGATCGCAGTAGTTATGAAAAGTAAAGTAGTAATAACAAAGTTAATATATCTGCCAGTGCAGTCGGCATATTATTATATCTCGCCCTTGAACGCAGATGCACTCTGAGAGGTAATAATCAGCAATGATGGCAGACAGATAGTTATAATTTATGATTATACGTTAGATAATTAGTGTTCAAATCAAATACATTGCCAACATAATTTGTCTTATGAGATCAGTGTCAATGTCAAGTAATGTATATTTGGATGATTTAATATAAAATTTTACATTTAAAACCAGTTTAAGATCGAGGTCATTGCCAAATTCACATTGGTAAATTTTATAAAGATCAGCCGATCAGCTGTTTAAAACGATGAGCAAAAATGTTCAAATATACAAAATCAATTATACAATATGACATGGTTATCTAAGAACTGCGAAGGAGAATATATCTTACAGTAAAAAACAGTGTTGTCGAGAAACTTCACTACATTGTGGTTGAAAATTTGTTGGCTTGATTTAAAGACTGCCATTGTTGTTTTTGTATGAAGTTTTGGGCAGTGATTTCTCAACATTCTTACTCACACTAACGAGGCACATTTCAGTTTATAGTCATCTTGACCTTTAGAAAGAGTGAAGGGGGGGGGGGATGTCCTCTAATTTTTGCAATGTGGGTTTGACATATTTAGGCAGAGGTCGATCGGCCGACGACAGCTCTTTATAAATCATAGGCCTATTAGCCGTCCGATGATTCTGTGAAAATTGAGCAACGAAAGTTGAAATTAAATAATACAACAGGAGAATTGCAGAAAAAAATAATTATTCATGATAATTAGAACATTTATAAAATACTACAAAATATTGTACCTAATTATTCCTCGCTCTTATTTTCAACCACATCCCGTTACCGCTCTTCAGCACAAATGATCCAGGGTCGTAATCAAATTCATACTTTGTTTTGACCGTAGTTTCGATTGAATATTTTTGTAGAAGATAGATGATAGCCGTTTTAGTAACCAATTTGCCAAAATGATGACCTGGAATGATTTCAAGAATAAAATAGAATTAAAAAACCAAGAAAGAAATATTATAAATCTCTTCCGGCTTTAGAAATAGAATATTAAAAAGCTTAGATAATTTACAATGTAAGTATTCAAAATTATTATACAAACACTTAATAATAATTTCTTAATACGTTTTCTAAATTTCTTGCGAATACCTATATAAAGGTACAACGATTGTAATAAAACCCGTAGATTTAATAAATAAAACGCATATATTAGGTGTATAGACTAATTATTCTTATTAAATATACCATACTAAAACAATATAATAAGCAATACACGTATTTAAAACTTTGCAAATGTTTAAACATCAATTAATTGTTGAATAATATCAAATTATTTAAATCAATTATTAAACCCAAAAGTGTCAAAAAAAATATTGTTTTTTAAAAATTATATTAGTGTGAATTCATAATCATGGTGTTTCGGTAGACTTTGAATAAGCAAGAAAATATCGATAAAAATACGTAAGCAATGAAGGACTTCAAAAGTATACTTTAGATTACCTTGTCCATAGCCAGATTATGGTTACATAAAAAAAATTTGTTTAGCGATAAGATAAGGTTTTCACTTTTCATTCATATTTTGTCCATAAATAACCGGAAAATATAGATACAATACATCACACTTACGATCAAATAGAGTAATACATTAAAAAAATACAATTATGGTGTTTCTTTATAAAAAAATATTGCCATTTCTAATTTTACACTCCCAAAAAAAATCATAACTGTTTATTCGCTAGTGCCATTGACGAATCAGTGAAGTAACACCTAACTAGGCAATAGAAGAAACTATAGCCTATTTAGACAAAATTAAAATAGGATCACTGGCAACAGTTTCTGGCATAACACCTTATCAGTTTTTTGCTACTGGATTCTTGGCTATGCTATTATAATTGTATATGTCCATTTCCTGTAGATAATTGTAAATTACCAAATAAATGAATAAACAAATCAAAACAGTCACAACTCTTTTTGGGAGTGTAAAATGAGAAATGGTGATAATTTTTATAATGAAAATATATAACGAACATTTTTCAAGTCATTACTGAATTTGTTTGGAGATGCGACATAAAGTCTTCAAAGCAAATAAACGTTTAGATTTTTAATGATATGTAATTTTGTCAGGATAGTTTTAGTATTCAAATTGTTATTGTTGCTTATAAGTTTGATTAATTTTAAGGACAGTTTCTGAATGGGGTTTAATTGCCTAGTATACATTTAATCATTTGATTAAAATCTAATAGCTAATCGATTTAATAAACTACATTTTTATTTCAACGAATTTATTACTAATCCAAAAATGTATCTATGTTAAGGTTGCCGTTTATTAATACCGAAGGATATCCAAGATTGTCACAACAATAACTCACCAATACAATTTCGAGGTCCTTCTCCAAAAGGCAAATAGACGGAATTGGGCCTCCCTGCTTTTTTCTCAGCTAAAAATCTTTCTGGATAAAAAGCGAGTGGGTCACGAAAATATTTGTCATCGTTGTGCAAAGCAAATATTGGAATGGCGATAAACACCCCCTCGTCGATTTCGACGTCCGAATCTGGTATTTTGTAATTCTTTTTGCACACCCTGTTCAAAACTCCGATTGGAGGGTACTTCCTCGCCGTTTCATCAACCACCATGTCTAAGTAATTCATTTCCTCTACTGATTCGTATGATATTTTGTTATCGTGTTTCGATAAAACTGTGTCGATCTCTTTGAGTAGTCGTTTTAGGATATCGCGGTTCGTAGCGATTTCGTGAAGAGCGAAAGATACAACACATGACGATGTTTGGAAACCCATTGTGAAGAATTCGCAGGCCTGCGCACTCAACATCTCATCCGTTAAAGCAGAATCATGATCCCGATTTGATTTAATTTTATTGAAATTGTTGTCATTCAATGTTTTCAACTCGATTAAACAATCGATGTAATCATTACGTGATGATCGTTGATTCTGCCTATTATTTATTTCAGTTTTGAAAAGATTAAAAAAAAAATCTTCAGCATCCGAGTTCGAGTCTTTTACTTTGAAGCGGTCGAAAATTTCTGGGGCTGCATCTCGGATATAGTGTTTTATTGTTTCTATAGTTGATCTTTGTGATATCGCCGTGACGTATTTTTTTAATTGTAGTTTTTTATCAGATGTGCCAAAAGCGCAGGAAATAAATGCCTCTTCAATGAATTTTATCATTACGTTCCTTATGTCGGTATCATTTTGTGCTTCGACTAAGTCATGGACGTAGCCTTGAAATTTAACTCCGGTTTCGACTAATAAATGAAACATATCTTTTGAAAGAGTTTTCGTGCACGACGGTGCTATTGCTTGACGAATGCATTCCCAGTTGTTGCCGGTCGATTTGAATAGATCTTGCGTTTCTTGTGGCGATCCGCGATCGGTAAAGTAATCAGAATCTTCATTCAAAATTTTGTTGATTATAACGGGATCGCGAATTATCAATTCTGGTTTCGTCCATTTGTACGTGCCGACGAATCGCTCAGTATTGAATTCGAAGTAGATTTTTCGTACTGCTTCGTAAATGTTGCATTTCCAAAGATAAACTTCTCTATACGAACCGAATAAGAAAGAACTGGGTGCACTGACTATTTTCTTTTTTAACCAATAATCACTCTTGTTCGTATATTGTTTATAGACCAGATACGCTAGGGATACAGCTATTGCTGCAATGCTGATGATTCCCTCTATGAGAAATATCATTTTTGGTTACGCGTTACAGGCGAGCGACCGACTGTGATATTCGAGGATATGAAAGCGAATTTAAGACGCGATCGCTCTTACCGGACTCTCGAACGGAACTAGCAGTTCGACAATTTTTTTTGGCTTCGCTGCGGCAAGACGCCCGTCAGTCGTGACCCACATTAAAGGAAGAACGTCTTGTCTCTGCTGCCTGAAGGCGGTTATGTCTGACCCCCTGCCAGCTTGCATAATTATACTACCACAGAAGAACAATGATGAAGAATGATGTATTGAACTGTCATGGAGGCATTGATGAATAATATTCATAGGCTTTGCGTCGTCACTGCACTGTAAAGAGGTTGGATGTAAGAGTTTCTTTTATGTGTCAATCGTCATTTTATGTGGTACATTATGTAATGTGAAGCTGTATCCGCAGCTCCGTCCGAAATTCACGTATGATCTTGCCTATAAACTTGTTCTATAGTAGGCTTATTACATGTTATTTTATATTGATTTTTGGGCCCTTTTTCGGGGTTTTATTGAATTATGACTAGAGAAGATAGGTAGTGTTAGGGAATATTTTATTGTATCTGTGATAAACGGTAGATTTCAATAAAGCATATTTCATTCGATATATAGCAAAACAGCGGACATTGTTAAAGGATTATTGTTAATTGTTATCGTTAAAGAGTTGAAACCAATTCAACGTCTAAAATATATTTTTTCAAAGTTTGCAAACGTCAATGAATACTTTCTAAATTTCCTAATGTTATTATTTATGTTTTTTTTTAATTAAATTTTATTAAATTTGTAACTATATTTTGAATCATGATCAATTTGTTTGAAGCAAAATGTACTTGTCCTTAAGGAGCTAAATGTGACCACCTACTTAACAAAAAACAACGAATAACCCATAAGATACCTGTGTAACAAAAATAGGCAATTGTGTATTTCAAACTTGTGTCGTAGGTAATAGTTTATCATAAAAAATTCAAATATATCCGTTTCCTTTAATAATCAGGATAATACAATGCTTGGTAATTTATAAAACCTAGATTGTGTAATTTATATTTATTTATTTATTTATAGTATTACACAAGTTCGTTTGTACAGTTTACCATATCATGTTTTATATATGTATGAGACGTTATTTATAAACCATGTTTGTTTTTTTGCCAACCTACCAAAATATTTACCATAACTTTTATATAATATATTTCTATACATGACCACGCTAATAGGTAAAACTGAGCTGAGGTTACTCCGGCGAGGGTGCTGGGGGTAAGGGGGGGGGGGGGATATTGACTCACTTGTTTTTAAAGAAATGTTTTTGATTATACGGTGTACAACGGAATGGCGGAAATAAAAACTGATTGGATGACGCCCTGTTAACGTTAAATGAAAATAAAATGCAGTATCTGTCTTACAACATAAATACAATTGGTCGTTATATGCAGATGAAATGCATTATCTGTCCTACAACATAAATATAATTGGTCCGCCGGATCACAGTCACTGAATCACAATTCATTCATGCAAAAATGAATGGCAACGTGAAAGCCGTCCGTTAGACGAGGTTGAGCCTATGTATTGTCTAGGGTTTACCAAAATTTACGATGATGCAATCATGTTTTAGAATTGGGTAACGTGTTCGAAGGTTTAATTATACACACTCCGTCATTACCAAAAAAATTAGCAAATTCAGAGTGAAAGCCATGCTTATCGTATTCTTCGACGCCAAGGGGGTGGTCCACTACGAATTTGTACCCATGGGGCAGATAGTGAATGGTGAGAAGGGTAAACCGGGTATGGATAACCATCGTCGGAAATTATAAATTGCATAACGTCAATGCACCCTGCCACACCTGCTCTAAGAGTACCGACTACCTGACAATAAACAGATTCGCTACGATTCCTCAACCCCCTTACAGTCCAGACTTGGCACCAGCAGACTATTTTCTGTTCCCAAAAGTGAAATCCTCTCTCAAAGGACACCACAATGGGACCCTAAGTGCCGTCAAAAAAACTTGCACGTGTACTCTTACGGACCTTTAAGTATCCGCATACCAGTCGTGGAAACGCCGCTGCTAAAATATGCCGACGCTCAAGGGATGTATATTGAAGACTTTTGATATTGTATCAATATCTCAATTAAATCTATTTTTCCCGATACTTTTTATACAAATCCTATCTTTTCTCGATACTTTTATACAAACCCTGTACCCTGTCATTACAAAGAGTCTGAATATCCTTGGTCCCAAAACTCATAAATATACAAACGCTATTTACTATAATTAACCATGGTATATTTAATTGTATGTCAAAAGTATGCTGCTACAAACCCACTTTTGTATTATTGATAAAATCTATCGCTACTATCCAAACACTGTTCAATTGTAGGGAAATCCCGCGAATGAAAACTAGTTTCGGGCAACGACATTTATTGTTTATTGGATCACGGATTTATAACCACATTAACATAGTAAAAGAGAAAGATTTCTTTAAAACTAAAATAATGAAATTCTTAGATGAATCTGGACTGTTGAAGCTAAACATTATTATGTAATAATACGTTCCATAAATATTTTTCTGTTATTACAATTTTAAATATTTTGTTCATTTTAGAACTTCAGAGTGTTTGAATTATTTAGAAATGTATGACCACAACTTATTTCCTATATATGGTATTAACATTTACATATTTAGTTTAATATATATATATACTTAGATTTAAGTAGAGCTAGGTTTTATCTAGGTTTAGTTTATATCTAGGTTTCAATTTTTTCGCCTACATATGGTAGGAAATATTATTATCAGTCTTTTACTACAGTTTTAAATATTTAAATTACTTCAGAAATATATAACCACTCACTAATTTCCTATATATTTTATCAATATCCATATATCCTCCCCAATTATAATATAGTCAGCTCTACGTAAAAAAAGGTTATATACAATTAAATAGGGTACGAAAAATATTATAAGCCTTTCTGACACTTTTAAACGTTTATTGGAATTATTTTTTTTTTTTTTTAATATTTCGATTATTTTATAAATTTAAAACTACACAAATATTCCTTATATACTTTATATCCATACATTTTCCCCAATTATAATAGATTTATAATTAGGGAAAATGTATTATATATAGACATTTAGATTTAATTTTGGGTAAGTTTTCATTTAGATTATTTTTACCTGAAAATGATATAATTAATGCCCACGTAGATTAAAAAAATTGTGACGCAGAATTTTTATTTTAATGGAATTGCCAGTTTTTGAAATATCAATTACGAATAAGCAAGAATTAAACATTTTAAGACAATAAAGTGGTCATCTTAAAACCACCTTAGATTGGTTAGGTGACAATGTTGGTCGAACCCAAAAATCCATTTGTTTTTTTTGCTTTTAGTGCAATAAAACTGAAGTAACACATATTTATAATATACTTAACCCCTGAAATAAATAATAAAAAAAACAAGCCAATAGTTCTATAGAATTTGATATATCATTATTATAGAATATTTTTGTTTAGTCAGATCATCTTAAAGTGAAATTTTAAATTTAGAAGATATTTAAGGTATCATCATCTTATATATAAAAATTAATCGCCGTGCGTTAGTCTCGCATAATCTCGAAAATGACCCGATTTGAATTTTTATTTTTTTGTTTTGTTTGCCTTGATTCAGGGTTGGATTATAAAAAAAAATTAAAAGAAAAAATTAAAAGAAACAACTGAAAATCGAATTTGGTCATTTTGGGAAATGGGCCACTATCAATAGATGGCGTTTGCGGCGATCCTATTGCTTGACAGCTGCGCCATCCATAACTGTTATTCATTCCATGCGATTGTGTAAAACTTCAAAAAGTCGAAAAGTCGAAAAGTCGAAAAGTCGAAGAAGTCGAAAAAGTCAAGAGTCGAAAAAGTCGAAAAAGATGAAAACGTCGACAAAGTAAAAAAAAATCGGAAAAGTCGAAAAAGTCAAGAGTCAAAAAAGTCGGAAACGTCGAAAAGTCAAAAAAGTCGGAAAGTCGAAAAAGTCGGAAAAGTCGAAAAATGCAAAAAGTCGAAAAGGTCGGAAAAGTCGAAAAAGCATTTATATTTCATCATGTAAATTAAATACATTGAATTTATTTTAATTACAAACGACTTTCTTTTGATCACCAAACGAAACTCAAACCGTACATGATTCGGCCATATTATAGATTTCAATTAATTGGATTTGGAAGGTTGATTAGGATCAATAAACGCTTATGAAGAGTTACAATCAAATCAATTTTATGTGGTACGAAGTTCACTGGGTCATCTAGTTATATATAAATATAATGAATGTAAATTAAATAGGTATTATTATATCTTTAAGAGTTCTTTATCCGGCGATTTTTTGTTTATGTAGTGCACTGACTGGTGTCAATTTCGTTTTATTAGAGCATATCGACAACAATTAGAAAGTAGGCAGTGTCGAACAAGTTTCGAAACAATGTGGCCCAATGACAATAAAATAACCAGTGCTAAGCACTCACGCCATCGTAATGACAAAATAATAGGCAATGCCAGTGATGATAACAATACAGCAATTAATTACAATAGAGTTAATAGTTTGTCTTGTAAGTTATATTACCCCAGCAAATACAATGCTTACACAATATATGCATTTGGCGTCAATTATATAACGCCTGTGACTTTTGACTTCGATTGCAGTAAGCGTGATTTGACGCACCATAGGAAGCAAACATTTGTTCGAAATAAGCAACGTCGTAATTGTTGAGAAAAACTGCGTAAGTTTTGAGAGAGCGAGGATTACTTACCTAACATTTACATTCACCTAACGAAAAAGTACAAGTTAGAGTATTGACTTTTTTGGTAGCCAAAATGATTGGCATTTAGATCAACTCGCGTTTAAGTTATCAATCGGAGATAATCCATCAATTTGAGACTCTTATGTACTTTCACATAACAGAAAACTAATGTAACTGCTGGACTTTTGTTAGTATTTTATACAAATTTGAAAAAAATACTATCTTATATCCCACACCAACTTATGACCCAAATCATAAATTTAAAGTAAGAATTCCTAAAGTTTCAATAGTAGAATTATGTATACAAAAACAAATAATAATTTAAACGTTACTTATTTATTAAACTGCCGCATCCACCTAGTTTTAAGTTTCATCTTTCCATTTTTACTACTCAAAGTCAATCCTTTTAGATTATACTCAATTTTTTTTTTTTCGATTTACTGCTCGGTTCAGCGGAATATGACCGAAGGATCATAACCAGACCGATCATTATTTCCATTCGCGCAAATCGCATTCCTGAAAAGCGAACAAAATTGAATGTATAAGACTTCAAAGAAGTAAAAATTAAATCATGACAATGCTGAAATGCAAAAATGTCGCTGCAGGGAAGATTTCTAATTTTGAGGAAATTTATCATTTTATATACATCTTAACTGAACTATCCAGAGAATCAAACTAAGCTTACAAAATATTAGTATCCTAGACAAAACCAGTAAACAGAATTAATTCAAGGAATGGAAATGGCTGATGACTATATCTATCATCAACAATCAAGAAATCCGAACTTGTCTTCACTATTTTTCTTTGTTGCGTACACATTTAGTTCACCCCAGTTGCAAATATTGAGAATACGACGAGATCGAAATAATCATAGGGGAATCTGTCCATGCTTTATAATTCAATATTCAAGACGAAGTTACTTTAAAAAAAAAGTGTTATAGAAATGTTAAGTTGGAAACGCTAAATCAAAATAACAGGAAGCTAATAGGAAGATCACCGAATAATAAAAAAGAGAAATATCAGTATGTTCATTGTGACTTACCAATACAAGCTCTTGGTCCAGTAAAAAAGGTAAATAATCCATTGAAGGTATTTTGGCTCTTTCTTCATATTCAAACCGCCCTGGTAAAAATATATACGGATCAGGATAGTACTGAGGATCATGATGAAGAGCATATACAGGAATGGTTATTGAATCTCCCACTTTCGATTCCGGACCTCCCTCAGGTAAACAATATTTTGTCGTAAATTTTTGAAGAACAAATGCTCCTGGACGATGCATTCTTAACGTTTCATGCAATACCATTTCCAAATACGTCATTTCTTGAATAGCTTCGTAGCACAAAATTCCGTCGAGCTTTTTCAAAACTCTCATTATCCCAACTTCTACTTTTTTTTGTACTTTAACATTCTGCGCAAGTTCGTGTAGGCAAAAGCCCATCGTATTAGATGATGTTTCAAATTTCGCTCCGAGAACCGAAAATTCCTGCGCTGCTAACAATTGATCAGTGAACTCTACACCGTTATAGCTCTCTTCCGATTTCAATTGCGTCAATAAATCTATAAAATCGTGTCTCAATTCGTTTGCCTTCCTTTTGGTGATGACATCTTTGTCAATATTTACGAGGAACATTTTTACATCCGCGTCTATCATTTTATATCCTAGATAATAATACAATTTAGGAGCCACATACAGCACAATGATGGATAGCATTTTATCCGGGGTGATCTCGAATATTGTTGTAGCCATCGATGGAAATGGAAAATCGTCTTCTTTGAGAGTCTGCATTTTGATTTCAAAGGCACAAGATCTGATTACATCAAGTGTCTATTTTGACATAATAGATCTGGCCTCCAGTTCTTGCTCATTCGCTTCGTTAATACAGTATAACAACTCTGCACCGCATTCTTGAACCAGTGAAAACATTTTTTTGCCTCTAGGCAGAAAGAATAGGTTCCTCCTAAGTGGTTCTTTGTCTTCATCGGTATTGTATCCGCGATTGATGAAATACTGAGAATCTTTTATCAGAATATGCTTAATTTACTCCAAGTCGCGCACTAATAAATCAGGCACTCTACAGTTGAACCCACTGACTACCTTTTCGTTTGGGTATTTTTTATAGTATTCGTCCAATTTTATACCCAGATCCGAGGATTGGATACGTCGGCAGGGTGGCGATATTTTGGTTCTTCCAATAGTTGAGATTTATTGTCAGAATCCAGTGTAAAGCAACATAAGTACTAAATAACAACAATAATATAGAAAGTGCGTCCATATTTGTTAAAAGTATTTTGCCTTCTGCATAGAGTTTTATTGCAACTAAATTTCATGTGTTTTTATTTCATGCTATGTAAATACCATTTTATTGCTGCAATGAAATCTATTATATTTGTAATTTCCATAAATATAGATTTTAATATTCAACCCGCCTTAAAAACGACCCTAATGGAGATATTATAACTAAAGGCTATTTCCATAGTTATTGCAAAACGAACTGCGAATGAAATAAAGAGAAAAATAGAGATTTACGATGCTGTTTGCAAACAGAATACACGTACACATAATACCTAATTTATGCATAGAAACTATTTTCATGCGGTTCATAAATTCAATCAATTAATCCTATATAAATCTTTCCATATTGTAATTTTTGACCTTAGTATAATATCTAATGATAACGATAATGATAACGCTATCGGTAAAAGGATAATATGATATTTTTTCAGTTAAACCTGCATATCGCACCTCCGATCAAATATACTTATAACATGAAAAATTCCAATTATGGTGTTCATTTATAAAAATTATTCAAATTTCTCAATTTACACTCCCAAAAAGAGTCGTAACTGTTATTTTACTAATCCCATTGACGAATTAGTGAACCGACAGTTATAACTCTTTTTGGGAGTGTATAATGTGAAATGGCGATAATGTTAATAAATAAACAACATAATTGGAAATTTTCAAGTTATAACTCTATGCATGTTATAATATAATATCGGAGGTGCGATATATAAAACATAATTATTGAGGTATTAAAACAGGCGGTGAAAGCATTTTAAGGAGTTTTGCCAGTTTTGACTGATACTAATTTAGGGTAGTAAAGCTGTTTCACCTCTGCAATGAATTCATTAGTTGCATATTTGAAATGGGGTCTTCAAGGTCAATAAGATGACCTGAAAAAAGAATTTGCAAAAACCGCAGCGAAGTATCATTTTTGAGAGTTACAATATTATTATTTTTTGCGGTTAATCCAAATCCTAAAAGTCGTTAAGATTAAACCACAGCTGTCAACTACATTCTGTCATGATAATAATTATTTTTTAATAATCATGATGATCCCGACCGCATCGACAGTAAACTGTATTTAGATTTTGCGTCGGTTTAGTTTAATGCTGATTGATTTTTGTAACTGTTTTGTGTACGAAAAAAACGAAAATAAAAGTGTCATGAAGATAAATAGTATAAAGGAAAAAAAAACCATCAAATAAGATTTCAATAAATAAATTGTACTAATTTTATGTCAATAACTGAAACTGGGTTTCTATCTATTCTATATAACTGAGGAAAAAAAAGCATCTTTATTAACGTTGTTATTAGTGTTAAAATTAAATTTAGAGCCAGCCATGTAATTATGTATACGAAAATTATGCAAAAATATTTTAAGTATTCTTTTAAATTCGTTTATTCTTTCATTATGGTAGGAATATATCAATTTAATTCTAATTAACGATATATTTTCAATATTATTTTAAAAATTTTTAGATTAAGCAGCACCACCAAAATGTTTTCTACCTATGACAAACTGGACATATAAGTGTTCATCGTTGCCGCTTTTATAGCTATATAGGTATACAGGTATTTAACACACATTTTTGATTATTGGAGGAACCAAACCGTAGTATGGGAAAAACCTTATCCGCTCTTGGGAACAGTAGGGCGGTGTCGACTACAACGGGCGAACCCGTCACCCCAGGCTGGTATAACGATGATGAGCGTTCTTTCAGCCGTGGGATGAGCGTAAAAGACTTGTGGACCAGACAATCTACTGACTAGTTCAATCTACTTACTAGACGCCTTACGGCGAGGCACTGGGAAAGGCCTCACCCCCTAACTACCAGTTTTGGCAGAATATCTCCGTCTCGAATTAACATTCAGAATACCTCCGTCCTTCCGACTGGTTGCGTGTCCAAAGTCGCTTACGCGACCTCTACCTGTTGTATTACACCGGTAATTCAGATTGAATTTATCGCGGACCTGGGCGTTCTTTGCCCGTAGTGCCACACGAGATCGAGTGGCCTAAAGTCATTTCAAGAGTGGCATGACAACAGGTCAACATCCACCTCCGCTGCTTAGGAAACAGTGTATTTCCATAGTCTCCAGACCCCTTCAGCAATTAGTCAGAATGCACAACCGATTGGCGTCGCCGACCGGTGCGCAAAACGTCCAGTGGCGCCGGGATGCAATCCCGCCGGGAGAAACCGGTCCACCAGTTCTGAGGCCTGAGACACGGGAACAGTAGGAGATTTGCTGTCGTTGAAAGAACATCCAGGGATTGGTAAGCAGAAACTGTCCAATCACTATCCCAATGAAAAAGTTTTCGGAGGGTTCATATCTCGACAGCCCCTACTTATCGTAAAGGATCCAGATGTGATAAAGAATGTGTTCGTCAAAGATTTCAATCATTTTCAAGATCATGGTTTTAATCCCAATATGGATCGAGAGCCACTTTTTCATCATCTGTTTTTGCTTAATGGTGATGCGTGGAAATCTCTACGACAAAAAATGGCGCCTACGTTTACCTCGGGTAAAATGCGAAATAAGTTTCCACTGTTAATCGAATGCGATATGAATGACATGCGATATTAATGCCTATTTTTATTAAACGATGATATTATTAATGCTCTTTTAATTTTCAGCCGTTCGATTTGCAATATTGCAAACTATGATGGAAATTGTGTCACTCCTGGAAAATTGTAAAGTAGACATAAACAAGAGAAATAATGCGAAAATAAAAATTTCACCGACAACTTTTACTCTCTGCGAAGATGGTATTTACTTGAATATACTAGAGTGAAGTAATTGTTTACAGAAATAATATTATGGTAATAACTGAATTAAAATAAGGAACTTTTCAACATGCTATCAGATTATCATATATATTTTCTAATAACTTAAATACAAAGGCTAAAGGTTTCACTGATGATCGTAATAAAATTATATTAATATGACCAAAATAATTATTAGATGTATTCACGAAATGAACATCAGTTTTTTTTATATTTCTCATCATTATTCTCAAAGGAACAGTCTCTCAGCTCCGATGGAGTTTTTGACATTTTTAATTAGAACTACTTTTAAACAGAAAATGGGCATTTCAAAATTCTGAAAAATAAACCAAACTACTGAAGAGTGGATTCGTGATTACTATGCCGAAAAAACTATTATGTCAGCAGTTAAAAAAGATGAAAATATTTATTCACACAGTAAAAGGGAAACACAATACAGTTTGAGTTCAAGAAGCGCCCATCCTTCTTTTTGTAATACTTAGATTCTATCAAAATTTAGAAATGTTTGAAATATTGGGGACAAAATATTGTAAGGTCATTTATGCATAAATACATTATAGCTACTTATAGAACTAAAACAATCAATAAACAAGGCATTATAAATATGATCACAGTTAAGTCAAAATAACAACTAATTATAACTTTGACTGTAATAAAATATTATTACAAAATCGTATGTAAAATGTATATTTTTTCACAAATCATTTTACTCTGAAAATTAAAGGCTCACCGTTTTTACTCCGGAAATAAGAATTGTTTCTGGATATAACAACCATCATTAATTATTAGTTTGCTCAATTTTATTTAGAATTTCAGAATAAGTATTTTCTGTGTAAATGAATTTCAATAAAAATGACAGAAGCCGCCCCTATATATCTAACCCCCCCCCCCCCCCCCCTACCCTAAGAACCAAAATATCCGAAGTAGCATAAGATATTTTGATGAATTATCTAAAATCTTAATTACAGAGTTCGGATACTTCATTAAAGATTGACATATAATTTAAACAAAGTGGCCAAAAGGAATATTAGATGTATTCACGCATTGAAAATCAGTTTGTTTTATTAGTCTTTATTATTCTTAATGATCAGTTCGCGTTTACCCATTTGCTCGAGCATACTTTGCTCAACAGATTGATATAACGGTTTTAGAAATTATTTGTGTTTGAATTTCGATTATTATACGGCGCTGTCTGATGATCATGATCAGACTATTTGCGCACGTGCTGAATGACCTAAAGACACCGTTTTTTTTGGCATGTGCCAGACAAACGGTAATACACGTGCCGTTACTTCAAATAAAAATTTCATTAGACCGTACTTTCCACTTTCTAATGAAAGTTCATTGAAGCTAACAGAGAAGGTTATTTTCAATATTAGGGAACGTTAGCTTCAAAGTTAATATTTAGACTTGCTAGTTCAAAAGTACGGTAGTTTTATTGTGTTTTGTTATAAGTGGGTTTTTAACACTCTTCACAAAAGTGAGTTAAGTTGTTGACTCTCATAAAACCTTGTTACATTTTTACAATTTAATATTTTACTCATTTTCTTATTCATTCTGTTTATTGAAAATTATACTCGGACTGCTGAGTGAAGGTCTCTCTAATTTGATGCAACTCTCAAATATTGTTGACAGCTCTCCGCATAAACAATTAAATATTTTAAAAAATTCAAGAAATAATATGTATGTTTTGTGGTCTCTCTTCCATGAAAGTAGCTGTTAGTTTTAATGTTATATATTAAATCGAAATACATTCACTCTAATATCGCGTTCCGCTCAATGGGTACAAACCATAGTTCAATGCCTAAAATTACCTAAGTATCGCTACACTGTCGAAATTTGGGGGTTTTTATTTGTTAGTTTCGCATTTTTATGAAAACAAATGATTTCCAACAAGTCATATAAAAGATTCAATGTCGGAACCAAATGATAAGTACTGTAGCTATATGTTAGGTTACCCACAGAATTGTTTGTTGTTTCTCTCGTATTCGTTGTTTGGCATGAGATAAACGGGATGTACTATGTACTACGGGTGACGTGGCGTAGGTCTTGGGATCAGTTTAAAAACAATAATCATTTAACCTTGAACCTCCTATGTGATGTTATAGTGAACCCCCAAGGTTGATGTTTTTAATACTATTAGCCGGCCTGTGTCATTTGATTTTTTACAAGCGTTTATTTACATTGCAATGTTTGTCAGTATGTTTGTTTAGGTCAAATCTTGCAAGCAGAATTAGAACCACTCCCACTTATCCTATAAAGTAGAAATTTTACATGTTGTTACAGCTCCGATGATAATGCATTTTTATGATCCCGATTCTGCACCCACGATTTGCTCCCGACGAGGAGACTCCTTGTTACAATGACTTTTACTTCATCTCTATCTTTATAATTGTAAGCTATACTTTTGATCCACTTACTTCACTACCATATCAGCGATAGTGATAATATTACTTTCCAGTGGGATAGGCTTCCAATACCTTGCCTAATAATTTCCCTCTTTGTATTTACTTCCTCAACGAAACAAATCTTCTCCAATTAATAATCCATATATTAAACCAAAATGCATATATTAAACAATTCAAATTATAATTTCATCTATTTTAAATCTACTATTATTGTGAATTATATTTGTAATAATGAGCGCCTAATTCACCACAAAATATTTACAATTTGTTCTTTGAGTTATTTTCGATCGATTATTTGTCGATGACAACAATGGCTGCGTTCAGTCGATTGTTAATAAAAAATAATATTAATAATGATAATGCATGAGTTTAAATCTCCGCCGTGAAATTCGACAATTAGATTCTAATCCCTTATTTATTTAAATATGTTCAATGTCAAATTATATTGAAACATGAATCGTAATGTTTACATACAACACTAAAATTACATATAACCTAACATACTGTCAAACTAGTCGATGGCGTTCCAGTGATATAAATGAATTTAAAGGACCGCAGTCGCTAATGCCCGATAAAAACTACGACCTGGCTATCATCCAGTCCACTGGACGTCCATATGGTTGTCGTTCTATTATTTCTATTATTACTATTCCCTTCCCGTTTATCTGTGAAACCCCATCGATCAGTCGTAAAAAATCTTAGTACAATCTACAATTTTCCTTATCTTTAAATTTAACCTAACATTCTGTATTATTCGAATGTTTCCTTAACTAGTTTCCAAATTAAGAGCACATTTATATAATGGCTGATGTCTAAATCAATGGAGTAGCTAAGCTATCTCTCTTCCAAATTAATGAGTCCTACGAGATGTCAATCTCGTTACAATATCTACGACTCTTAAACCAACAAGCGATGTTACGTGCGTTTTTAGTTAACGTGCAAAATCGTATAAATCACGCTTTTACGTTACAACTACTTAACATTTCTAACCATTTCTAAACAAACCACAAAAAACTCGAATATTTATAACCCCAAAAAATATACAACAATGATAATATTGGGTGCTAGCTTCGGCCTAAATAATTAAATAACGCCAGCTTCGGCAAAAATAAACTTACATATTTTTAGTACATCTTTGCCGACAATGACTCTCGGCTAAACTTTCCCGTATTTACAGCTGCATTGCACAATTATGCACTTATAACTAAACGTCAAAATGTTCGATGCGTTGTCGCCTTCCTAGAAATCTGCCATTACTGTTACTGCGACGAATATCTTATAGAACCGCAGCCGCTTTACGATCGTACTGCTATTATGAGACCCTCACAGCATCCTTGTTGAATGTTTTTCCGTTATTTCGCCGCTATGTTATACACCATCGAAGAACGTTCGCAATGTTGTGAATTGTGACGTCTAAGCTGACGTCTTCATTTTGATTCATCCGCTCCGATATTTTTTTGTATTGCAATACGACAAAATCTCGTACTTCAAATTTATTTTGAAAAGTTGGATTTTTTATATGCCAACTCGCATAGCTCTCTCGATTTCACTTGTTTTAGCACTGGATTTTTTTTTATATTTGTTCGTTTTTTAGTACTTTTTGTAAAATCGCCTCAATGACGAGTGTGATGAAGCGTTTCTGTTATACACGATATCTGAGCACCTATATTACGAATTTAATTTAACTGGGCATCGAAATGCTTCATAGCATCCCGATGCCCTCGTTCTCAACTGTTTTTCTCACATCTGAGCACCAGATTTCTATATTTTCTTCCGTAAACTTTCGTAGGTTTGATACGTCGGACTGAAAATTTTTAATGGATGCCGGAAGCTACTCGTCCATTCCTTATATAACACCCCTATCGATGTGACCTTTTTTTACTGATTTAACCCATACACTATTGACTAATCAGTGTCGTATTTTGACTTGATTTTGCCGCCTTTTCTACGCGTCGTTTCCGCTTTCGAAGCGTCGTCTGCCTACTCGAATATTCTTGTAGGTTCTAGAAACTTTTTATAAGCTTTTCCGTTTCCGTTTCCGTTTTCGAAAGCGAAATAATACAACTATTTTATTTCAATTTTATTTATTGATAGTATTTTTATCTAGTAATTCCTCTATTTTAATTAAGTGTTTCTAAACTTCCTCATTTTAACAATTAAGTTTTATTTTGACTGGCAATTATTTGGTGATAAATTCCTTTGACTTCATTGATTCTGCTTTCTTGCATCGATATCGATTATGTTTTCCAATTTCTCTTAATAATAATTTAAATGTTCTTCAAATGACTTTATCAATATCGCTATTAAATTCTCCCATAATTCCTACTATTTAATGAACCCCTTTTATATTTCTTTGAAAAACCTATCGGTCGACTTTTTCAAGACCATAACCATGCTTCTATTGTCTATTTGTCAATTATTGATTTTTACGTCGATTTTTCGTAAAAATCTCAAAATATGCTAATTTATTGCCAAATACTCCTGATTGTCTATTTTTAAGCCCCTAATGATGTCCTTAACTCTCAAAAACTACTCAAAACCCTTTATTTATGTAACGATGGCACTGCGCTCTATAGTTTAGCAACTGTCATTTTTTCATCTGTCAGTTTTAGTTCCTAATTAAATCGCTAGATGTCACTATGATCTTTTTAAGTACAATTTAATTTTAAAAATTCGATTAATCTATTTTGCGTTTTGCTTAGCGCTGCTAAGCGCTCATGTGATGATTTTCAAATCATTACATCCTCAACGGCCAACAGCACATACACGAAGTTTTGTATATGCATGCAATTATGATAGCCCGTTCTATGTTTCATCATGGTACGGCTGCTGAGCCCAGGGTTGGCGCCGGACGAGGGGACCCCTCAACGGTCAATAGCACAGTCACAAAATTTTGTATACGCATTCAATTACGATAGCCCGTTTTTATGGTGAGCATGACCTGATTCTGCGCCCAAGGTTGGCTCCCGACGAGGGGACTCATCAACGGTCAACAGCACATACACGAACTTTTGTATACTCATTCAGTTATGACAGTTCGTTCTAAGTTTCACCATGACATGGATGCGGCACCCAGGGTTGGATCCCGATGAGGGGACTCCTTAATGGTCAACAGAACAGACACAAAATATTGTATATGCATTAAATTATGGCAGCCCGTTCTAAGTTTATCAAGACAGGACTGCGGCACCCATGGTTGGCTACTGACGAGGGAACTTCTCGCCGGTAAACAGCACACAGACAAAATTTTGTATACTCATTCACTTATGATAGCCCGTCCTAAGTATCACCACGACATGGCTGCTACTTATTAAAAAAAATGGAGTTGTTTTTTTATTTTTTTATTTTGTCTATTATTATTTATGTCTTACCTAACCCATCTCACCCATTATCAAATCAAATCGTATAATGCAACGATCATTAGTGGGAATATAATTAATTTATCTTACATCGGGCTGTGTACGTCTAATTTTATTTAAATTAGAACATGTAATAAACAATGCGGATTAGGGTGTTATGTAATTAAACCTTGAAAATGGCTATATAAATGCTACTGAAAATCTTCGTATGCAATTCACCTATTTAAATAAAAATATTTTTTTTACTGGACACATTTTATTTAGTGATAGCTATTGATGGCTAGCCATCCTCTTCCATGGTCAAATATCGTATCAGTTTTTTTAATACTTTACAGAAAAAACCAAAATAACAACATTTTAAATATCTGATTATAAGTAAATATACACTGGAGAAAACCAAATATATAATAAAACCTTGAGGTGACCTTTCCAGCCCTTATATTTACAATTTAAAAATAAAATTGTGGACTATAATAAACTAAATATGGCACTTATGCACATTTGCGTTATAATATAAACAATATAAAAACGGATTTACAGCGTGATGTTTTTAGCACCCGACAACTCGGCGATGTTGTAACCGCCGTTGTCCAGGATAGACTGAAGTGATATCAGTCGTCATCATCGATATATGATCCCCTAGATGGGCCTTTCGCGCTTCAAAACCACTACTGAAAGCCGGCCAGTAGAAGTTTGGCCGCAGTCCGCTGGCAGACAGCCGACTATTTCGGCGTAAAAGCTGGCGCGAAGAATACTGGCGTGCTATTGCTCTTTCTGTCATATGATTTACGAGCAAAGAGTATGTGGAGCCAACTTATTTGTATGTGAGGGCATATCTAGCTAATATATCGATGGTCGTCATCCGTTCAAATGGATAGCCCCACATATCCTCTGTCAAAACTCTTAGCTGGTGTCCTCCAACCGCTTACGGGCAAAACGGCTTCTGAAGTGAAAGACTCGCAGTATTTCGTAAGCATTGTTTGTAAGCTTAACACTGCCCGAAGACGAAATAATCAAAAGCTTTAACGACTATTCTATTTTTACGAAGTCGCTCATTTCGAAGTGCCTCAGACAGGTTAGAGACTATCAAGGTCGGAGACTATCAAAGTATACATGGAACATCTTAGGAACTAGCCTTCAAAATCTTTACAGTCAAACTCATTCTCTGGCATCGTTATGTGGATGACACCTTTTATATCCTTAAGGGTAATGGCAGCCGCGGATCCATATAAAGGCTTTTTGGGCTGCAGCCCAGGGCTCTGTGGATATATAGGGCCCTAGCCTTCATCGAAAACAATGGACAATGTCAAACTATCGACTACATCATTTATAAGTTATTTCCATAACTGACCAGTGCCCACTTCGCTGGGCGGTAAAACTTTTTACTTGTGATGAAATTATGAGTGTGGTTTGGTTAGTACTGAGTGCTATGATTTATTTCCTGACTGCCAAATGAAGGGTTATATTTTTACTGCATATGTATGTATGTATATGCATGCCAATTTGACTATATTACCGTTATTTGTGAGTGTCTTCTTTAAAGTGTCTTATTTGTGAGTGTCTTATCTCTTCAACTATTTATGCAGTAAAAGTGAAATTATATGCAGTAAAAGGGAAAAGTCTTTTGTCACTTGAGACGATAAACTTACTTATTTTGATATGAATTCATAATTGTTGATAATATGACCAATAAACATGACCTAACGATTTAAATTATTTTTAAAATATAAAAAACTACTTTTTGTGACTTAAATACAAAATTTAGATATATGATTTCCCTTACTTTTGTGTAGGCATTACTAAGCTCTACAACTTTTCTCTAGAACTCAATCAATATATCTCTCATCGTTAAAGTAGCGTTCGTAAGAAACGTTTTCATTCGACTGTTTTTCTCCGAATTACTTTGTAAATCCAACGACCACGAAAAAGTCATTTCATTTTTCGGATTAATATATAGCCATATGACACTCACAAATAACTTGGCTTTCGCTTCTTAAAAGATTTTTTAAAATCGGTTCACAAGATCCAGAGATTACTTCCTACAACGTCACAAACTTTACCTCTTTATAATATTAGTATAGAAGTATAGATTACGATACGGTCGCGGTTCCATACCTATGTCGTATTATCTCTTTAACTATTTATGCAGCAAAAGGAAAAAGTCCTTTGTTTTAAACACTTGAGACGATAAATTTACTTATTTTGATAAGAATTCATAATTAATAAAATATAAAAGTTAGACATATGCTGTCGCTGACTTTTTTGTAGTCATTATCAAGCTCTACAACTTTTCTCTAGAACTTAATCATATATCTTTCATCGTTAAGGCAGTGTTAGTTAGAAGCATTTTTGTTGGACCGCTTATTCTCCGACTTACTTTGCAAATCCGACTACCACGAAAAAGTCTTTTCATTTTTCGGATTAATATATAACTTATGACACTCATAAATAATGTGGATTTCTATTGGTAAAAGAATTTTCAAAATCGGTTCAGTAGATCCAGAGATTACTTCCTACAACATCACAAACTTTACCTCTTTATAATATTAGTATAGATAAATATTTTATCGACATGGTACCATTCCTATGTTAACTGTCTCTAATTGCCCCAGTCGCCAGTTTGTACTGCGGATACTATAGTTTAAGGGCATTCTATGCTAGCAAAATGGCCGATGCTCAACAAACCGCTGATATTTTTTTGTTTGTTTGTTTGTTTGTACTTTTTATTTTGAATGTTCACAATGCGCGGGTTTATTGTTATATGACAATCTCTTACAACCAACCCTATTGTGACGTGTTAATATATATGTAGGTGTGCGTGTAACATGTGTGTAAGTGTGTGTCTTGTTATTGCATTCGATCGACATAATTGAACATGCAATTCCGTTAATTTGATCCCAGCGGAAAATGGTGACCCAGCCGGGAATCGAACCCGGGACCTTTCAATGTACCCGTAAGACCAGGCGACCTAACCACTATGCCACCGAGCCTGTGGACGTATTTTTTTATAGGCCCATCGGGTGGCTATCGGCATTTTAAGAGCCATACTTAGCCAAGCTCTGTTCAACAGGTAGTCAAAGCTCAGTTAAGTTTAAACAACGTTTATTTCTCAAATTATTTTTTAAACGGCCGTTATAAGGGTTGTTTAAAATTAAAATTCGTTTATTTCTAAGGCTGTTATATTTTATTAACAAATTAATTCGGAGATCTCTGGTCACTGAATCGTGTCCGTGAATTGATCCAAACATGATAACCGGCTAGACAATTGGTCGGATTTGGAATAAGCTTTCTTAATTTAGATACGAAAAAAGGTAGAGCTACAGTCAAGAGACATTGCCATATTGATTAATAGATAGGGGAGCTAATCGACCCTTGTTGAGTTAGCCACGAAGACCCATTTGTTCAGGGTTGGTAACACTCACAGGTCAACATCCATCCGGCGGCCTCCACTCATGAAGTGCGAGCCCGGGTAGGAATCTGGCCTTGGGCTAGTTTCCCCTAGGAGTCAATCTTCTGGCGTTCCTGGATGGTCTGGCGTGAGCCAATCGATTGTGCATTTTGACTAACAGTCGGGAGAGTCTGGAAGCAGTACTGTTTTCTATAGAGCGGGGGTGGTTGCTGACCTTACGGCGACTGCTCCCTCTTGAAACGACCATCGGCTACCCGATTTCGGGCGAACAGCCGGGCAAAGGACGCCGTGGTCCGCGATAGATTCGGTTTACACCGTTTTACCAATTCGTAAGGGAGATGTCCGCGCAAGCGACCTCGAACTCGTAACCAGTCGAGAGACTGGAGTAATCTGGTCTCAATTGAAAGTAAGGGCGTGAATGTAAGCCCGCTGGGTAACATACCTGGTTATCTAGCGGATAAGGCGTTAGCCTCTTACGGGCATGTGGCGGAGTTTGAGGGTGGACTATTTTGTCCAAGTCTTCTGCGTTCACTTCACGGGAGATAGAACGACCAATCCTTAACACTTCCTGAGGTGACGGGCTCGCCTGTTGTAGTTGACAGCTATTTTTGATTACTAGATAGATGCATAGATGTGTAATTGATCCTAACGGTAGACAGAACGATCATTATCGTTAAAACTCCCTGGGGTGACGGGTTCACCCGTTGTAGTCGGCACCTCCAAGTGAGTAATAGATAAATTGCATTTTTTGTGGATAAAATTGAAATGGCCAAAATATACATATACGATAGATGACCATGGGATCCCTCTCATGGTCATAATTATTATGACATCAACTACTTGACATGACTAATTACATGACAATTAATGACATGACTAATTATTATGACATAACTTACATGACATGACTAATTACGACATAATTATTATGACATCATTAAAGTGAAGTTGATTTATTCGACTTCGTGCACTCTTACCAACGACAACCATGGAAACATAAAACTAAATTAAACGCTGGCAGGAGTGTTAAGAAAACCCTCAACCATGTGGGATACATTTGGGAAAATCCATGTGGGATACATTTTCATATCAGCTGAAAAACTTGGATATTAGAATGAGCAGTTGTTGGAAATATTCATTTCGTGAGTTTACCATTCGCAGATGGCTTTTATTTATTTGCCAACATATGGGACACTTTCTATGAGGCAGTAAGACTGGCCTTGTAATAACACTGCTTCATTGACAGTGATTTAGTTCATTGATACGTTTCGCTCGTGTCTCAGTGTTGCGATAGAAGCTAGTATTAAAGTAGTATGCATTGTGTTGAAATGCTACTTTTTTTAGACACATCGAAACTAGTATTGCGTATTAAATAAATTCCTTTCCGTTAAATTCGGCAAGTCAAAATTGTACTTCGCAGTCATTGTTAAACATAGTGTAATTGTTAGTTTATTTACGATGACAAGATAAACCTTTCCTGATAACGTTTTCGTGCGCACCTCATCTCCTCTTTTTTTACCTGATGCTTTTTCTCTCTCTCTGTCTTTCTCTAATATTATTTTAATTTAACATAATAATTTAAATGCAATTTTCAGTTTTTTTTCATATTGATTAAAATTAACCCTTTGTGCATATCTAAATAGTACAGCAACTTTTCTGCTCGTTATATTCCATGGATTTTTGTATTCCTTTGTTATGGAATAGTAGGATGGGGTGGTTGTGTGACGATTATCCTCCGTTCATTAGAAGTGGCTCAAAATGTATCTTGAGGGTTATAGCGCGTAAGCCTTATTGATACGACACCAATGAACTTTTTAATCATTGCAACGTCCTGGAAATCAGACAGCTGTACATTAAATCAACCTTACTGCATGAACGGTTTAAAAATTAACCAACTTTTAATGAGGGAGTGATGATATCCGGGAGCAGCGCACTTAGGAGATATTCTGATACCACGTAAAAACACCTCGTACGGACAGCGCCACTACTTATTCATCGCTCCCAGGATTTATAATCACCTTCCTGAAACAATCACGGCTATCAATACAATTACAACACTTAAACAATATGTTACGTCTTACTTGATAAAGGAAGATACGATTAATACAGCATTGAGTATAAATGTCTGAATGGTAAGTTTAGAATTGTATGTATATACATAATAGTTATTAAATCCAAATTTGTAAAAAAACCGGTTTTATAATATTTTTATCTAAAGACATTATTGGTCTTTAGTATTATAGCTTTTAGCAATGCGAAACTTTCTTTATTTTAATGAATATTTCAATACTTCTATAGGTATTCATTTCAATACTATTTTCCTAGTTAATTTTAATTTCTATAATTACGTTTGATTTTGTTCCTGTATCTTTAACCAAATATTATAACTTACATACTTTTTATTCGTACATATTTTTTTAATTATGTATATGCTAAGGTTATCAATTTTATATCTTTCATTTCATCTTGTATTTGAACTTCCATTTAATTTATTTTTTTGTCATTTTTTTAATTTTTTTATTATGTTTAACTAACTCAATTTTTAAGCATTTATGATCAGCTAATTGGGCATTTTTTATGAGTATGTTAAGGTTAACAATTTTATAATATCAATGTCACTTTTATATTAACAATTTTATATTAAATTTTCCAGCTTGTAACAATTAATAACAACTCTTAAGGTATAAATTTTCCCAAATTTTCTATATTCTACATTACTTAGTTTTTTTTAAATATTGGTTCATAATATATTTAAAACAATTTGAATATCCGTCTTAGAACAGGCTATTGCACAGTTAGGCTAAATTAAAGTAGGATCACTGGCAACAGTTACTGGCATAACATGTTATCAGTTTTCTGCTACTGGATTCTCGGCTATAACATTGTAATTGCACTATATATGTCCATTTATTGTAGATAATTGTAAATTACCAAATAAAAATAAAAAAAAATGCTCATTATACCCTATTTCTTGTAAATAATGACTGTCTCTAATCATCCGACATTAATTAATAAAAATAGTAATAAAATTTTTATTTATTTATTTATTTATTTATTTATTTAAGTCCATAAAAATACATTTAGTTACAAAAACATTCTCTTAGCCTAAAATTTCATAATTAATTGAACAGTTTTCTAATTTACTTCCTAATTCGGAAAGAGATTCAGAAATGATAATTTGTGGTTTACCACCTCACTAGGAATAACCTGTATCGAGGTGGTACCAACATAAATCGTATATTGCCTTCCGAAAGAGCATGATATATTCGCTTTAAGGTATTTATTTTATTTTATTATTTTTTTTTAACTTTATATTGCAATGGTATTTACATTTAATAATTACAAGGATGGGGGTAGTTACTTTATTCTAAAATTTAAAAATTTTGAAGAAACCAAATTAAACGGAAGGCATAATAGTTCAAATATTCATAAATAAATATTCTTACATCTAATATAATACACACATAGATACGATAATCACATAAACTTTACATGAATTTATATTAAAAGTATATAAAAATAAAAATTATTATAAATAAGTACATACTGCGGCTAAAAAAACACGCGCCCGTGGTCACAGCGATTCCGAACGCTTATATAGATTATAAAAATATACTAGTATTTATGAACTTTACCTACCTGAAAATCTGTCACATCTTGTGAAGACAAGTAGACCCAAAATAAACAAGTAAATATAATAAAAATAATAAAAAACACGACTGCCGTTTCAAAAAGCAAACTACGGTAATTGTAATTATTTTTATTACGGTTTTATGAAATATATGTGGTTTATGTATTCATAGATATATATATACATACATATATATTTTCCGAACTTAATCAGACACTAAACAACATATTGACATTTGGGGATTTGGACATTTAGACAACTGATTACTTAATATTTGGACAGTTAAGATACCCTTTGACACTCGGGATGGCATAACAATCCTAACAATACCATATACTTCTAAATCGGTTAGGAATAAAGAGAAGGAAAACATACATAGATGAACCCTGAACATATTACACTCCTTTTTTGTTTTGCAGTCGTGTAATAATTGGAGATGCTTCTGTTAAATTAAAGTAATTCGTGGACTAAATAATTAATTAAAAATTACAAGTAAGTTTAAACTAAAGCAAACCGTTTTCATACCAACATCATTTCTTTTTCCTATCTTTTTTAATAGGTATCCTAGATATCCTATCTTTTCATATCTTTCTATAGAGATATGTACGAAATTATGACGCAAATCCGGTTATATTGATAAATGCTTCTTAACCTTTGAAATTAGTCACTCGCGATAAAGTGCAAAGTACGAGTATTATCAATAAACCACGAGGGCCATACTGAAAGTTTCCGGAATGAACAAGAAAAAAATACAATGAATGGCAAAAACCAATTTATTGTTTTTAAAAATATTAAGTAATTAATTTTAAAAAAGTTTCTAAGCGAATCCCTCGATAAGGAACCAATTTACAATTTAGACTCAAAAAAGTTGCTCATTGCCTTGGACATTAAGGCTTTAAACTTATTTCGAAAACTTTCAGGCGCAATTACTCCGACAATGTAAGCGGTCAGTGTGTTTTATTTTAATTTCATTATATTGACTGGTTAATTCTCTAGCGTCGCGCTTAGCCAAATTTTTTATTTAGGCCCTAAAATATTTAAAACGCGTTAGCGCTTTTAGAGTTACTCTAAATATGCTTTACCATTAACAACCTTATAACACCACTGCGCAAAGACACTTATTCACGTCTGCTAGCGCTGCGATCAAAAGTTTAGTATGCGCCTGGTAGCCGGCGCGAGTGGGCGTGGAATCTGTGCCTGACGCTTCTGTAACGCTGGATTTTTATTCAAATTTGGTTATTGGTTAAACCTTTCAAAATTGACCCCGCCTATTTCTTCGCGTTTCCGCCTATTTCGGATATTTTTCTGAGGTCTCATGTCGCCTTAATACACCTTTTCAAACGTATAAAACAATTTTCATAACATTTATTCCACTCCTCCAAAGTGACCTCGGAAACAAGTTTTTAATATTCTTCGACAGCTTCTTCTGGCGTTCTACGTTTTTTGCATTAAAAAAACCGTGTGTCTGGCTGACCTTGTGAGAGCTGGCATTTTGTTAGTCCAAAATAACGCAGCGTTTACGACCGGTTTTACGAAGTTCGTCAATAACTTCCGGCAGCCAAATGGTCATGTACCAATTAGTACTCAGGGTACGATGATACCCCATAATAGTTTTTTTAATTTTAATTTAATTCGGATATTTTAGTATATGTTGCGCCCGTTGCCCAACATATGCAGTGCCCTGTGGCGCGGACCGACCCAGCGCTGTGTGGACCCAGGACTGTAAAAAGAGGTCCACCGCTTGGTCGCCGCTTGCCCCGTAACGGGCGGCCACGACACCTGCTGCAAGCCTCGATACGCCTCAGTCTGTCTCTTACCACCGTTTTACTCCCCGTCCCCTGCACCAATAAAACACGCCTTCCCTTTCACAAGTGCCAACACGGCATATTATTTTTCGATGAACTTCAATGACACACCATAAATTTACAAATATGAGATCTTAGTCTAGGATGCATAACAAAGTGCATAAGGTGTATAAATACAATTTTACAATAGGACATAGCCTAGGTACCGCAATTAACCTAGGTACATACACAATTTATAAAATTCTTTATTGTACAGTAAACATAAGTATATAACAATTAATCTTATTTTCTAAGTGTCGCTATCCTGTTCTTCCCGGGCAGCGGGTCGAACAAGATCTCTCGTGGTCGGTTGTCGAGCGGCGTCTCTGTGCGCCTGCGTGCTCCTGAGTGCGCCTGAGTGCTCCTGGGTGCGTTGGCGTGTGCCTGACTGCGCCTGGGTGCGCTTGTCTGTGCTGCGTCCGCCTGTGCTGCGTCCGCCTGTGCTGCGTCCGCCTGTGCTGCGTCCGCCTGTGCTGCGTCCGCCTGTGCTGCGTCCGCCTGTGCTGCGTCCGCCTGTGCCGCGTTCGCCTGACTGCGCCTATGTGCGCCCGTCTGCGACCGCGTGTGTCTGACTGCGCCTGTGTGCGCCGTCTGACCGCGTGTGCGCCGCGTGTGCGCCGATGCGTACCAGACTGCGCCTTTGTGCGCCCGTCTGCGCCCGCGTGTGTCTGACTGCGCCTGTGTGCGCCGTCTGACCGCGTGTGCGCCGCGTGGACCCGGCTCTCCGAAGGTCCCAACTTGGACCGGCGCTCGAACTCCACGACTGGAGCGAGCGTCCCGTCGACCGTAAATCACGAGTCGGACCGTAATTCCCGACTCGGACCGGCACTCAACTCCCCGAATAGGAGAGAGTGTCTCGTCGACCGTAGTATCCTTCACTTAGACCGCGCTCAATACTGCACGGTGCAGTAGAGCCGCTCGCGACTGGCTTCCAGACTGCAAGGGCAGCGGAGCGGTTCCAGGGCGCGGTCTTCGTAGTCGTTGGGGTTCCTTCCTTCCTTCCTAGTCGGTTGACTGTTTGCTGTGGAACTGAGAGAGCGAGTGATTTGGTATGGCCCAGGGGCCCATATTTGTACTCACTTCCGCGGTTCTCGCCGTGCACCTGCCGTGCACCTGCTTTCGTGTCCACCAATGGACACGCCGCGGACAGCTTTCCGTGAAAGGTGGGGATCTTCCCTTTTCTATTGACCTCTCGCACTCTCCTAGGAGAAAAGCTATCTCCTCTCCTCTAAAAGCCGTTACGGTACGCTCCGTGTTTGTCCAGACTTCAGGGCCGACCAACAGTTTCTGGTTGGCGGCTACTGGCTCGTTAGAGCGCATTCCTGATTGGTCGGCAACCAACCAATCAGAGAATGGCTCAAAACCCATCCTTTCCTTTGGAGTGGATTCTTCGGGTTCCAAACATCATCAGAGTCTGGCCCGGTACCTCACGTATACGTTCCCGTTATTTTCGCATCTGCTAGTGTCTTCGAAATCGGCTGAAGGCTGTTTTTTCGGCCACGTAAACTTGAATCGATGATTCCTGTGTTTCTGTTTACTTGCCGGTGGTCGGTGGTGATGGTGTCTTGTTTTCTACTCCCCTTTAACAGTTTTTCACTATTTTTGGGAGTAGAAAATACCACGTGTTTTCTCTCGTGTTTCACGGTTTCTTACTATAAACTCGTGAATTTTCACGGCAGGTCGTAAGAGGGGTGCTATATGCATGTACCTCGACTCTTATACAACTGTTTCGGGCAGTATTACCCGCTTTCATTTCCGGTTTGACGAGTTCAAAACTGTCCGTTTCCGGCACCAAAGTTCGTCTCCTAGCTATGTTAGAGCGGGCGGTCGTAGGGAGTCTCGCTCGCTCGATCTCAGTGTGGGAGCGGGCGGCCGTAGGCTTTCTCGCTCGCTCGATCCGCGCGAAGCTACGCCTGCGATGTCTATAAAGGTAACCCGAGGCGATTTTGCCATTTTTCTCGTAAAAATGAGTTTTCTGCAAATTTCTTATGCTTCCTCGGGCACCCTCATAGCGGCCGTAAATCATCTATTTTACGGCCGGCGACGTCGCTACTGACGGCGTCGCAACATCCTCCCCCTCGACACGTCCCGTGTCTTCATTTTCGGCCTCTAGTATCACGGCCACTTTGGTGATGGGTCTTCGGCTGATCCGACCGGTTGCGGTGCGGAGGTCGACCACTCGTACCAACCCGTCTGCGCCCGGGTGTACAGCGGTTACGACACCTCTAGTCCACGTCCCGCGAGTCGTGTTTGGTTCCGCCATGAACACGACGTCATTGATGGCTATGTCGCGGTTGCGCTCGTGCCATTTTGTTCGTTTGGCTAGAGTGGGAAGGTATTCCTTCACCCATCTCTTCCAAAACTGGTTCGCCAAGGCTTGGCTGTACCGCCACTGCTTCCGTAGGTCCACCCTTTCGTCTGGGGGGCATAACGGTAGCACTGGCTGCGGTGACCCAATGAGAAAGTGACTCCTTTCGCCAGTAGTTCGTCGGCTTGCTTGCCCTCGTTGACGTCTGCGGCGTGGCATGACAACTGCTGTCCATGCTTCTTGGAGCTTCTCACTGCTTCAGTGATCCGGTTGCGCACTGCTGTGTTGCTTCCGGCATTTCATCCCTTGTTTGGGGTATCTCTTGCTTTGGCTTGCTTACCAGGACCTCCTTGGTCCTCCTCCGACTCCGTTGCATGGTGTCTGCTCTCACCCGTGCTGACTTGCTGGCGGCAATTTCGTTGTGGAAACCGTACGCACCTCTGCGTCGGGCACTCCTTGTGCTCCACGTTTTCGCTCGCCAGGCTTCCTCAGCTTGCAACGAGACGTCGGGCTTGCTGCCTTAGCGTGTCGCTTGATGCTCGGCCGCTGTCGCGCTGTGGACTGCGGCCGGCTTCGTTGCGGCTGGTTTCTTTGCTGCCGCTGACTTCCGGGTGGTGGATGCCTTGGCAGTTGCCGCCTTTTTAGCTGGGGCGGACTTTGTGGCCGGTGCGTTGGCTTTTGCCGCCTTCACTGGGACGGACTTCTTGGCCGGTGCGTTGGCCTTTGCTGCCTTCGCTGGGGCAGACTTCTTGGCCGGTACGTTGGCCTTTGCTGCCTTCGCTGGGGCAGACTTCTTGGCCGGTGCGTTGGCCTTTGCTGCCTTCGCTGGGGCAGACTTCTTGGCCGGTACGTTGGCCTTTGCTGCCTTCGCTGGGGCAGACTTCTTGGCCGGTACGTTGGCCTTCGCTGCCTTCGCTGGGGCAGACTTCTTGGCCGGTACGTTGGCCTTTGCCGGCTGCTTTGTTGCCGGTCTTCTCGCCGCCGTTGACTCCTTAGTCGTGGCGGACTTCTGGGGTGGATGAACCTCTCGCCTGGTCGTATTCTTCTCGGACGGAGTGCTGTTCGTTTCGAGATTACGTCCTTGTTTTTTGTCATCATGAGCTCTCCGGGCTCCATGACTGACTTGTTGTACTTGTGGCTGAACGGAGCGTGCTTGTCCGCGTCCACTTTGTACTGAGCGGCGATGTATTGCTTGCTCGCCTGCATCGACGAATCTCCGTGCTCCATGAGCTTGCAGATCGTGACGTTGCTTGTTTTGACCGTTAATCACTTGATCGTTGGTCATGGAGTTCCACTCCATCTTCCGCTGCGTTAGGGCCTCTCCCCCACGTGGCGGATTCCGCCGGCGACAACCACTCTCGAAGACTCCTTCGTAGGGGACTGCATTCTCCCTGGTGTCCGCCGGTCTTTCATCGGCTTGCAGCCGGTATCCTTTTTTGTGGACAAGTCGCGCTTGCTTCCCTTGACCGCGCTGTTCCTGGTCTATCATTGGCTCCTCTGCCAACGTTTCCAAACCTGCCGTCGGCCTGCTGCTTTTCGGCTGGTTTGGGTGTGTGCCGCTTTGAGGCGGTAGGTAGGAGATGCATGTCCAGCAACATCTTTCTACCTCCGTTTCTTCCCTCGTGCAGCAAAGCGGGCCCGTTGCCCATCGGTCGTTCTTTACTTGACTGATGGCATGGAAGCGGCTCCGGGGGGGCCTCTCCCCCTCGTGGCGCGAGTGCAGGCCCGTTTTCCAACGGCCGTTCTCGAGGCGCCTCGGGCTAGCCATTGTTGCCTCCGCATGCTGATTGTCGGTATCCAGTTGATTCCCCGACTGCTTGCGTGTGTGGTAAACTGCCGCTTTGTCCGATTTCTTCTGGACCTGTCCGCTGATCGCCCACCCGAGCAAGCTCCGGGTGGCGGTGGGTAACCCTGGTGGTCCCCAGACGATACTTCGTGGCGCTATGAGGCGGTAATTATCCATGCCGATAATCATTTGTGCCTTGCCCCGATATTGCGGAATCTGTATGCCATGCAGATGGGGCCACTTGTCCCATTTGCTTTCCAACGATTCCTGCTCGGGTCCATTGAGCCTTTCAATGGTGTTCACGGACGTCATCTGATGCCATTCTGCGTTCAGGGCGTCCCTCACCTCAAGGTCCACCAGTCGGGATTTTTCCTTGCGTGGTCCCGCTACGCTCTTAAGAACAATCGCGCTCTGCTTCCCGCAGACGCCGATTTCCCTCGCCACGCTGTCCTCAATCAGCGTGACGCTTGACCCTTCGTCAAGAAGAGCGAGTATCGGGATGCTGCTCTTGGGACCCCTTACTACTATTGAGGCGACGCGCAGCAACCCCTCTCGTTTGGCAACACAAGCCTTGCCGTCTGTTGCTCGCGCTGCTTCGATGTAGTAGTTGTAGCCGGTGCCACTCTTCTGGTCTTCTTCCTTGTCTTCCGTTGGCGTTGGTGACTGCGCCGCCCTTCTGCTGTCGGTGAGCAGTGGGTGTGTCGCCTTGGCGGTGCGGCAGTCCCGCGCGTAGTGCCCCCTCTTGAGGCACCGGAAGCAGGCTCCAGAAGTCTGCACCCATCTTGAGCGCTGGCTTTCTGTCCATTTCAGAAACTTCTTGCACCGTGCGATTGCGTGTCCACGCGTGTAGCACACCTCGCACTTCGGGCCGTCTTCCTTTGGACCGGAAGCTGCGGGCGGTGTGTACTTGGTGTCACTCTTTGGCTGTGGTGCGGACGTCGACTGCTGTGTATCAGCAGTCGTCGCATACACCCGCTTCGGTGCAGGCATCGACTCGTACCCCTTCGGCTTGGACGGCTTAACTCCCCAGTTGGCTCGATTCACCGCCGTGGCCTGTCGCCCGAGTTTGTCCATGTACTCTGAGAAATCAAATAATGACGGATTGCCTCCGTGTTTCTCTATAATGGCTTCACTCCAGCCCGACAGGTGATGGCCCGACAGCTTGGCTTCCAGTTCGCGCAGTATCTCTAGGTTATACGCGTACTCTGGCCGCTTCAGGGACCTCATTGAAGCTATGAGGTTGCCAACTGTCACCGTGAAATCGATCACTTCTTCGCTTGTCGTTGAAGTGCTGGTCAATGGCCGCAAGTTGCGCACCTGGTTGATAAGGCGCCCGATGAGAAGGTCTGGTCTCCCGAATCGTCGCTCTAGTGTTTCTTTTATCCGTAGTAGTTGCTCTGGATCGGAGAGAAGAGCGGACACAGTTTGATACGCCTTTCCCTTCAGGCACCGCTGTAGTCGTGTCATGACTTCAGCTCGCGTCAAGAGCTGGGTCTGCTGCTCCAGCTGTGCCGCGAAGACCAGCCACCGTTCTGGGTCACCGTCGAACACCGGCAATTCCCGCGGCAGTGCTTGCCGCAAGAGAATTCCTTCGCACGCAGTGGTTGCGTGCAGTGTCGGTGGTTGTGGCGGGCCTGGTGCTGGCGGGAAAGTGCCTGCGAAGTCGTCCATATTCCTCGCTCGTTGCCGCTGTGCCGTGTCCCCTACCGCCTGGTTTGAGTGGTCGATCCACTGCGGTATGGGAGTTTTCTCGAGGGGGATCCGAGAGCGTGCCATCGAACGTCCAATGCTAGGAGCGTCCTCGGCCTCTTCTTCCTCAGCGACGATGATGTCTTGCTCGAGTTCCGTGGCTCGGCGCAAGTCGGCGAGTCTCGCCTGCAGCGTCTCCGTTCGGTTACGGATTGAAGCATCGCGCAGCTCGGATATCTCGTCCTCAATCCGCTGTTTCTCGCGAAATGCTCGCTGTGCTGCCTCGGCGAAGCGACGCTTGCACCTACTGTGCGGCGTCATGCCGCTTTCACGGCTGCATAGACTCGCTGTCCAGTCGGCGGGTCTTCCTGTCGCACCCCCTTGAGTGGTAGCGGCTGCATTGTCCACGACGTACGGCGTGCCGCGCTCCGGGTATGCGCCTGCTACCCGAGCTGCTGGCGTTAGTGGCTGCGCTGTCGGTGGGCCCATCGCCCCCTGAGGCGAGTTGCCAACTCGTGTTACCGTGACGCTCGTGGTTGCTAGGTCGCTCATCTGTGATTCTTGAATAGTGACCTCTGTCACGGTGTCGGCGTCCCTCGCAGCGCTGCGGTCAGCTGCGTGTGGGTCGCGACGACTTTTACCACTACGAAGGCTCATCGTGATTTATTGGTGCACGACAGGAGAGTAACGGTATTTTGCTAATGGCGATCCGGCTCGAAGGACCAGCTTCTATGTTGCGCCCGTTGCCCAACATATGCAGTGCCCTGTGGCGCGGACCGACCCAGCGCTGTGTGGACCCAGGACTGTAAAAAGAGGTCCACCGCTTGGTCGCCGCTTGCCCCGTAACGGGCGGCCACGACACCTGCTGCAAGCCTCGATACGCCTCAGTCTGTCTCTTACCACCGTTTTACTCCCCGTCCCCTGCACCAATAAAACACGCCTTCCCTTTCACAAGTGCCAACACGGCATATTATTTTTCGATGAACTTCAATGACACACCATAAATTTACAAATATGAGATCTTAGTCTAGGATGCATAACAAAGTGCATAAGGTGTATAAATACAATTTTACAATAGGACATAGCCTAGGTACCGCAATTAACCTAGGTACATACACAATTTATAAAATTCTTTATTGTACAGTAAACATAAGTATATAATGCCTATCTTTTATCATACCTATCTTTTAATGCCCCGGTAAAATCCACGAGACACACCATCCCAATTCGGCTACCTGTTGTTACATCTAATTACATGCAAAACACCTATATGTGGCGTGCGAGTAACAACCTCAATAAACTGATTTGCGGCGACGTTGATATCGATCTATTTAGCACTAGTGTTGTATCAGCGAGACGTATCCTCAGCAACAATTTCTTTTAGTACCTACTCTTCTGCTTTTCTTTATTGTTATTATTTTTTTGTATTCGATTTCTCGATATTGTTTTTTTGCCTTCTTGTCCCTTTTGTTTAATTTTTATTTGCGTTTTTTAAATTTATAGTACCGGACCCTGCCAAGCGTTTTTGCTGGCAATTCCATATTCTCTAAACTGTGTCTATATGTGAGAACCTGTTATTGGCTATCATTTATTATTTAAGTTGTTATTTAATATTTTATATGGCTGTTGGTTTTCCTTAAAAAATAAATAAATAAATAAATAAATAAATAACAATTAATCTTATTTTCTAAGTGTCGCTATCCTGTTCTTCCCGGGCAGCGGGTCGAACAAGATCTCTCGTGGTCGGTTGTCGAGCGGCGTCTCTGTGCGCCTGCGTGCTCCTGAGTGCGCCTGAGTGCGCCTGGGTGCGTTGGCGTGTGCCTGACTGCGCCTGGGTGCGCTTGTCTGTGCTGCGTCCGCCTGTGCTGCGTCCGCCTGTGCTGCGTCCGCCTGTGCTGCGTCCGCCTGTGCTGCGTCCGCCTGTGCTGCGTCCGCCTGTGCTGCGTCCGCCTGTGCCGCGTTCGCCTGACTGCGCCTATGTGCGCCCGTCTGCGACCGCGTGTGTCTGACTGCGCCTGTGTGCGCCGTCTGACCGCGTGTGCGCCGCGTGTGCGCCGATGCGCACCAGACTGCGCCTATGTGCGCCCGTCTGCGCCCGCGTGTGTCCGACTGCGCCTGTGTGCGCCGTCTGACCGCGTGTGCGCCGCGTGGGTGCCGCGTGTGCGCCGATGCGCACCTGACTGCGCCTTTGTGCGCCCGTCTGCGCCCGCGTGTGTCTGACTGCGCCTGTGTGCGCCGTCTGACCGCGTGTGCGCCGCGTGGGTGCCGCGTGTGCGCCGATGCGCACCAGACTGCGCCTTTGTGCGCCCGTCTGCGCCCGCGTGCGTCCGACTGCGCCTGTGTGCGCCGTCTGACCGCGTGTGCGCCGCGTGGACCCGGCTCTCCGAAGGTCCCAACTTGGACCGGCGCTCGAACTCCACGACTGGAGCGAGCGTCCCGTCGACCGTAAATCACGAGTCGGACCGTAATTCCCGACTCGGACCGGCACTCAACTCCCCGAATAGGAGAGAGTGTCTCGTCGACCGTAGTGTCCTTCACTTAGACCGCGCTCAATACTGCACGGTGCAGTAGAGCCGCTCGCGACTGGCTTCCAGACTGCAAGGGCAGCGGAGCGGTTCCAGGGCGCGGTCTTCGTAGTCGTTGGGGTTCCTTCCTTCCTTCCTAGTCGGTTGACTGTTTGCTGTGGAACTGAGAGAGCGAGTGATTTGGTATGGCCCAGGGGCCCATATTTGTACTCACTTCCGCGGTTCTCGCCGTGCACCTGCCGTGCACCTGCTTTCGTGTCCACCAATGGACACGCCGCGGACAGCTTTCCGTGAAAGGTGGGGATCTTCCCTTTTCTATTGACCTCTCGCACTCTCCTAGGAGAAAAGCTATCTCCTCTCCTCTAAAAGCCGTTACGGTACGCTCCGTGTTTGTCCAGACTTCAGGGCCGACCAACAGTTTCTGGTTGGCGGCTACTGGCTCGTTAGAGCGCATTCCTGATTGGTCGGCAACCAACCAATCAGAGAATGGCTCAAAACCCATCCTTTCCTTTGGAGTGGATTCTTCGGGTTCCAAACATCATCAGAGTCTGGCCCGGTACCTCACGTATACGTTCCCGTTATTTTCGCATCTGCTAGTGTCTTCGAAATCGGCTGAAGGCTGTTTTTCGGCCACGTAAACTTGAATCGATGATTCCTGTGTTTCTGTTTACTTGCCGGTGGTCGGTGGTGATGGTGTCTTGTTTTCTACTCCCCTTTAACAGTTTTTCACTATTTTTGGGAGTAGAAAATACCACGTGTTTTCTCTCGTGTTTCACGGTTTCTTACTATAAACTCGTGAATTTTCACGGCAGGTCGTAAGAGGAGTGCTATATGCATGTACCTCGACTCTTATACAACTGTTTCGGGCAGTATTACCCGCTTTCATTTCCGGTTTGACGAGTTCAAAACTGTCCGTTTTCGGCACCAAAGTTCGTCTCCTAGCTATGTTAGAGCGGGCGGTCGTAGGGAGTCTCGCTCGCTCGATCTCAGTGTGGGAGCGGGCGGCCGTAGGCTTTCTCGCTCGCTCGATCCGCGCGAAGCTACGCCTGCGATGTCTATAAAGGTAACCCGAGGCGATTTTGCCATTTTTCTCGTAAAAATGAGTTTTCTGCAAATTTCTTATGCTTCCTCGGGCACCCTCATAGCGGCCGTAAATCATCTATTTTACGGCCGGCGACGTCGCTACTGACGGCGTCGCAACAGTATATATGTTTCTACAATCTGTAACGATTTTTGAAAATAAACTGAACTGTGTAGTTTTCCTAAAAAAAGAAGCGAAAATCTGGTTCGCGGCACTTTGCAAGCGCACCGCTTTGGTTTTGGATTCGGCTCACCTTGAAATACCCAAATGGTCGTTCACTGCTTCGTTTTGGGGTCGTAGCTGTAAATCCATGTTTCGTAACCTGTTCAAATTTCACGCCGTTTCGTTGAATCTTGTAGACATGGCTTTGCACCAAGTGACTCGTCCCTTTGTTGAGCCTTAGTCAAATTGTGTGGGATCCAAATTGTGTTAAATATCGTTGAATAGACATATTTTAATCGAAGGCAATTGGAACTGTTGTCGATAGGTAGGTCAAGGAACAGATACGAATATGACATTTCTAGCCAAAAAAGAACAAAACAAATTGCGAAATATGTTTTTGTTAGTGTAATTACTTTTTAGGTTTAATAAATGTTGGCTCATGGTCACATTTCATTACCTTTCTTATTATAAAAATAAAGTAAATAAACTATTTCGAGTTTGGATTCTTATGCCGTTGTATTTTATTATTTTAATTAGGTGACCCGACAGATATTTTCCGTCCGTCCTGTCCGAATTTCAATAAATTTATTTGTGATCGTTTTGTAAATTTGTCTCCCCCCCCCCCATCCCTCCAGCCCCCCCTTCCTTCCTTTCCAATTTTTTATACAACTTTTCCAAATTTTCCTTTTTTTAAGATCTTATTTGGTCTATTACGAACATTTAAAAAAATGCCAAATCGATTAAGCTGTTCAACCTAATATGCGGTTACCAACGAAGAGCATTTCATTTTTGTTTATATAAATAAATAAACAATAAACTAATATATTGTGCGAAAAAAGAAATACAGCTAAGCTAGTACAAAAAAAAATATTTCTTTGTAAGCTTGTCTGTTGACTTGTATTTCTTGACTTGAAACTAACTTATTTAAAGACTTATCTAACTTATTTAAGTATACATAATTGAGCATCCTGATTACAACAAAAAAAAAAATACGTGTGGCACTCGGGGACTGCCGCGGTAAAGCTATTGCATAGCATTTTTAACAACTTATGCAATTATAATTATTTATTGATTTTATTTATTTTATTTTTTCTGATATCAGATAACTGCGCTCTATCGGAAAACGTTGAAATTATTCCTAATCATTTGCGAAATTATTCCGAAGCAAATGATTCGGAATAATTTAAACGTCTTCCGATAGAGCGCCGCGCACGAATTTTTTATTCGATAAAGCAAAAAAAACGGATTATTTGAAAAAAATCGTAGATAAAAAGATAGATAATTAAATTATCTTTAAAATAGTGCAGGTTTCATAATAATACGCCAGATAGTATTTGCGTAGTAGTCGTTTTTGTGTTCGGTTAGACCTAATTTCACAAATTAATTACACTATGTAATATAAACAAAATTAAAATATTCAAAGCTAAGAATATTAGGAAAATGTTCTTGTTTAACATATATTTTTTTCGAATCGTAAGCAGTACTCGTTTAGACGTAATGATCAGTTTAAAATCATTAATTTTCGTTAAGAAATTTCTTCATTCGGTCGCCGCGCTGGCCTAGGCCCGCGATGCAATAGCTATGCAATAGCTTAAAAATAAAATGGAAGGAGGCCAATGGAGGATGTTTTGCTTGACAAGTACTCGGTTGTCAAAGCTACTAAAATCTGAAACGAACTTATGTGAGCCTTAATTATATAATAATGGTAGAAAAAAAAGTAAAAGTGTATTAAAGTACCATCTTAAGTATCAAATGATGTGAATCAAGTAAAAAACCTTAAGAGGCAATTTGGCAAAGATTTCTTATTTATTTTTAAGCTATTGCATAGCTTTTATCGCTGGCCTAGGCCCGCGATAAATAGGCCAGCGCGGCGACTGAATGAAGAAATTTCTTAACGAAAATTATTGATTTTAAACTGATAATTACGTCTAAAAGAGTACTGCTTACGATTCGAAAAAAATATATGTTAAAGAAGAATATTTTCCTAATATTCTTAGCTTCGAATATTTCAGATTTTGTTTATATTACATAAAGTAATTAATTTGTGAAATTGGGTCTAACCGAACACAAAAACGACTACTACGCAAATACCATCCGGCGTATTATTATGAAACCTGCACCATTTTAAAGATAATTTAATTATCTATCTTTTTATCTACGATTTTTTTCGAATAATCTGTTTTTTTTGCTTTATCGAATAAAAAATTCGTGCGCGGCGCTCTATCGGAAGACGTTTAATTTATTCCGAATCATTTGCTACCGCAGCCGCAAGTGATTCGAAATAATTTCAACGTTTTCCGATAGAGCGCAGTTATCTGATATCAGAAAAAATAAAATAAATAAATAATTATAATTTGCATAAGTTGTTAAAAATGCTATGCAATAGCTTTACCGCGGCAGTCCCCGAGTGCCACACGTATTTTTTTATTTATTTATTTAACAAATCAACATTACAATACACACCAATTTATTGAGATGTAATATACATAAACATAAAAAGACATTAAATATGCAAGCTGAAGCATTAAAAATAGTAAGACTAACAGAATACAAAAAAAAAATAAAAATAATCCACCTTTTTCTAGCATAATCAGGTAGCGCAATGCTCATACCTCGAAGAGATGTATTATCGTTAATCAATATCAATAAACATTATTTTACATTCATATTTTTACTTCTAAGGTCTCCTTTTTTCAAGCGATAAATGAATATCATCTTTACTAGCAAGAATAAAAGAGAAAGGATTTAGTGTTATGTTCATAGAAAGTGCATAGACATCAGCTCCTTATATTGGGTCTTTACCTATGAAGTTGCTGTTCTATAAAGGAAATTTAAAGCTGAAAACTTTGTATGAAAAATATATATTTAATTAATTGAAATATTGGCCCCTATTATTTATGCAGATTCGTAATTTTAGTGGGAGTTGCTTAATTCCTTTGCTGTAAAACTCTTGTGGGCAGAAACCAATTAATGCTTTGGAGGCGTCTTTCAACGACTCTTTAAAGTTGATTTTTCCCCTTGTAAAAAGTTATCTAAATTAAAAAATTAAATAAAGTCTATTGAAGCAAGGTCTGGCAAGTACGGTGGGTGACCAAGAGTCTCTAGCCGCAGCTCCTGCAACTTTGCGAATATTTGCATTGAAATCTGTGGTTATACGTTGTTGTTATTTAATCACCAGGTGTCCCACCATTAGGACATATTCCGTTTCTCGCTAAAGCCTAACTTAACACGCTAAAACTTAATTTTTAAGTGGGGGTTTTGGTATTCCCTTTCATGGGTCCTAAATGGAGCTTGCTTATGTATCGCTCATCAGGCGCTTAAATTGACATTAAAAGCACCGTCTAGACCATTTTTGGTATTCCGTTTCTACAAGTATCATGGCGGATGGGTCTTGTTCGGGGCCTTAACATAGAACGGTCTAAATCGAGCAGTCTGCATCGAGCAGTCGCTGTGTATCTCTTGTTTCTCTCGTGATTTCGAAGATTTTTTGTCGCTATTTTGAAGTGTTTGCTCAGCATAGGCTTCTAATTCGAGGAATGGACGATGAGCGCCAATTATCGTAAGTAATCATTAATTAATATCTATATTTTGCCCTGAAACCCTGTATCAATATTTTTGTAGATTACGTTAAACAGCCTTGTATATTGTATGATAAACAGCCTTGCATATTTGTATATTTTAAAACAAACAAAACGGGGCGACAATCATCTTGCGGCCACGAGACGACGGCGGGCGGGCGAGCGAGTAACCGAACTGTCAAAATTAAGACCCCTATTTGGAACAGTCATAGACAAACCGGAAATGTTACGATTTAAGACCGGTTCTTAATTTTGATGAAACGGAATACCACCAAAATAATGAAAGTGCTTAAGTTCCTAATTTTTAGCACCAGCTTAGTTTAAGCTTGCAAGAAACGGAATACGGGCCACTGTATGCAGTTCTTAACAGTACACATTTAAGGTAACTGTTTAGCTAGACTGCAAAAAGCTGCAATAGAAAAAACCGGCACAGGATCTCATATTTGAAAATATTGCACAATTTTCAACTTTACCATGGTTGCAAAAACGAAAATATTTGAGCAAACACAAACGACGGAAAGACAAATAAATAGATGATTCTTAAAAAAGAGTAACATGGCATTGAAATAAAATTTATTTAAATTTGAAATTCCAACTCAATCCCAAGTTATCCAAGTTCAAAGCGGCCAGTGTGAAAAAACAGCATTTACATAGGTAAAAAAAATATAAAATGAAATACAGTAGAACTCCAATTAACCGAATTAATTGGGACCGGACCCCATTCGGATAAATGGATTTATTTGGACAATAGGGTCTATTTTAATTAATTACTGTATGTGTGTTGAAAATGAAAAAAAAACATTTTTAAAGAAAGAGAGCTTATGGTCCCATGTCTGCTTTAACTTCGACATTAAGGTCAATCTTAAAAAAATATTTTTTTGTTGTTAGCCAACACACTTTCGTCTTCGCCCTTTACAAAAAGTTTCCTTAAAAGTTGCTTTCTGAAATGGTGTCTCATGGTTTCGATGATAGACTGGTTCATTGGTTGCAACAAGTTTGTGACGTTTGGCGCTAAAAAAATTGTTTTAAACTGGCCATTCCCTTTTTCCAACAATTCTTCGGTGGATTGAGTTGGTGCATTATCAACAATCAGTATGTTACCATCTTATTTTTTTCCGTTTTAATTTCGGATAATCAGTGATTCGGATAGTCGGAGTTCGGATAATTGGAGTTCTACTGTATATTGTTTTTGTAATGTTTATTTAAACATCGAGATCATGAGTTAATAGGTTATAGGCAGTTAAAAGTTTCACAAAATTGTTTTTTTTATTTGCATTTACGGAATGTAGGTACATATAATTCAGTATGGGTTTGGTTTTGCGAGGGCGGAGGTGTCTTTATACGGGTGTAATTGTTGTAAATCATTTGGAATAAAATGCAATTTAAAAATAATTTTATTATATTACTTGATTCAACAATTTGTTGTCAAAAGTTGCTTATTTGCTCGTACTGATTCACCCATTTCAAGGGTGTCACTAATTAAAAACTCACACTGTATAATTATTTTTCTTCGAGCCACGAAAGAAAAACAGAATGGAAAAATTATGCAATTTAAAATTTCATAAACTTCTACAGGCTACAATTTCATACTGCTATTGTAAGAATTTTATTAGACCAATATTCAAAAGAGATCGGTAAATACAAAAATAAATCCATTGCAATCAGACAAGAAAGGTAGTCAAAATTGATATTTCCGTCTCCATCTCGAAAAACAATCTTTGCACATGTTTGCATGTTCACACAACACTTTCACTAACCGTTGTTTGGCAGGTAATAGCGCCATCTGTTGTGGGGACGCCAGACACTCTGTCGACCCATGTCAGAATAATTATTAAACAGAACTATAGAGGGTAGTGTATTTATTTCATTTCAGAATTTTCTAGTTTAATGGTCGATTTTCTTGTGTTTTTTTTTGGGTGTGCATTTATGATTTATATTTTATGGGAATAAATTCAGAATTTATTGCCTTCGCCTACAGTAACAATTCATACAGTAAAATTATATTATTAAGTATTTGTTTCGAGTTTAAGATCCCACATAAGATCATTGTGCTTTAACAGGGGCGTCATTTCAGAATTTGATTGGGGGGGGCATGCACAAAGCGCCATTGTTTTGTCAAGGTTTTTATTAAAAAAAACAAAAACCATAAAAATTAAATTATATATATATATATATATATATATATATATATATATATATATATATATATATATATATATATATATATATATATATATATATATATATATATATATATATATATATATATATATATACTCGCCATGAGGTTTTCGTAAAAATACAACAGAGGATGAATAAACCAGTACTGACTTTGGAAAGGACGATCACTACAAGATGGTTCTACTGGTTTAATGCAGTTATGAAAGTTCGAAAGACATACCAGGCAATTTTGGCTGTTCTAGATGAAGGAAAAAAGGAAAGGGCAGAGAGTATAGGAATAAAAGCGCAAATAATACAGAAAAAGTTCATATTTCTGCTTTGTGCTATGGAGAAGATATTAGGCATTACTTATTGTCTATCACAGCAGCTACAAGCTGAAGGACTTGATTTAGCAGCCGCCGTGCATCTTATCAAAAGTACGGAAGAAGAACTTAAAACATCCAGAACTGACGACACATACCTAGAGGTTTTAGAGAAGGCTAAATCTTTGGCACTCAGTAGTGGTGTTGTATGGAGTGAACAAAAAAGATCGAAGACTGTTCCTCATAGACTCGCTGATAGTGTGATAATGTCAACGACGGGTAATAAAAATACTGAAAATAAGGCCATATACTTCGAAGTTGTTGACAGCATTCTCGTGGAATTCAATCGCCGATTCTCCGAAAATGAACCTGTTCTCAGCAATAGATGGCTTAAAGAAAGAAAATCCAGCCTTCATGGCGGAAGAGAAATTAAAGCCATTGATAGAAAACTACAAAAAAATTCTAAATGTAGAACTTTTACAACTGCAACTGCCCCTAGCTAGGAACTATTTACAAACCGGCGATGAAAACTCCGTTTTGTCACTACTCGAATCTCTCCGAGTTCTTCCAGTAGCATACTCAGAAGTGATAAAACTGTTGCAAATTTTTGCTACACTGCCTATCACCACAGCTGGAAATGAAAGATTTTTCTCTGTGCTGAAAAGAGTAAAAGGGTACCTACGAAGTTCTACTAGCGATGAAAGATTGTCCTCACTTATGTTGATGGCGGTTGAAAGAGAAGAAATAAAAAATATCACTAGACCAATTGGTGGATGATTTTGCGGCGAAGAAACCACGACGATACCCTTTGGTACACTAACGTGACATTGGAATGTACCGTAGGTAGTTATTTTGTTTCATGATACCTTTTACAAATAAAGCCTATGTAATAAAATTTGATTCATTTTTTCATCCATACCCAACCTACCAAAAAAGTTCGTTTTCTTTTATAAATAACCAAGCGATCAATTAATATATGTACTTATAAATCGTAGGTAAAAATATCAGATTTTTTTGTAAGTTCCAAAATTATAGGGGGGGGCAATTGCCCCCCCCTGCCCCTATCAAATGACGCCCCTGTGCTTTAATGTTGATTTTATTTATACTAGAATCAGATAGTCAATAGGACATTATTTTATTGATGATTGAAGATATTTCTGCTTATTTTTGTAGTGGTACGGCTCTGGTAATCTCGTTCGTTTCTCTTGTTTTAGATTGCTTAAACATCAAATGAAACTATCAGATGAAACAATAAGCCGACTTTTAAAGGATGAGGAAAGCTCAATGAGTTAGATGTGGATGACAGAGATTGGGAAACAGAAGCCGACTCACCGCTGCACCGTCCACTGGCGTCTACTACGGACTACGGAGACGTTCCCGCAGAGAGACAGCGAGGACAAAAACCACTCCATTGCTTGTCGCGACGCGTATTACGTTCTTTCGACCGGCAGATGGCGATAGAAGCTTATTGAAGTTTGTTAACCCTTCAAATGAAAGGCGTCCTTTTGGGGATGCAAGTTTTAATACACTGAAATGAAGGGCGTCCATTTGGGGACGCGATGGGGGCCGTTTGCGAAAAAATCCATTTAAAAATAGAACGGGCTTCTTTATTTTATCGTATGATGCCAGAAAATAGCCAAAGATTCGTTACTATTAAATTCTACGATAGTATCATGCGATAAAAGCTGTATGAGATATTGCAACACTCCAAACGTCGTGGAACTTTCCACTGTTGACAGCGACACAAAGCGCCGAACGAGTGCTACGCGGCGCGCTACAATTATTGTGATTTTAAGTGTTTTTAGTTGGATTTTACCCGTAAAAGTGAGTTATATGCATTCTAAAATTGTGTAGGAATGATAATTACCGATTGGAGCAGGCCATTTCCTTTTTTTCACTTAGTTTTTAGTAAATTTGTGAAGTGACGTATCGCATTCTCGATGGCGTCGCAGCGAAAATATTTTCGAAACGAATGATATCAGGCGAATGTAGTAATAATATTGGTTTATTTCGCTTATAAAATCGTTATTATTCAATATAGGAGGTATATACTCAAGGAATTAGATGTATTTTGATATTTACACGTCGTTTACAAATGCAACCACGTTTTCATAGTTTATATCTTGGCGGCAAAAACCGAGATTTTTCAATGTTTGTAGAGAAGGCTTGGATTTCTATCGATATGAAACAACAAAAAAATACGGAAAAAAAATTTTTTTTTTCGATATATTTATTTTTGAGAAATTTGGTTATTTGAATATCGGGTTTTATAGGAAAACTAAAATGCAGCTTAAAATAACATACAACTTTTTTTCAATTTGGGCTTATTTACTGAGGAAATCTAGACTGTGTCTCACCATGCGGTGTAAGATCGTTATACCAGCCTGGGGTGACGGGTTCGCCCGTTGTAGTCGACAACCCAAGTTGTTAGTCAGAGTGCACAGTCGATTGGCTTATGCCGCACGGTGCGCAGACCGTCCAGGAGCGCCAGAAGTTTGATTCCTAGGGGAAACTGACCATAAGGCCAGAGTCCTACCCGGGCTCGCATTTCATGCGTGGAGGCCGTCGGATAGGTGTCGACCCGTGAGTGTGACCAACCCTGAACAGAATGGGTCTTCGTGGCTACCTCAGCGAGGGCCCATTAACTTTCTCAACGGTCAACAGCACAGACACGATTGGGTTACTAACTATTTTGTTTTTTTTTTGAAAAATGTATTTTTGTTTTTTAGATGTCTTTTAATCGAGATCCGGATCGGACGCCGCCCCAGGCGTTCCTAGATCTCCTGGAGGAGTCGGGGTCCAATTCGGATGAAATAGATGAGGGTGCAGCGCCGGCGTTCTGGGATGATGACGTTGGATATGACGATGACGACGCAGATATCGTGAAAATGTCGATCGATTTTCAAAGCCCCGGCGGAACTCTGGGTAATTAGTAAGTATATAAAGAATTCCATGTTATTTTCAGAATTTATCGTCAATTTATTGTATTTTTGTCTTTCAATAGTGAGTGGCCGCTGTCATCATCCCGGTTGTCGGCTGCGCCGCTGCCTCCACCACGCGGGCCGGTTGCAGCCCTTGGCCAGCGCGGGCACAGCGGCGCCCGAGCCGCGTCCAGCAGCGCGGGCGACTGCCCGTTCCGGCCCAGCATCCGCCACCCGCCACCGCCTAGAACCCAGCGCTCGCCCGCCGGGCCGCCCACCCGACGCCTATTTTTCGCCCAACTACAGAGAGGTATAAAATACAAATATTTATTTATTTTCCAAAACTTTTCGGTACGAGTACTTTACCTTCCTAATAACTCACATGAATACTCAATATCATTAAAACCATAGATTGAAGTAGCAAAATTGCGTTTAAAAGTATCCGAAGACGACTCTATTCGACCATTCGGCTACCCGATACCAGGAGATAGCCGGACAAAGGATGCCATGGTCCGCGATAGATTCGGTACACACCGATCACCGCAAGACAAGGGAGAGGATCACTCGAGCGACTTCGAACCTGTAACCAGTTTCGAATCGCTAATCGCTAGTTTAGGTAGGTTTAGGACAGCTGCCTTGCCGCATGTGAACGTTTACCGTACCGCCCATTCGCTCCCCCTTCGAAGCCGAAGAATGTGAGATGCGGAAATTGCGGTTTTAGATAATTTTTCCAGGAAGGAGTTTGAAATTTTCCCGGAGAGACCGAGATATTTATAGAGTCACCCGTTCTCTCAATCTCGGTCTTCGGCGGGTACAAATACACCAATTCTTCTAAGGACGGTCAGATTATCGACGATCCTACTAAGCAGTATTTTGTTACTTTTCAGACATCGCCGCTGCGTACGCGCTCTGCTTCCCCTGTCTGCCTTTCGCCGCCTAGCACTCTAAGGTCTGTATTTATTCATTTTTCTGGAAGTCTCTAACTATAGAACACCTTTGATAATCCACTATATATAGATAATCCACTATATACATTGATCTGGAAGTCTCTAACTATAGAACACCTTTGATAATCCACTATATAGGAATTGTGTCATAGTACATCAAAAATCAATAATATTCACCGAGACGAGATTTTAAAAGTGTATGTTACCAGCCGATTCTAACTTATAAACCTCAAATTGATTCAAACTAGCTAAAACCAAGTGCATAAGGACCTAACAAATGGGTCTAGACACATAGAATACTCATTATTATTCTTCTTCTTCTTTTGGAGAATACATTTTAGTCAGGATAGGAGAATTTCATATATGAAGGAGCTCTCGTACAAGTGAAAACAGGGCAATCATCATCCGATATTGGAAAAGTGACTTAAAACTATTAGCATACATTGATCTGGAAGTCTCTAACTATAGAACACCTTTGATAATCCACTATATAGGAATTGTGTCATAGTACATCAAAAATCAATATTATTCACCGAGACGAGATTTTAAAAGTGTATGTTACCAGCCGATTCTAACTTATAAACCTCAAATTGATTCAAACTAGCTAAAACCAAGTGCATAAGGACCTAACAAATGGGTCTAGACACATAGAATACTCATTATTATTCTTCTTCTTCTTTTGGAGAATACATTTTAGTCAGGATAGGAGAATTTCATATATGAAGGAGCTCTCGTACAAGTGAAAACAGGGCAATCATCATCCGATATTGGAAAAGTGACTTAAAACTATTAGCATACATTGATCTGGAAGTCTCTAACTATAGAACACCTTTGATAATCCACTATATAGGAATTGTGTCATAGTACATCAAAAATCAATATTATTCACCGAGACGAGATTTTAAAAGTGTATGTTACCAGCCGATTCTAACTTATAAACCTCAAATTGATTCAAACTAGCTAAAACCAAGTGCATAAGGACCTAACAAATGGGTCTAGACACATAGAATACTCATTATTATTCTTCTTCTTCTTTTGGAGAATACATTTTAGTCAGGATAGGAGAATTTCATATATGAAGGAGCTCTCGTACAAGTGAAAACAGGGCAATCATCATCCGATATTGGAAAAGTGACTTAAAACTATTAGCATACATTGATCTGGAAGTCTCTAACTATAGAACACCTTTGATAATCCACTATATAGGAATTGTGTCATAGTACATCAAAAATCAATATTATTCACCGAGACGAGATTTTAAAAGTGTATGTTACCAGCCGATTCTAACTTATAAACCTTAAATTGATTCAAACTAGCTAAAACCAAGTGCATAAGGACCTAACAAATGGGTCTAGATACATAGAATACTCATTATTATTCTTCTTTTTCTTTTGGAGAATACATTTTAGTCAGGATAGGAGAATTTCGTATATGAAGGAGCTCATACAAGAGAAAACAGGGCTATTTCACTTGAAATCTCAATTATCTGCATACTTTGAATATCTTTATACATATATTAGTACATATATATATAATTACATATATATTAGTACATATAGTATACATAGGAAATAATACACGAGATTTGGTTTAGGTAGTAATATATAATTTAATAAAACAACTTAAATTATTAGCGAGAGCAATTGAGACTCCGCATACATTGGACCCCTTTCAAGCAGGTACTTCTTTATAAGTATTTTGAATGAATTTAAGTTGTTTGCATTCTTATAACTCTCATTTAAATTATTATAAAATCTCGGCGCAAGGAAGTAAAAATGCCTTTGGGCAAATGAGGACTTTACAATCGGAATATTATAATTCGACCCAGTAGCTTGCCTTGTGTTTTTAGTTTGTTGGCTTCTTGTCTGCTGATCCTTGATTCTGTGAAACTCAATTCAGTAGCCTCCTCGTGTAAAAGGCTACCCCAGGTAAGGCTCTTGCGTCTCAGGCCTCACGGCTAGTGGATCGGTTTCTCCTGGTGGATTTCCCCGGGCGCTACTGGACGGTTTGCGTACCGTTCGACAATTTGAATATTACGATGAATAATTTTACTACATATCTTTTCTACTACTTATGAATAATTTTACTACGTATCAATTGATTTTATATTCCCTAAGGGGATTCATTTTTCACTGGACTGTTACGGGATGACATAACGATTCTAGTAATACCGCAGACTTCTAAATCGGTCTGAGCGTTTAGAAGTTATGATGGAATAAAGAAACAGAAATTTGCGGTCAGGGGAAATTTTCGATCACTACAACAGAATTAGGTTTTTGAAATTGAATTGAAATTTAGACAGGACGTGAGAACTAATAATATTGTTTTAATTTTCAGACGACCTCTAGCGGCGGCGGGGCGAGTAGCCGGCGCGCGGCGCGCGGCGGAGAGCGACGGGCGGCGTTTTGTTATTACTGTTTCATATAGAATAACGACGTTTCACTCGAAATTTTGTTGAATTACAAGGAATTTTGATGAAACTCCATTACTCGATTATATGTATCATTATATTTCAACGATGTAACGTGATGTGTGTTATGCACTTTTTTTTGTGATACATTATAAATTTTTATCAAATGTGGCAATTTTTAAACGTGCATGTACTATTTTGTACTGGATATTTAGTACCAATAAAAAAAAATTAAAGCATAAGTCGCATAAAAAATAAATGATAAAATCCAATCTCATATTTTTCTATGTTTCTTTTGTATATAAAGAAACGAATAATTGTATACCTAATATACCAACTGATGAAAGTTTTTATTTTAGTCGGTACAATTGTTTTGTTTATTTTTAAGACATGTTTGTTTTATTTTTATCAAATGACTGTTACTGTAAAATTTTGTACTGGAAATTTATTCTATTTTTGATATTTCTAAATGATATTTTTAATATTTAGACAATGTAATGGTTGATTTTGTATAGTTTATTGACTTTCAGATTTCTAACTTGATTTAATTTTATTTTTGCCAGATATATGATATGTTTAAAATATGAATATTATAAAAAATGTATTTATTAATTGTAAGTTCTATACCCTTACCGGGTTTTTTGGAATAAATAAACTTTGAACTTTGAAATAAAAAAAAAATGGTTTCTTGAGTTTTCTTCTAGAAAATAATAATTATTATACAAAAGTTGTTAAAAAACGAATATACCGCGTGAAGTTTGTAGCACCCGACGTTTCGGCGATGTTGCAGCGGCCGCTGTCCAGTCTACTCGGGACAACGGCTGCTGCAACGTCGCCGAAACGTGGGGTGCTACAAACTTCACGCGGTAAATTCGTTTTTTAACCACTTTGTATAATGCCTTTGCCATTATTATGAAATCAAAAACTTAACGCGTTTGTTTGACATTATAAATAGCTTTATAAACGAATTTACCGCGTGAACTTTGTGGCACCCGACGTTTCGGCGATGTTGCAGCGGCCGCTGTCCAGTCTACCCTGGACAACGGCGGCTGCAACGTCGCCGAAACGTCGGGTGCCACAAAGTTCACGCGGTAAATTCGTTTATAAAGCTATTTATAATGTCAAACAACCGCGATAATCTTTTTCATAATAATTGCAAAGGCATGATACAAATGTGGTTAAAAAACGAATTTACCACGTAAAGTTTGGACACCAACGTTTCGGCGACGTTGCAGCCGCCGCTGTCCAGTCTACCCTGGGCAACGTCGCCGAAACGTCGGGTGCTACACACTTCACGCGGTAAATTCGTTTATAAAGCTATAATGTGAAGCAACCGCGATAGTCTGATTTCATAATAATTGCAAAGGCATACAAAAGTGGTTAGAAGTTTTTCGAATGTATTGAAAACTTGACGCTTATTAGATGTCCAATAACTAATTATTATACTCCAGTCACATTTCATAGAAGAAACTAGAAAATCACACTCCGAATTTGCCTAAACAAATGAGATCGCACCGCGGCGATATTGCATAGACAGGCGCGCTGCCTAATTTTATCGATATTCGCGAAATCGCGGGGTGCGCATACCTATTTGTTTACGTAATTAGTATAGAAGAATTACCATATTTTGAGTGTGATTTCCTATAGTTTTTCTATGAAATGTGACTCTTTAGAGTATAATAATTAGTTATTAGACATATAATAAGCACATAATAACACAATATATTTGAAAAACTTTATCCACTTTTGTATTATGACCTGTCAAAGTTAATGCCAAATTTTCGTCACCGACTCGCAAAAGTTTGGATTTTTCTGTAATATTAGACAAAGCTGAAAGAACTGGTATGATTTTATAAGAAGTGTAGTGTAGTGGAAAAGTTATTATGAAAGAATTTCATATAAATAAAGTCCCTAAGTAGTCAGAAATACAAAATTAAAAAAAAAAATTTTTACGAGGAGACATCAAATTTTTCTTGGTTATTATGACTGAAAAACTAAATATTTTTGTATGCAAAGAAGTAAAACAAAATAATGGTTTTGGTAAAGCATTTAATAAAGAACATAACTGTAAATACAATTTCCGCATAGACTTTCGTATTTTGTGATAAAAACATCGAAATGATAAATAGGCGAGTTTTTTCACTTCGCCAAATTTGTAATTTGTCGCCATTATTATCTTAATTGATTTACGAGATAAGGTTATAATGTTTTATATGTCAAATTTCAATGCGATCATTTTACAGTTCTTATTTTTATGATCCGTATAGTTGTTTACAAGTTATGGTCGTTTTTATCAAGGTCGTCGATTTTGCGCGCAAAAAGGTCGCGCGCGAATGGGACGGCTGAATTTTATTCCGCGAGGAGAGGGGTTTGTTAAGAAAAACAAAATACATTTCTTCATTTCGTATGCAGCTATAGAAATAGTAATATTTTTATTGCAATTATACTACGGTAGTTTGGTTCGATATTCCTATTAGGCAATATTTCTCCACCTATTTGTACACTTCGGTGTTCACCATTTTTTTTCTAAAACAATAATAATTGCAGATCTTGATGATCGATATCACATCAAGAGGGATACGTTCATCACTCAGATTCAATTCGTTGCACGCGTTGTGCTGAACCAGAACATCCGCGTACGATTTACGCAGCTTAGGTACTAATGCGGAATTGTAGGATTCCAAGAAATTTATCGGAATGATTTCTAGTTCATCGGATTATTTAGAGTAAAGTGATTTCAGTCTGAGCAACTAGAGCTGTTAACTACAAAAGGCGAACCCATTATCTCCTGTCTGATCAGACATACTCTAAATAAGAAATGCTCCATTTGGATTTGATGTACTTGTTTGGTACCCATCAACACTATATTGAACAAATAAAGAATAAAAAACTCTATTAAAATATGTGAGTTGATTATTAAGTTTATTTGTAGGTGATATTTTTGGTTGTCCTCAAATCTGCTCTTGAATCTTCGGAAGTGATGATGTCCTTATTTTGTATCCATCGACTCTATGTATAAACAAATAATGAGTAAATAACTGTACTAAAATAGGTTAATTACTTATTTAGATTATTTTAGGTGATACTTATTGGTAGTTCTCAAATATGCTCGTCAATATCGATAAACCCGTATTTTTCAATTTAATTAGAAAATGAAAAAATAATATTCTATATATTATATTTGTAGCCAATTAATAATACCATTATATCCATTTTGTAAATTTTAAAAATATGCAATGACCTCAATACAGCGGGAATGATTTGATATTTGAGGATGTTATTTTTTTCTGTGACGGAGATTATTTTTTTATGGAGTAAATATACCTGCCATTAATGAAATAATCATATTTTAATATTACATGTTTCAAAAACCATAAATATTGAAATCAAAGACAATCGCGTTATTTAGCAATATAAAATATATATAAAAACGGATTTTACCACATGAAGTTATTGGCAAACGACATGTCGGGCTTGTTACAAACACGGCGAAACGTCGGAATAATCCAGGCCGGAATAAGGATAGTTCGTCTAAGACAAGGCTGTTTGCAACAAAAGCCGAAATATACGGTCCCACTAACTTCACGGGGAAATTCCGTTTTTTTTATTGCATACATCTGTCAATAAAATCCTGTCGATTATTTAAACATGATTGGCCATTGCATATATTTGTAAATAGGAATTATTGCTTCTTTGAATTTTAATAAACTAGTACGTAATTAAATTTTAGTTCGAGCTACCATATCTACTTTGGCAATAAAATTGTAATGTTCGAGACATGAAGTTCACTCATATATATGGCTGTCGTGTCACTAAAATGAACGAAAAATCGTCACGATCGAGGAACAATAAAACATCGAAAACGACTTCTTGCAATTTTTGCAATTAGTCAGCAATATCAGCGATGGCGCTTTGGTGGGATTTATTAGTATACCACTTGGTATTTTTTATTTCATTATTTTTTTTACTATATAAGTTGTTCACAAAATATTTCAACTACTGGAAAGACAGAAATGTTCCGCACGATAAGCCGGTACTATTGTTTGGTACCAACAAAGAGCTCTTGGTCGGTAAACTCAATATGGGAGAAATGTCATTGAAGCACTACAGGGCTTGGCCGAAAGAGAAGCTCGTCGGGTGCTACCAGAGCAGATGGCCTGAAGTAATAATCCGCGATCCGGATCTCATCAAGAATGTGCTCGTAAAAGATTTTCCGAATTTTCACTTCAGAGAAAAGCCGTTCGATGATGAGCTGGAACCTCTGCTGAAGAATCTCTTTCATATGAATAACGAACGTTGGAAGGTGTTGCGTAACAAATTATCCCCGCTGTTTTCTTCAGGGAAATTGAAAAACATGTTCCATCTGATGGTCGAACGAAGTGAGGAGTTTCATTCGCTTCTCTGTTCGATTGTGAACGAAAAGCAAATTGTCGATATTCGAGAACTCAGTGCCAAATATACGACCGATGTGATTGGCAGTTGCGCCTTTGGAATTCAGACGAACTCGATGAAAGACGAAAAGGCCCCGTTCCGACAAATCGGAGCAGTCATTTTTGACACTGGAATATATAAAACGATTCGAATGATGCTGAGAGTCACTTTCCCGGGGTTGGCCAACCTGCTTAAAGTCCGCATGTTCAAAGAAGAAGTGCATGCGTTCATGTCGAAATTAATAGGGGATATTCTTGATCAGCGCAAAGGTGGTTCTTCTGGAAGACGAGACTTCATCGATCTGTTGATTGAGCTCAGAAATTCTGGTCAAATTAAAGGTAACGCCGCTGGCAAAAAAATAGATGACGAATTGGTTGAAATGGAAATTACTGATGACATTGTAGTTGCTCAAGCATTTGCTTTCTTTGCGGCCGGATTTGAAACTTCATCCACTGCAATGTCCTTTACTCTTTACGAATTGGCAGTAAACCCTGAAGTCCAAGAAAAGGCGTACCAAGAAGTCATAAGCGTTTTAGAAAACTACGACGGTAAAGTGACTTATGAGGGCATACACGAAATGAAATATTTGGATAAGGTTTTAAGCGAAGCTCTGAGGAAATATCCTCCACTACCAGTTCTTACTAGAGAATGTACTAGTCCTTACGTCTTTCCTGGGACTGACGTACAAATTAATACCAATTGTACTGTTGTGATTCCGATTTTGGCTCTTCACCGCGATCCACAGTATTGGCCGGATCCCGATAAATTTGATCCTGAACGATTTTCCTCCGAAGCAATAGCCAATCGCCATCAGTTCGTTTATTTACCGTTTGGAGATGGACCAAGAATTTGTCCCGGTACTAAAATATTTCCTATATACAAAAGTAGTAAAATAATGAACAATTTAATAATTAATTTGATTGTATTAATTTCAGGAGCACGATTTGGCAAAGTACAATCGATGGTAGGATTAACGACGATACTGAAAAAATTCCGAGTGGAAGCATGCGCGCGTACTCCAGAGAAAATTATTCCTGAGCCGTCCAGTTATGTCATACAACACAAGGACAAAATATGGCTGAAATTAAAAGAGCGATAATTTATTCTTATTCGTAATATAATTATCAATTTGTAATTAAACAGTAACTAGAAATACATAATGATATTAGGTCCTTATCTATGTAATTGCTGTTTTATCACACTGGCCATTTTGATCCTCGATAACTTGGGTTTGAATTGGAATTTCAAATTCAAATTAATTTTAATTCAAGGCTATGTTATTCTTTATTTATTTAAGAATCAGCTGTTTATTTGTCTTTCGTTTGTTGTTTTTGCTCAAATATTTTCGTTTGTGCAGCCGTGGTAAAGTTGAAAATTTGCATTATTTTTAAATATGAGATCCTGTGCCGGTGTTTTCTATTACTGCTTCTTGCAGTCTGGCTATACAGTCCTCATAAATGTGCACCGTTGAAAACTGCAAACAATGATGGAGAAGCTCGTGATTAAATAACCGAGCCTGGTCAATCGCTGATCGCCACTGCTTCTGCATGACAACTTATAACCACAGATTTCACTCCAAACAGGAACACGTTTGCACAAATTGCGGCGGAAGGTTCTTGATCACCCACCGTACTTGCCAGACCTTGCTCCAATAGAGTTTCATTATTTTCAGAATGTAGATAACTTTTTACAGGTCCGAGTAGCGAATCAACTTTGAATTGTCGGGGTAAAACGCCTTCAAAGCATTCATTGAATTCTGTCCACGAGAGTTTTGCAGCAGAGGAATTAAGCAACTCCCATTAAAATGACAAATCTGCATAGATAATATTGCTCAATATTTGTATTAATTACATATATATTTTTCATACAAAGTTTTTGGCCTTAAATTTCCTCTATAGAATATCAACTTCATAGGTAAGGACCCAATAGTATGTAATTTGTAAAACTAGTATGGAAAAATATTAATATCGGATTTTTTAAAATGTTATTTTACAGAAAATGGAAAATTTGTGTCTGTTTCTGAAAAAAAAAATCATTGTCTTTCGTCATTGTTTACTTTTCATTGCTATTTCGGATTTATTCATTAAAATCCCATGTACACACCTAATGTCCCAGGTAGGTATATTGCTCAGTCATTTTTCTATTCCGATAAATGGACGTTTCATACGAAGTATTCAAGTCAATTTGGAATATATTTTTTTTTTGGATCTCCACGTTTTGAGATCATGGGAATTCAAAAAAGTGATTTCTGAAAAATATCTGCCTTAGAAGGTGTATATATGTAAGCGGGTTTGCGTGGCTGTACCCAATAAGCCCGATTGTGTTTCTTTGTGAACTAAAATTGAAATTGTTCTTTGTTCTAGCGAACGAGATCTTGAAATAAAATCGGAAATTAGTTCGTGTGAACGAGACAGGGCAATGCGTTAGAGCGGAATATGAAACGAACGATCGTCGATAAAAACTACCTGTCGATCTTATACCCGTCCGAATAAGTTTTGCGAAAAGTGACAACCGTTCATTTCCCATTCCGCTCTAGCGTATTGCCCTGTCTCGTTCACAAGAACTAATTTCCGATTTTAGTTCAATAGAAACGCAATCGAGCGCAATGCAATTAGGACCAAATTACGTACAAAAATAGTTCATCATAATAACGAGTTTTGGAAAACCGATGAGAGATCCGCCATTTTGAAACAAAATAATAATGTTGGTCCTTGAAAAATATTTAAATATGATTTAGAATTCAGAGAACATTACCTACATCTCCTGGTTACATCACTTTTCGATATCTTCAGCGGGTTTTGAAACAAAAATATTATAATCTGAAAATTGAATGCTTCATAACTCCGCAACAGAATACTTCATAAAGTATTGACTGCTACAACGTATTACTTAACACCCAGTAGGACTAAAATTAAACAATCGATTTGTCAAAAATCCGCAAAATATTCTCAATCATATTTCCAATCAGGGAGATGAGAAGTTATATGTTGATGTATAATACGCCACTAAAATGCGCATAACATAAATTTCCTAATATTTTAATTTTAAAAAAAGAAGAAAAAAAACTAAAGAGATTGAACATCAAATGCAAATAAATATCACGATTAGCATAGGCAATACCTAGAACAACGATACATTATGTGGAATACATTGGGCCCGATTGCGTTTCTTTGTGAACTAAAACTAAAATTAGTCCAAGCGAACGAGACAGAACAATAAGTTAGAGCGGTATATGAAACGAACGATCGTCGATAAATACTACCTGCCGAACTTACACTCGTCCGAATAAATTCGAGCATATTTCGTGCGGTGTAAGATTTGACCTTGGCGGGCAGTTTTAATGCGGAAAAGTGACAACCGTCATCTCACACTTCGCTCTAGCGTATTGCCTTGTCTCGTTCAAACGGACTCAGACTAATTTCCGATTTTAGTTCACGAAGAAACGCAATCGAGCCCATTATCAACACAAAATTTGGGAAAATATTTGATGCTGTGTATCAACCAGATTTTAAATATTTTTGTAGTAATCAGAAACACATTACATAAGAATTATTAAAGGTACAAAAACATTTCTGCTGGGTATTGAGAAGTGAATATTTTAGAGTGTCATCTAGCGGCAAACGTTAGAATTAATTTGGTTAGCGGCTTTGAGTAGTCCCGTTGGTATAAACTTTTATTGTAGTTTATAGCAAGTTACACAGATGGCGTGCTCAGAAAAAATAAAATAAATAAGTTTTACAATATTTTCTCTTATAGTGCGTTCTAATGTCAGGAATAGATTTATTTTCTGGTATTAAAAAAAAAACACAGGTATTATTATTATATTAAGTATTTTGAACGAATTCCATTGAAATGCAACAGATGGCTGTGATTTCAAAATACCTTGTTAATAAATACCTTGTTAATTACTTCAGAGATGAGGAATATTTTAGATCTGAAAATGCTGAGGACTACATACTACGCATTAGTTCAGTCTATTCTTTGTTATGGAATAATAGGGTGGGGAGGCTGTGCGACGACTATCCTCCGCCCATTAGAAGTGGCTCAAAAATGTATCTTGAAGATTATAGCGCGTAAGCATCGATACCCCACCAATGGATTTTTTAATAATTACAATGTCCTGGACATCAGACAGCTGTGCATTACTTACTGCATGAACGCTTCATAAGTCAACCAAATTTTAACGAGGGAGTGATCACAATACGAGAGCAGCGCACTCAGGCGATAAACTGATACGCACACAGAAACACCTCGTACGGACAGCGTCACTGCCCACTACTCATTTATTATCGTTCCCAGGATTTATAATCACCTTCCTGAATCAATCAAGGCTATCAATACAATTACAACATTTAAAAAATCTGTTAAGTCTAAATCTGTTAAAAATCTAGGAAGGGAGGATTACTACAGGTAGAGCATGGAGTATAAATGTCTGAATGGTATGTATGTAATGGTTATTAAATTAAATTTTGTAAAAAAAACCGGTTTCATAATATTTATATTCTTATCGCATTATTGGTCATTATTATAGCTTTTAGCATTGCGAAACTTTCTTTTATTTTAATGATTATTTTAATACATATTATATATTATTATGTACTCATTTAAATGTCACTTTTATTTTTTTTAAATTAAGTTAAATAAAATTACTGTATTTTTAACAAATGTTAACTTTTTAATATACACACTTTTTATTTGTACATATTTCTTTTTATTATGATTAGGCTATGTTTAACAATTATATATCTTTCATGGCATTTTGTATTTTAATTCCAATTTTATATTTTTTTTTATAATTAGGCTTTACTATCTCACTCTTTTTATGCAATTATGATTATCTAAAATACTAGCTAATTGTGCATCTTTTTTTATAATTATGTTAACACTTTATGTTATGAATTTAATTTTCAATTTTCCAGCTCGTTTTTCTCATTCAATTTTTCATAGATCTTAGTGTATAAATTCCCCAAAATTTCTATATTTTTTATTACTTAGTTTTTTATATTGTTTTATAATATATTTACGATAATTTAAATGTCCGCCTTTGAACAGGCTATTGCCTAGTTAGGCGACATTAGAATAGCATCAGTGGCAGCACTTTCTGGCATAACATGTTATCAGTTTTTTGCTACTGGATTCTCGGATATGACATTGCAAATGTATATGTTTATTTACTGTAGATAATTGTAAATTATCAAATAAATAAATTTAAAAATAATAAAATGAGTGGCCAATATTCATGATTATATTAGCTCTTCTTCAACATACATAGTTACTTTTTGTACTTCTAAATAGGTATTTCTTCAGGCCCAAGATTCTTTAAGATTCCGCAAATCCACTTTGCACATTTATTAATATATTTCACAGTTTTAGTTAATTTACATAAAGCTTGATTGAAAAAACGGAAGACATTCACTTATCAATTTAATTAAAACTTTTATTAGTAGTTTAGATAATTTTGTTTTATGTCCATATCGTGCTACTAACGCTAATTTTCTATGTGAAACGTGAGTGCTCATAGCCCCAGGAACTTATGGTTCCTTATCTATTTTCATATTTACGTACCTGAACAATGAGGACGGGGTACCATGATACATTAGCTTTTACAGGCTAGTGAGACAAAGGTCATTTCAGATTTAAGTAATGTTTTATATATCCAGGTAATAAAGAAAAGGTGGAAACCTAGCAACGCTATATTTCAGATTCCTACTGTATTTACAGGAAATTTAATTAGCTCTGACATTTAGACGCCGCACGCACCTAAATTAGAAATTAAAATATTGTGTTGTGTTCTCAGAACAAGGAAAGACCCATATTTCATATACAGCTTGAATATTTTGTTAGCTTTAAATTTATTTAAATTTAGTTTCATAAATCATATTCTATAACTAAATTGGGCATTCTAAAGAATAAAATTATTTTCGTAAGTAATGTTTCAAAACGTGATTCACAAAGTCTGACTAAATAGGCCGAAGCCCGTACCAAGGTAGATTCGACTAGGTCACTTGTAAGTTTTATATTGTGCGCACACTTATTAAAGTACTATTACTGAGAGAAAGAAAAAAATAATAAATATAAAAGTAAATCGAATAACTCTTATAAATACGTAGTATAAATTTCAAGAGGTATTTTAATGATATATTAGAGGTATCATAATCATGTCGAAAAATAAAAAAGTAATAAAGAAATCGAAATATAACCAGTAAAAATATTATTAAAAAGCAGTCCGATTAGTTTAATAAGAAATCTATTATTTACCTGTAATAAATGCGCCCATGATTTATCTTTAGATTAGTATCATATCTAAAACGGTAATTTATGTACCCACTTTTTTTTATTGTAATATATAGTACGATAGATAATATTGTTGGCTACATAAGTATATATAATAAATGTAGCAAATGTATAAAATTACTCGATAGCATTACTGGAAACAGGCTTAGGTATACATAGGATATGCCGATAAAATGAGGGCAGATGACTTCCCTTTAAATTATACAGTTTTTCCAAATAGGTACCTTAATTTCACTTAAACGTTAAAGGCGGTTTGGACCCCAATTCTTGTGAACGGGACAGTTCTACTGACAAGGCAAAATTGCATTCATTTGCTTTTGTTTTAGGGAATTCTTGATTCTTTATATTTGTTTATTTTGTTACTTTTGAGTAACTGTACGATTGCAATGCATACACAGTCATACACTTGCTTTTCTTAACACTCTTTGTATCGCATTTCGAGTTAAAAGAACAGCATTTTACAACTAGATGTTAATTACAGAATTTTCTAACTCCATTATCATACAATAGATTGACAGTGGGAAGCGTATAGAGCTTTGCTACTTCATTGGAGTAGTAACTCATCCGACGTCTACTGCATTGCGGTGATAACTGACCCGAGCTGGCTAAAGCCACTTCAAGGGTAAAAAATGTTCGAGCTCAGAAACAAAGAAAGCACAGACAGCAATTAGTGGAGCTTAGCTTGGAACAAGGGTGGCTTAAGTTTAGCCATGTGATTAATGTCTTAACCTTGCAAGCGGTACGAAGCCAGCCTTGCAATTAGCTGGAAAACGAACCGCCCGCGATGGCTACTGACTTTGTAAGTATGATTTCGAACCCACTGCACTATAAATCTATACTTCTGTAGTACTTATGTAATAAACTGCCGTCTCTGCACGGGAAGAGTTTTAAATTTATTGTTTGGGATGAGGTTGCAATGATGAGTTAGCAATATTTTACTGCAAGTGCCTTGAAAATATCACTTACAGTTTAGAAGTAGTTACGTAATTAAAGTTGAAAACAGCTTCTTGTCAATATTTTTTTTGTATTTATAGTATTTTATGTTCTACATTTTTTTAAACGCTCAGATTGAAGTTTATATATTAATGCTTAAGATATATTTTTTCTGGAATTGTCAGTAGGCTGATTTAATAGTTATCAGCCTTCAAATATGATCGCCTTAAGGCGACATGAGACGTCAGGCAAATATCCGAAATGGGCGGACACGCGAAAAAAATAGGCGGAGTCAATTTTGTAGGTTTGCCCAATAAAAATCCAGCGTTGACGAAGCGTCAAGCTTAGATTCCATGTCCGCTAGCGCCGGGAAGCAGACGCATACTAAACGGTCAATCGCAGCGCTAGCACAGAATAACTATCTTTACGCATTGGTGGTATAAGGGTGTTAATGGCAAAGCATATTTAGCGTAACTCTCAGAGCGTTCTCACGTTTTAATTAATTCTAATTAATTTAGGGCCTAAATAAAAAATGTGGCTAAGTGCTGCCCTCAAAATTTAACCAGTCAATATAATGACATTATAATAAAACACACTAACCGCTTACATTGTAGGAGTGAACGCGCCTGAAAGTTTTCGAAGTCAGTTTAAAGCCTTAATGTCCAAGATAATGAGCAACTTTTTTGAGTCCAAATTTTAAATTGGTTCCTTATCGAGGGATTCACTTAGAAACTTTTTTTAAATGAATGCTTATATTTTTCAAAAAACTCATTAAACTAAAATTTCTCAGATATGGTCGTTGGCAGGTATCATTTTTTTTATCCTTATTTTTTTGTCAAATTCCGGGACACAACTTCAGATCTTTCACAGTTCAGGCAGCCCGACTCTGGAATTCCGTGCCTTTGCCTATACGACAACTTGAAAACTTGAGGGGATTTAAAAAATCTCTAAGGAGTCATTTATTCAACTTATGAATATTCCCCCCTCTCCCCCCCCCCTCCCGTCTCCTTTGCTTGTCCTTATATTTCCTCTCTTCAATATCGAGTTGTCACACGTTTTATTTTCTTTATGATGATTATTTTGTAAGTGTATTCATTTATGACTTCCACTAATTTTTAAAATTACTTCTTTTATAAATCAATTTGCCCACATAAACCTTCAGTCACAATAATCCTGGCGGAATGGTCGAAATATATTGCCACTTGGCAATAGCCCCACCGTGTTGTACTCTATTGTGTGTGCAATAAAGTTTTTCAAACAAACAAATAACTGCATATTCTAATTAAGGAATAAATATAAATTAACTGGTTAACTTAGTTATAGAGGTTAACATTGGCAATATCCCAATCATTTCATAGATTTTCTAGTTAAACAAACGTTTTACAAATTTCTCTTCATTAATTATAAAAATTTGGATGTTTTAACTCCTGATGCCAATATTAAAGATTACATCTTGAATTGATACTTGAAAGTGCTACATACAATTGTCTATGAGAGAAACATACACAAACGCAGTTTCCCACCGCATAATATATTGTATTTATTTACTTATTTATTTAAAGCTTGTACAAAAATGTGGATTAAATATCACTGAATAAAGAAATAGAATATTGAAGACTAACAGCCGAAGATCGACACAGCTCAAGTCATAAACGGCGCTATGCACATCTAACGGGGCTTCTCAGAAAATTTGGTTAAAAAACATAAAGTAAGAGTGTTTTATTAATATTAATAAAAAAATACGTGTGGCACTCGGGGACTGCCGCGGTAAAGCTATTGCATAGCATTTTTAACAACTAATGCAATTATAATTATTTATTTATTTTATTTTTTCTGATATCAGATAACTGCGCTCTATCGATAAAACGTTGAAATTATTCCAAATCATTTGCGGCTGCGGTAGCAAATGATTCGGAATAATTTAAACGTCTTCCGATAGAGCGCCACGCACGAATTTTTTATTAGATAAAGCAAAAAAAACGGATTATTCGAAAAAAAATCGTAGATATAAAGATAGATAATTAAATTATCTTTAAAATGGTGCAGGTTTCATAAAAATACGCCAGATAGTATTTGCGTAGTAGTCGTTTTTGTGTTCGGTTAGACTTAATTTCACAAATTAATTACACTATGTAATATAAACCAAATCTAAAATATTCAAAGCCAAGAATCTTAGGAAAATGTGTTCTTGTTTACCATATATTTTTTTCGAATCGTAAGCAGTACTGGTTTAGATGTAATTATCAGTTTAAAATCATTAATTTTCGTTAAGAAATTTCTTCATTCGGTCGCCGCGCTGGCCTAGGCCCGCGATAAAAGCTATGCAATAGCTTAAAATAAAAAAATAGGGAAAGAAAAAAATAAAATAGATAAAGTAGCCCTTATCGGTGCTAACGGTGCTATCTAATCTATCGGTGGAGATTTTTTCATTGAGATAAATAATAAATATCTACCGCCCAATATATTATATAATATAGAAAGTTCCTAAATTCATCAAATAAATAAAGTAGGTACATACATAGATACAAATTACACATATTATTTTATATATGAATTCCTTTTTTATTGATTTTTCTCCTGATGCTAGATACTAATATATAGAAGTTCATATTCCATACGCAGGTATCGTATTTTACCATATTTTTTAATTTGCATTTTTAAACTTATCAATATCGGAATTTTGTCAACTTGACGTCGATGCGGTTAAATATCTTGGGCGCCATATAGGCTCTAGACGCCAGCCAGTCTTTAACGCATTGCTGCTTAAGTTCTTAATGCCAATATATTCTCAACTAATGATGATATTTTGCATATTGTGAAGAACATATGAAGAGGCATAGTGACAAGCAACATTTTTTAAGTTTCGAGAAAAACGCATTTGAAAGTTTGATCAAATCGGAGGCTAGATGAGCTTTGAAAGCAATTGTACATATCTTCATGAGTATATAACCCGATTTTGTTAACATTAGGCCTATTTTTGTATTTTTTTATAGTTCTGTTTTTTTTTGTCCAGAACGTTACTTTGGAGACTAACTTTTCGTCGGTTTAAGGGATTGGTAAAACGGTTTTTAATGGAAAGGTAGAGGATGTGAGGAGTTGACAACATTCCAAATCACAAACCTTCAGGATTACATACTTTATCAAGTTAACTAAAATATTTTTAATTAACATTTCTTTTCTCATGTAACATTTTGATTAAAATTTTGATTATTTTATTTTAATTTATTCTGGAACCAAACAGAACTACACACAATGCAATACAAAACGTATTTAAAAGTGACAAAAATCCATTAATGTGATTTCGAATATATAATGTATACAAAATGAACGCAATATAATTTTAAATTGTTTCCGCTTGAGAATGGGGGGAATCAGGATTGGAAGTGAGGTGAAAGGAAGAGACAAAATAGATACAAAATTATTATGTATGTAAATAAATATATTTATATTTAATTTTAGGTATGATATATAGGTATTGTAGAATATACTTGAGATAAAATTATGTCCATACACTAAATTAAATGAAATATAATATGTATAAATGTTTTGTGATAATATAGATACAATCTAGATTTTTTTTTATTGAATTCTTATAAGAGGGTTTTGATGAGTGTAATATGTCCACACTTAAAAAGTCTGTATTGAAATGCATTTTGAGATGCGTTGGTTTTCACCAAAGGGTGATGAAATTATTATTAATTATATTTTGTTCATTATATTTGTTTTTCGAGTTTAGTAATAAATTAATTGCGACCTCAACACAGACAAGATATGACGGAGGGTGGTTACTTTCGAATGAACTTTTACTTTTCTTGCAGAATATGTAAGTTTGGATAAATGAAATTAAATGAAATGAAATACATGCGTCAGTGGGTAATTTAGAGTATGTAGCGTTTTGCTGCTACTGACAAACCAACTAAAGCGAGTTTATTTTTCATTATTCTCATATTTGATTTTTATCCTACAGGTATACCTACAAATTATCCATTAATTAGGACACAGGAGCTCTTAACAATTGCAGCGATATATTGTATGGCGATATTGTTATCAGTGCCTCCTTATGTAATTATTCTCATTAGTTGGTGTTGGAAGGAAAAGCTTGACGTTTAGACTTTGAAAGCGATGCCAATTAACATGCTAACTATATTCAAACGGGAAGTTTTGATTGCGAGCGTAAGCGTCTCTCTGGTTGTACTGCGCATCGCCTAAAAGGCTTTCAGTGTAAACTACGTTCCAAATGCAAATTATCACATTGAATTGACAGAATTTGACACAAGATCTATTACTTAGTCCTAGACAGGCAACTGCTCCGTGGCTATACGGTATTGAAAATTATACATGAATTTGAATAAAATGTATTTATTAGAATTTCTGTAGTTAATTACAGTCTGCATAGTCTTAGCATAGAAAGAATGAGAGCTTCACGGAGTCTAGTAGAGGTAATCACGGAATTTGTATAGGACTTGTAACTTAATTTGGAAATAATCTAAACTTAATGTTTTTTTTTTAAATTTATACAAAAAAAAAACAATGCAGAAATAATACATTAGATATATCACCAAAACCAGGTCTGGTTTGACTATTATATAATGACATATTGGAGGTTTAGCCAGAAGGAATGAAGAGAAGGAATGGTCAATTGAGAATTAAGAAAGGGTTAATTAGAGAAGAAGCTTTTTAACCTAACAATGGCATTTAGATCTATTATACGGTGAATACACGCAGACAAAAACTGATAATAAATTATGTTTGTTATCGCAAAAATTCAGCTAATATGAGTGGGATAGATTGCTACATGTATGTAGTATATTGGTGTCAGTAATTAGGAATACATATTATATTCCATATAGCATTACTTCACCCTGTAATCCAGTCGTTATATTAATCGTAGTCGCGTCGAGTGGGTGTCGTAAACTACCTGTTCACCATTCAATTTCGAATTATATAGCTCGCCAATATAGCTCTCGTCCTCTTGAGTGAAACGTTAGCCCGGTCCCGATTCAGCGGTGCGAAGCTTTCAGCGGCGACCGTCGGCTGTTCATATCCGGTGTTAATTAAACCGGGTGGCCGGTCGCGGTTTCGCTGCACTATCGGCCAACCTTGCAATCGTTGCCCAACATAATCCTAGAGCTCACTGCCGATATCATTACCTTATTTTGAGTAAGGCTCGCGCTTGCCTCGAACTAATTCGTATTATACGCGTCCAAACGAAGATATTCTTCCAAACTGGTAGTCGGGGGCGAGGCTGCCCGCTGGTTACCTTTCCCGTTACCTCGCCGTAAGGCGTTGGCCTCTGAAGGGCAAGTGGCGTAACTAGTCAGTGAATTGTTTTGGTCCCAAGTCTTCTACGCTCACCTGGCGGGAGATAGAACGATCTAATATCGTTAAAACTTCCTGATGTGTCGGGCTCGCCCATTGTAGTTGACAGATCTAGTTATGCGCGTCCGTTATTTTTATGAATGTGCAGTTGATCGCCTACGCGAGCCCATAATGTCGAAGCTCTCGTTCGTAGACTTGTACGCTTTCCCTTCGACCAATTCCGATTCGGTATCCCAGTCGACGGGCCCTGGGACATTTGCCTTTGTTGTGGAGCTTCAGGTGAGCCGGGCATATTGCCTGGCTTTCTGACTGTGGCATCGCTAAGCTGCGCGCCCTGCGGCTGGTATCTCTGTGAGGCGTCTAACGGTTCAGGCGCCTTATGGGGAAATGATGAGACGGAAGTGGTTAAATGGCATCTTCTGTGGCGATGACTGTTGCGCTGCGACACTCGCGCTGGGGTCTGCTAATCTAGCAGACTGTGCGGATACGGCTTCCTAATTTTTGGAGGCCTTGTGTGCAGCGAAGCGAGCTGACGGATATTCTCGTGAGGCGAGGCATCGGTCCATCTTCGACCACCAGCGCGTTATCTGAATGTTGACTTTGCATGGAGGCTGCGATTATTATCATTTTCGTAATTAATGCAGTATACAATTATTCGTCAAGCAGTCTACTCCTAGGATTTATTTATTTATATTAATTAATAACCAGAATATAACTAAAATCTAATTTACAATGTTTTGTAAAGGTAAATATACTTAAAACCATGTCGAAAATTATAGTTCGGACTGTGTCGACTCAGCCGAAGATTGTGCTGAAACATATTTATCATTATATATCAACTACGCTAGTACTACTGTCAGTTACGGGATGATAGTCGTATTATGTTTATTACATTGTATATTTATATAAATCTTTTAGTATTTACTTTGCCGCCGATCTGTCATATCCACCTATCGGATAATCAGTATTTTTTTTTCAGTAACATATGCTTAAATCGAAAATAACATTTATATGATTTTGTACTTGTACTTTTGTACTCAATTACTTACATAAACTACCTAACATCCAGAGAACATTATTGATGAGTCCAAAAAATTTTACATTTTTTTTATACATGGAATGACTAGTTTTTTCCTACATATTATTTGTCGAATTAGGAATAGATTTACTAATTACATATTTTTCAATATTAGTATACCATAAAAAGTTATTTAGTTTTTGGTTTCTTCCGAAACATTAAATAAGTGTGCAGTTGGAGATAAGGATATAATCTCAATGTAGCTACTACCTGAGAACCAACCTGATGGGAATGAAAAGGATCCCCTGCACGAACTTCACTCTCCAAACTGTTTGTGAGTGGTTTTTAATATCGGATATGTTTAAAATATCCCAATTGATTTGAATTGACTACCTGACATTGAAACTCTTGTTCAGCGTATTTATTCCAAGTAGTAAAATTATTTCGCGCTTATGAAATTGAAGAAAAAGCATTTTGCAATGAGCTCACCGACTACCATAACCGCACCGCATCCAGCCCTAATCTCCGCTACCCCATCAGCATTACATTTAGACGCCCATATTGATCGCTTGACACATCCCAACATTATATTATGTGCCGGTTGCCTTTTGATTAGTAAATGTTTGGGGATGGTACATACAATGGTTTCTTATAAACAAACAATTATTGTCCGAAGTTAATGTGATATTGTTTAAAGGATACATATTACATAAAAGTAAATATTCTAAAACGCAAAAAGTAGCTTATTGACGTACGTAAATCTGGTTGATACACAGTATCATATCCTTATACCCAATCATCATTATGAAGCTACATATTATTTTGATGCGTCGCTGTTCTAGGTATTTTGTAGACCGATAATTTATTTGCATCCTATCGTCAAACTATTTTATTTATTTATTTATTTATTTAACAAATCAACATAACAGTATACCCCAATTCGTTGATATGTAATATACATAAATATAAAAAGCATTCTATATGCAAGCTGAACCATTAAAAATAGTAAGAGTAACAAAATTAATTAAAAAACAATAACAAAACAATCGATATTATTCTAGCATAAACAGGTAGTGCAATGCCCATACCTTGAAGAGATGTGGGCTCGCAGTAAAAATATCCAGGTCTGACGCTGTCGAACATAGAGCATTTATATGTCGCAAGGCACGCGTAAGGAGACTCCAACGACTTAAGTTGGTACGCGAGGACGGCTCCGCAAATAGAGTGAGTGACCGAGCTCGAATTATCCGGAACAAAGAGACAAATCTTCGCTAGCATGCTAGGATTATCAACTTTGCCCCGGACCAGCTTAAATACGTAGGCAATGATGAGCATTTCTCTACGCAATTTAAGGAAATTATAGCCCACCATGCCTAGTAAAAAATAATAGGGTATAAGTAGTGATAATAACCGTTTTTCTTGAAATATACAAATAGTAAAAAACATTTTTTTCACCCATTTTGCACAAATTTTGGTGATATAAAGACCTTCATGTGGATTCCAAATAACTGCATTCGTTTCCAATCTACTTCTTACAATTGAATTATATAATGTGTGCATAACCAGGGCATTGTGAAATTGCTTTAGGTTCCGAATAACGAAACCCAGTAATTTAAAAGAAGACTTAAATAAATCAGTGATGTGCTCCTTGAACGTAAGCTGAGAATCAAAGAGAACTCCTAGATCCTTCACCTTCGAAACTCTAATAAGCACATCGCCAGCGATGGAGTAATCATACTTCAGAGGTGCGGTCGATCTGGTGTATGTCATCACTGAACATTTAGAGACATTGAATGAGACATTTTTATTCTGTCTCCAAGACCGAACTGCGTCAATATCCCGCTGGAAAAGCTCGCAGGCCACAGCAGTTCCAGTAGACATGTACAATTTAATATCGTCGGCGAACATTAAACATTGTGCAGACATGATTACTTTCCTCGGGTCGTTAACAAAGAGATTAAACAGCAGAGGCCCGAGGTTTGATCCATGACTCACGCCAGAGCAGGTCTGGTTCACCTTAGAATAAAAAAGGCCAAGTTTCACATACTGCTGCCTATCTCTCAAGCAATCAGCAAAAAAAAATCAGCAGATTACTTGCGAATCCCGCAGCAGCGACTACTTTGAGTAAGACATCGCTGTCCACTCTGTCAAAAGCCTTTCTGAAGTGTAGGTACACCATATCTACCTGGCTTACGGGCTTAGTGTCCAGCTCATTTGCCACAAAATAAGAAAAGATGGAAAGGTTGGTGGTGGTGGACCGTCTGGGATGAAACTCGTGCTGGGCGTCCGACAGTCTTCCACACACTTGGGTGTATATATCCCATTGAAGTATGGTCTCGAATAGTTTAGGGAGGACGGATAATACCGCTATAGGCCTGTAATTATCCACTTTCCCTTGTCGCCACTTTTGTGAACGGGTGCAATTCTAGAAATCTTCCATACACCGGGGTCTGTGGCAGTATCCAAGGACTGGTTAAAAATATGCGTGAGAGGCTTTATAAAATTATCGGCACACGCTTTGACAATGTACGGTGTAACTCCCACGTGGCCAATAGTACGAAAAGATTTCATTTTTTTGATGCAGATTCCTACTCACGCAGGAAGCGTAAGCATCGCACGGCTCTATGACGGATTCAACGCAAGCGGCATGGGTTGCAGCGTTCTGAATAAAAACAGACGAGAAATAATCCGCAAAGGCGTCAGCGGCATTGGCACCAGAGTATTCAACCCCATCGTATGTCACTTTCGCGCGCTGACTACAAATATACTCCAAGAATCGAGAACTGTCCTCTGTAATAGAATCCTCAATACAGCGAGTATAATTATTATAGGCCGTTTTAATACTACATTTGATGCTAGACCGCAATTAAACAAACTTCTCTCTATGAGAACGCGAATGGTCCCGTTTCCAGCATTTATGGTTATAAGATTTAATTTTATTGTCGCGGAAAATCAGCAGTGAACGAAAGAGGATATGAATACCTCCCGGTTACGGCTTTCCGCTTGTACTGAGGAATGCAGCTATCGAACATGTCGTAGATTGCACTGTAGAAATAAGCAACACCATCGTTGACATCACTAATGCGGTATAAGATGCTCCAATCAAAATGAGAAACAAATTCTTATCTTAATATATATAAATTACGTGTCACGTTGTTTGTCCGCGATGGACTCCTAAACTACTTAACCGATTTGAATCAAATTTGCACACAATGTGCAGTTTGATCCAACTTGAAAGATAGGATAGCTTACGTCTTAATTTATAGTCGCGATATTATTTTATTGCAATGTCTATTATTTGACATTCGCAATTATCTGTTAGTTCCAAACGATTTTAACAGATGGCGTTATCTATTGAGTAATCCATAGATGGCGCTGCTATGTTAAACCTACAAACGTCATAGTCGGCCAAGCGTTATTCTAAATTCAAAATATTGTGAAGGTAATACAGTGAAATTATTCCTGCTTTTTAATTATTTGTGCTTCATTGTTCAAAACTCTTTAATTAAAATATATACATGTAAGTATTATCACATAGTTATTAAAGTGGAATAACTGCAGTATAGGAACCTCTCTCCAATTTTTTTCATTTTAATGCTAAATCTGGAAGAAAATTGTGTCGGTCGCTATAAATAAGCGAGATATAGGCATTCAAAGTTTAAATTTTAAAAACAGGCCAAAATAATATAATATAAAAATGGATGTTGGTATATCTGTATGCCCGTGTGTCCGAGTTTAATAGACTCCGAAACCCTTTGACCGATCACCATGAAAGTTGGCATATATATGTATTTTTTCATGGTTAAGGTTTTTATATATATCCGGTTTGTTGCAACTTTCAACTAGACGGCGCTGCAGCACACCAACTTCTATACTGCTCAACCGATCGCCATGAAAATTGGTATACATTGGTATTTGAGAAAAGATATAACACGGGCAACGCCGGGTAATACCACTCGTAATATATAAAAATCTCCATATTTGAAATTCCAATTGTTTATAAACAAGGTGTTAGGTACACTATGAGTAACATGAGATATATCGCTCGGGTGCAACTGAGCCCGCCTACAACGGACAGTCACGCATACATCTAAAGGCGGATCGTGGCCGTCCACGTTCACCAGCTCGAATGAGGCTGCCGTCACACTCACGCTGCCAAGTTGCAAGTTCGAGAGCATCAGCTCCAGGAATCTGCCATTGCTATTGGGGATGGCATTCAGTTGATTGAGCTGACGGACAAATAAGAAATAGACGAAATAGTTATTTACGTTTGTTTTGTTCTCTTCGATTTAACTGATTTGTATTTGCTAAAATATTTAATAACGATTTTTAAGTTAAATTTTTAGGTAAAATTTTAAATTTAATTTATTTTATGAAAATGAGGTATATGGTCATTATATCGGAATATAGGCAAAATTATAATAGGAAATATAAAGGAGAAATAATACATTGTATTACTAATATTTTGTATGTGTAATAATATATGGACGATTTTAGTGAGCGCATTTAAAATGTGAAAGTGTAGGAATTTATATAAAAAATACTCTTGTAATCTAATAATCGTATATGGATTAAGCGTGTATATAAACTGTATATATTTTACATATATACATTTAAAATATATTAATCAAACTCGTAAACCTCGTAGGATTTTACGACATGATTTACAACAAAGTTTATTGTCTGGATTCTAAGACACTTCTGTTTTCCAATCTAGCATAATGCATAATACATAATGCATGTGATAATGCAAATAATGGAAGTGATAAAGTACAAAATTTTCAGATTATAGCTTTTTAATTCAAATACCGCTGATGATGTCGAAAAATGACGTAAATGACAAATGTAATCAATGTCCTCAGAATTCTAACTTATTTTTTTTATGGGACCAAAACTAAGAGTTATGATTTTCTGACAAAATGGCGAATACCTCTCTCTCATCAGCATTTGACATATCGGCGGATAAACAAAATGTGTATGTAATTTGGTCCTAATTGGTCCTTTATTTTCTGAGATACAGTAGGTACAGACACTTCCCAGGATCTCAAAATTTGAAGATCCATTGAAAAATTGAATTCTAAATTTTGCTCGAAAACTAAACCCTCCTATTTACATAGTTCGTGTAAAACGATCTATTTAAAAAAAACATAATTTGTAAGCAATTTTAAAAAGTCATGACGTATTTTACTCTTGGATTTCAAAGGTGAATTTTTCATTCGGTTGCTAAATTATTATTTTAACTACCTGTACAATTTACATAACGCACGAAACCCAGCCACTTTTAAAAAATGCCTGCCCGAATAACCTATTATTGTGTTATTGATGATTATTATTATTTTAGATTGCTTTACCTTATTTCACTGCCCAGAAAATTATCTCATCATCTGTATAATTACAGGTTTTTGTTGTGACATTGTTCGGTTACAGTTAAGGCGAATTTTCTCATTAGCGTAGACAAATTTCAGAGAAGGGCTTTTCCTGCACAATGTCGCTTTGTGTGTAAATGGAATTTCTGACAAAGACAAAGGCTTAGTTAATTTTAAACAAAGAGCGACAGGACTTCCGATTAATAGCATCCATTCATCGATGCCCAGGTGAGAATACTGCGGCTCATTTTTAAACTCAACGAAGCGCGGCATTAATTACAACTCTATTATGATCGTGGCAACAATGTCGTTCATTAGAAGTTTGTTCAGAGGGAGATAGATATACAGGAGGATTTTTTAAACCCGGATAGTATAGGGAAATCCGAAACCATTGAAGATAGAGAAAATGCTGAAATGAATCACGACACGGATTTTGGAGAAATAATAAATGGCGTAACTACTTTATTGTATAGCATATATTTTTAGAGAAATCACCGTTTCAATCGATTTAATATTATATTAGAAATCAACAAAAAAGAGGCAACATTTGTCTAAAGTTGTTAGAAATATCTCAAAAATTCTAATAACTGGATTAACCCTTGTTACCTCTTTAGTAATAGCATAGTCTGAATTGTGGTGATTTTCTTGTTTTTCTATAATAAATAAATTGGAATTTAGTAAAAAAATCAACATTCTTACAATAACAGGCTCATCTCTTATTTGATAGATGTTGAAGTTCGCATATGGTCGAGAAACGGCTATCTGCGTACGTTATTCGGTGTGAATAGTTTACAATATTTTTAGGTAATACAGGAATTATTAGGAGACACGTTCCAAGTCTCCGCATAGAAAACAAACAACGAATATTGACCAAAAAAATACATTTTAAAACAAAAACAAACTTCTTCATGCCGTAATTATAAAGTAGGCTTTAATAATCACACAATTTGAAGCCCTATCATTAGGAATTATTATTCTCCGAGAGGTCGGGTAACTTTCGTTAATTTTCTTTGCAATGTTGTCCCTTCCCTTTCGCCCCCGCCCACCTTCTGTTTATTCAAGAGTGAATAATTTCACCGCCGCGTCGCTTTATCTCTTCATTTCTACCCCTCGTCGATATCTTTATCTCTTTATTAATATTGACATAATTTGGCCAGAAGTCGCACGCGGCGCCACCGAAGAGCAACTAAAAAGAAAATCAATTTCAAGTTGGAATTTCTCCGGTTGGGGATTTATATCATTTCCGTAAGAGAGGAGTGCCGACGACGTGCCGCCTCTACCCTACACAGTTCAGCTAGAGGACACCTATCGGATCTGCCGACATTAAGGCACAATGACATGCAAAATTCACTTTGTAGGATGATGCTTAGACGTAGAAATAAAAATAATTAGATCTACTGACATAGCTGCGAATAGGATTTCCTGCTGTAATGGGAATCGCTTGCGTTTAAACGAGCGTTACGTGGATGTGCACAACTTTTGACTGTGCAATATAGGTTTAATAGGAAACCCTTTATCACCGGTGAACGATCACCCTTCATCCACATCATAAACCAAGTTTATCAAAACAACATGTCTTCAATAGGCGAATTAAAGCAAAAAACAACTAAAAATCAAAAAATCACATCGTTTTAATCGTCTCCTAAGTACAGAACGAAACTTAAAAGTACTTGATTGTATCTACTATTTAAAAGGATTATAAAAAAATCCGGGCTCGTTATCAGCCAGACATTAAATCAAATTAAAAATAAAAATGCTCTCTTATACTCGTTTCCAAGAAATAAGACAAAAACCGTTATTCCTGGTCTCTAAGTTTATACTTAAGACTATATGACATATACAAGAGTTTAACATAGGAAAAAAATATTTAATAATGTTAGTATTTGATTAGGTTTTTTTTATTTTTTTTTAAAATAATTCGTTTTCAACTTAAAACATTTCTATAGGTAAAAGCACAAATAATATATAGTTTTATTCCGATAAGTGTGTGTGATAAAAAAACAATCAATGATGCCAGTTTTACATTAAACATTTTAATATTAGACACGATTAAATCAGGTACCTACTTGTTATATTGTTTTAGCAATATTTTAGCGTATAGATAATATCAATCGTAATATAGTAATGCATTCATTAGTTAAAGCTATTCGGCGCTATTAACCTTTGCCCCAATTAACTGGTACAAATGAAATACGGCATGTTCACATAACCCGTGACAAATTTGATTTCGCGTAATGAGCAATGGTACGCAAATTAATTTATACCCGAAATGAAATATTCACGAGTAACTATCATCAGTATATATAGAATACATACACATAATGGAAGAGGAAAGTAGGCTAGATATAATGCAATGATTATACACATAATTAAAGGCCTAATAAAGCTAATGAGCATTTGTAAATAGCTTTACACTCAAACAGCCACGTGGCTACAGGAATGGGGAAGGGGGGGGGGGGGGGGGTGATCGATACTACTTCTTTGTTTCAGAGGTTGAGATTGGTTTGTACAAAGTTCATCAAATAGATACATAATTATATCAAGTTAAGCTGTGACAAATCATACGATTTTCATTTCTTAGAAACTGAAGATCTCCTATGCAAGTATTGTCGTTGTTTTTTTTTGCCTAATTTTACACAGATTCTTTTGTTACAAATGTATATTATTGTACAAAATTTGCTTAGCTTTTGGCATATGTTTCACCTACGAAACCACCTAAACACCTAGACGCTGTTCATGGTATACAGAGCTCTGGCGAAATCGTCATTCCGGTACGGGTTGACGGTGAATGCAGGGGCTAAAAGACCGATCTAAATGAAATTTTATGGCTACAGCATCGAATTTTGAAGCTGTAGCCCTGAATTTTGTAGTCCAAGATAAATTTAAAAGAAAATATATAAACAAATTATTTTGCGTTGTCGTATATTGCTAAGCATTCACACTTTTAAAAATGTATACCTACATATAAGATAATACTGCATTATTTTTGAGGTATGGTTTCAGAGGATACTTCAGCCATTAACACGCAAGAAGACATATAGCGAAACATTATTGATGCAGATGTATAGCAACGTGTATGGATAGCGACGAATACAAGTATTGTTTTGTCGATTCTTCAATAAATTGCCATTGACGATTAAAGTGTGTGAATCGGCCAGGGCTTTGAAATCACTCCTCATAGTCTAAGAGGCAGCGACAAAAAGTGCAAGAGTTTCATAGAAGCTGATACTTCAGATCAGACAGTATTTTGGCGATAGAATCCTGGGTAGAGTCAAAAGACCAGACTTCAGGACACCTGGCGCTGGCGTACCTTCTAGGAAAAGTGTTATTTTAATTAGTGCCTACAAAGTGTTTTATTAAAGCTGAACATTCATCAGAAGACAGTGGATGCAATACAGAACTCGAAACAAATGGGCAAACTGCTTAATAATACAATGCGTGGCGTCAGCATTACTCCATACATGTCATAAAAATGAAGTAAATTTTATTGCACTGCAAATACGCGGACAATTACGTACTTTCGTATTTATTGGGACTTCATTTGTGACATTTATGGAGTGATGCTGACGTTACGCGTCATGTTGTTAAGAGGTCTGACCATTTGTTTCGAGTTCTTTATTGTATCCACTGTGAATGTTCAGCTTTGCCAAAACACTTTGGGGGTACCAATTAAAGTTAGACCTTTCCTAGTAGGCCAACGGCAGGTATCCCGGAATCTGGCCTGCTGACTCTGCCCCAGCATTCTATGGTCAAAATACTATTTGATCTAAAAGTATCAGCTTTGACAAAACTTTTACACTTTCTTGTCGCTGGCTTCTGACTATCAAGGACTATCTCTAAGAGTGCACTAATCACAGTGATGAGTATCTCCATTAATGTATTTCGAATTTTCTTTATATTAATTTCATATCTTTCTTAGTGTTTACTGTATGAGTATTATGCACTAAATTAAGGATTTGCACGATTTTACGACTTAATTCGCGTCTTCATGATGTTTCGCTCCACTTTATTAATAACCTATTTCCATGGGTACCTTAGGTGAGGTTTGTACCGTGGGTACCGTGGGTACCGTGAAGTTTGATGACAGTCTTTGGTATATTATTAATACTATGACAACAACTGGTCATATTATTAGATTCAGCGTGCATTTGTATTATTTGTTTAATATTTAGAAATTTTTAATAATATTTTCTTACCAGTGATTATGCGTATTATTTGAATTATTACATTATACACATTAATGATAAATTATTTGTTTCCGTTTCTTTATTCCACCATACCTTCTAAACTGTTGAACCGCTTTAGAAGTGTGTGGTATCATAAGCATCGTTATGTCATTTCAGGTGTCATAAACTACAACTACAACCTAAACTGTTTAACCCCTCAAATGAATGGCGATTAGCTCGGGTTGCCTACGGCAAAATGTATATAAATTTATATTTACATTTACATTTACATTTACATAGAGCGGGGTTTACTATAGAGCTATAGCATTACTATAGAGCGGATTACTATAAAGCGGCGCACATTTACATTTATATTTATATTTATATAAATTTATATACATTTTGTATACATTTTGCCAAGGCATCCCTTAAGGGACGCCTCACATTTGAGGGGATGTCAAATAAATAATTGTCCAAATGTCAATAAATTAAGATAAATATACAGTGTTTATAAATAAATAAAAGGTCTGACTGGGTAGATTATGGACATCATGATTATCACAGAATGCGCAAATTGCGCATTCTGAGATACAGAATCAGTAAATTGAATTTTGCTTGAAGAACAATCGTTTAAATAAATAATTTTATTCCCTTTAAAAGTGCATTTCGGAGCTCAAAATTGTTTGTAATAATTATAAATACGAAAGTTCACTTTTTGTACCGGCGCTGCGGTCGTGTTTTTTAATTGTTTTTTTTAAATTTTGATAGGCCACCAATTTGAATTGAAACGGCGGAATAGTAGACCGATTTCCGAGCTCGGCATTACGATAAACGTAATTTTGATCCTAATTGGGCGTAATTTGTTATTAATTTGGTAGTTTTTTGTGTATATTCTTTATATAATTGATTACAGGGATGATTATGAAGAAAATAATAATAAAAGCCGCTTTCATACATACTACATATTGGAGAAAGGGGTCCCTTTGGGAGAACTTTTTTATCTTTACGGTCGTTATAGAATTTTTGTGCATATTTTTTATAGAATTTGCGAACAGAGATGTAGGTTTACAAGGCCTTTTTTATCGCAAGTCAAAGACGACCAACCAATCTCGTTTAAATATAAAGCAATCCCTAATTCAAACAAGGGACCCCTTTCTCTACGATGTACTATGTACATATGTAAGTGGATTTTATTATTATTTTCTTCATAATCATCCCTGTAATCAATTCTATAAAGAATAGCTTGTATACTCAGAGAAGGACAAAATATCAGTCGGTATTTTCCATCTAGGAATATTTATTTATTCTAGCGTCCACTATGATACCAGTCATATGTATCGTAAATAATCCCGCTGTACCGGCGAAAAATATTATTCCCGTTTCGCAGTATATTCCATTTAAGTCGCTTCGCTGAGGTTGGTTTTACTTCGATCTGTTTATTTGCTTTTGCTCCGCAACAAAGCGCATTGGACGAAGTTTCACAATAAAAGTGATAAATTAAAATGACCGCGCTGAACAGCGCTAACTTTATCGCATCGGCAAAGTTTCACTACTTTTATTATGGCGTGCGCTTTTAATAATTTATTCATGAAGCACGTCTCTGGAATCAACATGAGAAATATTTGTACTTTTCCTTATTTTTACACCACAATTTTCGACATCCGAAATTTCTTTGGGCAGGCTTATCTGTGAGCCCAATAAAAGCATGTTTGAAAGGAGAATGGACAAAAAGTATATGACCATTGGTACTCTCCCCGATAGCGATGTCGTCGAGAAGAAGAGATTGGAAAGCGTTCAAGCCCAGTTTGATTACATTCGTTACGATCCATTCTGCTCGTTTATGGAATCAGCTCCCTTACTCTGTGGGGCACGCACCTTCGTTGCTCACTTTCAAAAAGTTGTTAAAGACACATGGATTTTTCACAACCATTAACCAAATACCCACAACATATTCTCTCCTTTATCCTTCCCTATAGGTAAACAAAGTAAAAAATTGTACATATATTGTAACCCAAAATAACTTATTGGCATACATTTGTATTAGTTTATTTCAAATTTATCTTTATGACTAATATGCAATTAAAAATTATGTTACTATATCGTCGACTGTAAGATATCGCTATGTGATCCGCTATATCCCAAAGGAAGACATTTCTATTACCAAAGGAAGACATTGCTATCTATCGGCTTAAACTGAACTTCTCAGGATAAAGCAAAGACACGAACCATCTGTGAGCACCCAGTTTTTGCACTTACAAAGCGCGACATTCATTTCATCGACTGTAGATGGCATCATTATTAGCGTAATTCAAGACTATATTCAAGAAAACGTTAATTCGACTTTTTTGTTAAACGACCGACTGGCAGTCAAAAACGACGCATTACACAGCTGGTGCTTCCTACGTGCTGCTGCTAACTGGTATTTTAGATATCTACCAACCATGGCACCAAAACCCGCACGTACACGTAGTCAGACAAACAAAGAATTGCAAGAACAACTTAAAATCGCACTTTTACAACTGTCTCAGTCAAAAAACCTCTCTGAACAACTATTGTCGAAACGTGAAGACAACGAAAAGGAGTCTCAACTTATCATAAGCAAAAACACAGAGCTGAAATCTCAGCTAGCTGAGATTGACATTCAATACATGGATGTTCAGGCTAAAAGGAATCAACTTCTGAGCTCTGTTATATATACTAGGATGGAAGACTGCAATCAAGGTTATGAAGAGGCTCTGGCTAAAATAGACTATCTGAAAAGTGAGTGCCACCAAAAAGACTTTAAAATTATTAAGCTAGAACAGGAGGTGGATCGTATGAAGTTAATTACTACGTTAAAATCAGGCCAGTAAATTTTAGGTAGGAAAGAAAGTAAAAAACTTTATTCCGGCAAAAAATATTTAAAAAATGTAAAGAAACTAAATAAAATAGGTTTAAAAGGTAAGAAACATATAAAATTGCATAATGTTGTCCATAAATTGCAAAAAATTAGGAAAGAGCAGTCCGAATCAAAATCTTTATTATTAGAAATGCAGACACAAAGTACAGTTTTAAGTAATAGACATGAAATTTATGTGCAACAATTGCAAAATCAAATAGGTAAACTATTAAGTGATTTGGAAAGATAACTAAAAGTAGATATAAGTCTGCACAATTAATCATAAGTAACCAAACTGTACAAGTGGATGAATTAGTCGAGTTAAGTCCTTGTATATCTGACAGTCCGGCATATTGTTCTAAGGCCCCATTGCATATAGATCAGAGCCCAAAAGAAAACATAGTAGTTTATTGTGACATAATTGGTCAAGGACTTGGGCGTCTTTTAAATAAAGAGTTTAATCATCGTGTAATTAATTATTGCTTTCCAAATATTTCTTACCACATGTTAATTAAAAGAATTTTAAATGACAGAATAAATAATGTGATAGATAATAAATCAAATATAATTATTTTTATTGGAAATAGCTGTGAAATTACCAAAAAGACTCTGTTAAATAGTTTTGAAAAATTACTTAGGGTTTCCACCCTAAGGAACAGGAAAAATCATTCATTGTGAACTTCTGTACTACTGCTCATTAGAAAAACATTCTAACGACTATAATATATCTGGATTAAATTCATTTTTATTGGAGTAAATGGGTATTTTCATGGATGCATCTGTCACTTTTGCAGGATTTTCGGCGACATCGACGGCGCTCGACTTCAAGGACTATAACTACGAAACTACTACACCAATCATAAAAAGAATAACTGCACAATGATTGCATTGAAATTTCGAATATAGAATATTGAAATATCATTTTGTAAAACAATTAGATAATTATGAATAAATATGAGAACGTCAAAGAAGTGAAAAAAACTCGCCATTTCTGCCGTATAATTGTATTACGAGAAAATACGGAAGTCTATTTAGAAATTGTAAATACTTACGTCATCTGTATTATATTCTTTATCAAAACTATTATTTCGTTTTACTTATTAGCATACAAAAATATTTAGATATTATCTCATGAAAACCACGAAAATTTTTGATGAATTATCGAGTATTTTTTTTTAATGTATGTTTTATTTATGAATGATTAGAGGCTCTTTTTATTTGAAATTGTGTTGAAATCAGTCGACTACTATATCATACTATGCTATAAATCGAACAAAAACCTCCAGTTTGTTTTATAGATATAGAAAACTAAATATGTTTCAAATCTTTCCTCAAAAAAGCAGTACTATTTTTGAACTGTCATAATTCCGAAGTCTTTATTAGTTTTTGAAATTTATTGAAATATTGGCGCTTGTTATATGTCCAATAAGTAATTACTATACTCTAAACAGTCACGTTTCGTAGTAAAAATAATATTAAATAATACTGGAAGTTTGCAATAATTCCCATACAAAAAGTTGAAAGCCGCTAGTGATGGGCGAACACATTTGATAATAATATGAGACACAATAAATAATAGTTATTGCATAAGTTATATACCGGCAAAACATAATCACATATATTTCAGCGCTATATATCCATAAATTTCTGAGATATCTAGAGAAATTATGCAAGAATCGCAAAAAAACATTTTTGCGATTTCAATGGCCGACTTTGGCATTTGCGACGCGACATTCAAAGACCCGAAATACTTTATATACACGATAAATGGTACATCTAATCAGTTTAGGGGGACTATATGATGTTGTAGAAATGGTTTTTTTACTTACGATTCGTTGAAATAAACACCGAAAACTACACGAAAAACGTATCCGAAAATGAAACACACGCTCCGCGGATTTTGACGTTTCGGGAAGGCGGGCGTTGAATTTGCAGCGGTCCGTAATAATATGTTACATGGACTGCGCAGTTGCTGCTGCGAATGCTAACAGAGAGAATTTAATTCTGTACCGATCTGCCATACGCATGAAAGAGACAAAATGCTTTCGATGGTAAAAAAAGTGTTCGAAAGCGCGCGCGCCGAGTGGAACCAGATCTGGTCGTATCATACTCAACGGATAATTGTTTCACAACCAGATTTGGTCGTATCATACTCAACGGGTTAGCTTGATATATCGTCATCGCGACGATTATTGTTTTGACTTTTTTGACACTAACACATTTATTAGAAAGCCAATTTTAACAAATGGTACACCGAGACTGTCATACTTTTACAGATGTGCGATAGCTAAGTTACTATCATATACGTTATATAAACCTACCCAATGTAATAGTTTAGACCAAGATATACCTGAGGGAATTGCCTTGGAGAGCCAAACTCCGATTACTAATCTAGTCTCAATGCCAGAAGCAATACAGTCTTCATCAGATTGTTTAAACTAGTTAAACCGACAAAGAGAGAGCCTACTTATTTAGTATTAGCACATCAAAACATTCAAGGCATTCTCGGCAAATTTCATGAAGTAGAATTATTTTTGGAAAAATTAAATGTAGATATTTTTTGTGTTACAGAACATTGGTTGTGTTTAAATCAAATTGTGTTCAGTGTATCTGATTATACTGTAGTAAGTTGTTTCAACCGAATCTCTGCAATCCATGGTGGCTCTTTGATTTTAGTCAAAAATGGATTAATTGCTGAAAATCGCAAAGATATTACCGCACTCTCGGTTGAGAGAACTATAGAGTTCTGAAGTGTTGAGTTGAGACAATTTGTTATACTATGCGTTTACCGTCCTCCTAGCTCAGACTATACCGAATTTGAAAATGTATTAGAAGATGATTTTAGGTTGCTAATTAATTGTAATAAAAGGATTATTGTTTACGGTGATTTTAATGTAAATTTGCTAAAAAAGATAGGTTAACCACTAAATTACTATTCTTTTTTAAATCGTTTAACACGGTAAATGTTTTTATTGAGGTAACTAGAGTAACTTTAAACACAGGTAATTGCTTGGATAAGGTTTTCTGTGACCGTAATTGGCAAGACAAACAGCTTGTTAATTCTATTCAGTCAGATCATCGAGATAACCCAATTACCGTGATTGCTCGGGACTTTAAGCGTAGGTGATACTGAATCACTTTAAATTTCTTGATCGAACCGCCGTATACCTAGAATATTGTACTGTTACAATTATCCATAACAATGTGTACAGCCCATATTTTAGAGAGAACGTGTCATTTTACGTACCGTCACGCTTGGTTCGCTCTCTACGCGTCTGTAAGTACCTACTAGATATGCTGAAAATTCCGTTATGTAGGTACCGCTTAATGTCCACTTACAATAATCGGTTCCCGAATGTCAACTTTTTCATCAACATGGATGGAAACGAAAATTTGAGGAAACGACATAAACTTGATCGAGAAATCGATTATACGGACATATAACAATTATAATAAATTTAATGTTGGCGAGATAATCGACTATTTCACTTTATTTTATATTTGAAATTCTATTTGTTTTTTTTATACATAATATGTATTTTATTGACAACCTATTCACTCAATTTATTACTTGATTTAGTGATCTTGATTTTCTTTATTTTTTTCTTAGATTTAAAAAAAAAAGAATATTTAAATATTTGTCTATTTTATTGTAATACTCATATGCTGGGAGTGTGGGGTAGTTTGAAATAAATCTTGAAAGTCCATTGATTTAAATAAGAAATTATCAAAGCAGAGGATGGTACTTCATCATAGATATATATGAAATTGCGAGAATAAAACTCGAAAATCATATCAAAACTTTACAAGAAGCTATGGAAACAACTATACTCTGGAATTACTTACAGGGTATGATTTTTTAAATAAGGATCCACTACAGATTGGAATAAAAGAGGCCCAGAATGGGAGGTCTCATTGCAAGGATTACAGCTAATATAGACATGTGATAATAGTATTTAGCACATTTCAATTTATCGCGAACGATAAAGAAAGATAGTTGATAACTAAAATATGTACAAGTCCATGAGGATTCTTAGGATGAGTATTTTTTGATTGGTTGAAGTCAGTGCTCTATATCTTAGGTATGCTTATTGATTAGGGCATATTTTTAGAGATGGATGGGGTCCAATATAAAAATAGCTGCCCTGCCAGATTTCAGGAGAGTTCGCGAATTATTAACTTCGTCTCGGACGTGAATTAGCTTCGGCTCGGATGTGAAATGTGAATTTGAGTTTAATTTTAACTTAGAGAACCCAATATGAATTCTGATTTAGCCAATTTTCTTTGAAGTCTAGAGAACCCAATATGAATTCTGATTTAGCCCAACATCTAAGTTTTAATTGTATAAATTGTTTTGTTTGTATTCTTTATTGTGAAATTTCACAATGGGCGGGTTTATTATCATACGATAATCTTTCACAACAAACCCCTTGAAGTATTTATGTGTATGTGTGCTTGTAGCATATGTGCAAGTGTGTGTCTTGTTGTTGCATTCGATCGACAGAATTCAAATGCAATTCCGTTAAATTTATCCCAACGGAAAATGGTGTGGGACACCATTTTCCGGGAATCAAACCCGGAACCTTGCAGTGTAAGATCAGGCGACCTAACCACTATTCCACCTATAACCAATGTGTATTAATAATAATTTTCTTGAAATAATTGATTCGACATTAAGTTTTCGAAGTGATTCGAAAGTATTGAGTCGAGCTGCGAAGATCTCCTCAAATCGCGCGAGTGCAACGGTTTCAATTAACAATTAAAAATTAATCTTCATTTATTAATATTTCAAATCCAGACTCTAATAATAATAAAAAGTTTTGAAATAAAAAAATATATATCGGCCGGAAAAGATCTCAGAATTGGCGAGCAATACTATGACAATGGTAAAATTGATTTTTATTGTTATGGTTATGAATTTCAAGAGAAAATAATATTCTAAATAATTTGAAATAAAAATGTAATTTATCATCAGAAAAGTAGAGTTTTATTTTTTATTTTTAAAATCAGTAATATTCATATATTTTCATTTGATAAATGTATTTTACCATCTTTTCAAAAATGTATGAATGAATGGCAGTTTTATTGTAAATATTGCATTATCAGGATAATTACTGTAGAATTATGTGTAAAAAATGGCAAATTGATCAGAAATCCCCACTAACAAAAAAAAAAACAAGCTATCTAGCAGGCAAATAACTAGATACAATGAGTACGATGTTCACATAGTCGCTATGCTAATTAGTCGTTAAAATTGTTCACGATGATTAAACGCGCCGGACAAAATCTGCTCTGGCACATTTGTACTTTTATTAAAATGCAATAACTAAGTATATTTCCCATACCTAGAGGTTATTAAATAAATTTTGTGTACGAATTGTAGAAGTTGAATAGAACTTGTTTATATGTTGAAATTTAAAAAAAACTACTTTTTCGAGCTTTACTTAGTTGCTTAAACTGCGCATACTGTTCTGGAATGCATAGCCCACAAGAGCTGGTAAGCAAGCCCCAAGGGGCCAATTCGCCGCTATCATGCTTCCGGGCTAGTAAGTAAATTTGAGGAAATCTGTTCAAAATACATGACACAAGTTCGGGTTAAGTTATTCTGTTTTTATCACATGATATTTTGCTAGAAACATATATTGCGTTTTGTTTAGGTTACTGTAGGTTACTCTATGTATAAGTACATTATATTATGTATTGAGTAAAATTATACAATAAGACATAAAAACTAAACATCTTCATATAAAATTGTAATAGCAAGGTGATACTTACAACACGGATAAACTGGAGAGTTGTCACCTACTACGGACGAACCCGTCATCCCAGGAAGGCATAAGAATATTGGTGGTTCCTCCACCTTCTAGCTACGCCAACTTGCCCGTGAGAGTCCAATCAGCGGGCAGCCTCACGCCCTCACTGCCAGATTTGGTCGGATTTCTCGGTCCTCCCGTTTGGTCACGAATCTGAAGTCACTTACGCGGCCTATATCTGACGTTACTTCAGCGGTAATTCGGTTCTAATTCATCGTGGACCATGTCTTACTCAGGATCGGTCAAATGGTCGTTTCAAGAGTGGCCGACGTAATACATCCATCCCCGCTGCTTAGGAAACGTATAAAATCGTTTCCAGACTCCTCCAGTTATTCACCGGACCTCACAGTCAATTGGTAGACGCCGCACGATGCACAAACCGCCCTGAAGCGACCGAATGCCATCCCCAGGAGAACTGATTTACCTACCGTGTTCGAGCCTTTTCGAGCAGGCTACTTGATAGGAGATGAAATATGAGTTGAAACGACTAGAAATAGCGAGCAGGTCTTAATGGCCTAACTGCACGAGAACCATTAGCTTCCACACATGGTTCGGTTCCACCTTCCACCTATGGATACATGGGTGAACTATCCATGTAGCGGCCACGGTACGGAATTGACCAGTAGCCTGGACCCCGGACTGTAATAGGGGGATATCGAACGGCGTATTCCCCGTAATGGGCTGCTACCTCGCTACAGCACATCGCGATAGCCTCAGTGCTCAATCCAAGGCACCGTTAAACTCCCCGTAGCGTAGCTCCAATTAAACACGCGATACCCGTCCCAAATCCTAAGACGTACATTCACAAAATAAAATATTGGGTCCTTTCCACTTTGAACTTGGATAACTTGGGTTTGATTTGGAATTTACCATTCAAATAATTTTAAATTAAAGCCATGTTATTCCTTTTTAAGAATCAACTATTTATTTGTCTTTCCGTCGTTTGTTTTTGCCCCAAATAGTTTCGTTTGTGCAATCGTGGTAAAGTTGAAAATTTGCATTATTTTCAAAAATGAGATCCTGAGGCGGTATTTTCTATTACAGCTTCTTGCAGTCTGGATATACAGTTACGGTAAATGTGAACTATTAGGAACTGTAAACAATGACGGAGAAGCTCATGATTAAATAACCGAGCCTGGTCAATCGCTCATCGCCACTGCTTCTGCAGGACAACATATGACCACAGATTTCACTGCAAACAGTCGCATAGTTGCAGGAGTTGCGGCTATATACTCTTGGTCACCCACCGTACCTGACCTAGCTTCAATAGAGTTTATTTTTATTTCATAATTTAGATAACTTTTTACAAGGAAAAAAAAACCAACTTTGAAAAGTCAATGAAAACGACTTTAAATAATACATTGGTTCCTGTCAGCGTAAGTTTTACAGCAGGGAATTAAGCAACTCCCATTCAAATGACAAATACGAATATATAATGTCTATTAATTAAATATATATTTTTTATACAAAGTTTTCGGCCTTTAATTTCATTTATAGAACAGCAACTTCATAGGTAAGAACCCAATATATAATGGAAAAATGTAATTACTTGCTAAACAAATGTTAAGAGTGTCTATTTCACATGTGGTTCTACACTGAACAAAACACTACACTGCACTGCACCGTATGCCGTCTATCAGATAGCTCTCTGCGTACTGCGTCACGCCGTTGGCTTCCCCAGCCTAGATCGATGTGTGTCGCGGCGCCTGCCGCTAGGTGCAGGTACGCTGCTACGCGGCTGTCGCGCGGCAGCCTGCCTCGCGAGCCAGCTATGTCGGTTGCAGTGCTGCCTATGTCGCACTGCTGCGTCCAGTTTGGCTCTTCGAGCCTTCTCGGCGCGTGACGCGAAGCATTGGTGTGCTGCTATGCGGCTGCAGCAATGTCGGTAGCGGCGCTGCCTGCGCCGCAATGAAGTGTGCCGTTGGCTCCTCGAGCCGTCGGTGCACCGTTATACGCGGCCATCGTGTGGCGTCAGCCATTCGACTGTTCACTCCGGGAACAACTGGGGGAGAGTGGGGAGTCCTTATACGTTTCCTAAGACGCAGGGGTAGTTGATGACCTGATGTCAGCTTCTCTTGAAACGACTCGTTGGCCACCAGATCCCGCATGCACAGACGGGTAAAGGAGGCAACGGTTCGCGATAAATACGAACTGAATTACCGCTAACATCAGGTAGAGGCCGCGCAAGCGACTTTGGAACCGAAACCAGACGAAAGGACGGAAAAAATCCTGCAAAATCAGGTAGTGAGGGCGTGAGGCTGCCCGCTGCATCCACCTTATAGTGCCTAGCGGTAATGCACCACCCCATCTCAGGGGTTACTAGTCGTAGCTAAACGGTGACTGTCATCCACAAGTCTCTACGTTCACCCCACGGTTGAAACAACGATCAATATCGCTATGCCTAACTGGGTTGACGGGTCCGCCCGTTGTAGGTGACAACTCCATCGTGGTCTTATTATTTTGACTGATTGATTGCAATTGTACTATTTCACTCTGAAAAAAAAGTATTACCTTTTATTTAATTTTATTTTTTGTACGGACTATTTTACCCTATTGTAGACACGTTTACTTTTGATATTTTTGCATAAATTAATTTACCAAATAATGTGTCCTGTTTTATGTGGATATGACTTCAATTTGGTAACAAATTTTTAACCACACAGAGACGCGGGCGGAGCCGATGGTACAGCTTGTAAAATCTATAAAATGAACTAATCTAATATTGATATTTTATAATATTTTCTGGTAGGTACTAGTCAGATTTAGAAATTAATATGGGCAACTCTTGCTTTGCAGTCTTTCTGTAATAGTTGGTGTCTAGGAAGAAATAGTAAATGGTAATTAATATATAATTGCAGGGATATGAGACAATTTGTTGGCAGATTGTTCGTGTATTTATTAAGAAATATCATCTATTTGGCAGTTTACGTCCAAATCAATGAAATCATTTATTGTCTTAAAAACTAATACATAGTTGTATAGACATAGTTACAATTACATTTAAAATTATGTTATTGTGATATGATATACATTCTTAATTCTATTAATAATTAGAAGAGAAAGTATCAATATACATTAGGTATTATTTCAAAATTAAATCGAGTCTCACCATTTAATTTTGATGGATAAAAACATTAAAACTCACTCCCTGTGTTAATAATTTTGAAATTTCATACAGTGTGAGAGGGTGATTGTGTTACATGTATGAATATTGTTTATGTTATATATGTGAGGGTGAGGGTGTATGTGTTACATGTATGAATATTGTCTATGTTATGTATGTGTGATGGTAAGGGTGTATGTCTGGGATGTGTGACTCATGCGTTGATACTCCCCCCCCCCCCCCCTCCCCCGCGTGAAAGGAACCTCTGCTGCCCCTCTTTTCCTAAAGAAGACGGCGAACCGAGCCGCGGAGAGGGCCGAAACCAACGATCATTATGTTGAATTTTTAGACCCCTCCCAGATTTTTAGCATACTCCTAGCACCCAGATATGCCCAAATTTTTACGTTTTGAGCGGTATTTGCGGTGTATTTTCCGGGAAAACCCTAATCGCCTTCACCGTAAGGCACTCGTCGAAGTTTTTGCCATGGGTTCGCACATGAAGGGGAATCGGAAGATAGGATACGATCGTGATTGTTGATGCGAGAGCTAGGCTTATTTGTCGTCTTTGTGTGGGCAGTCTAAAGGCACAGGTTGTTTACAGTCATCCTAATCTAGTATGAGATACTCAGTAAGTAACGTGCGATTGTCTGCGCAAAGGCAGTCGCGGAGTTTGAAACATCATTCAAAAGACAATGGGCGGTTTCGTACCCAGGTTGTTACACTTTGAGACATATACCAAACGAAAGCTTACGAAATGTGACATTTCCTTATTTGGTGTTTAAGCTGTAGTCAGTGGCTGAACGAGGTTAAAGCGTCTTGAAATAAACTTTTTTTTTTTTTTAATTTGCGATTTGCAAACATAAAATGCGTTTTGTTTAAATAATTTTGTTAGTTCAAATATATCCAGTATATAGAAATAGAATATTAATAAGAATACTACAATATACATATCATCATCATCATCATCATAGTCAGCCAGTAGACGTCCACTGTTGGACATAGGCCTCCATAGGACATAGGCCTCCAATATTCATATAGGAATATTTTATAATTTTCTCTTATTATCTCTAAAAAATGAGATTATTAAATGAATTAGTTGTTAAAATACACGTCTTTCGACTTATATTAGCTTGCATGCGAGCCTCGCATTATTTTATTTTTACGCACATGTTACACATTCACACTTATTATTCTTATATGATTGTTAACAATTAAATGAATGGCCAAAATTATATTAAGGAAATACATTGTAGCTGACTACCAGGAAGAAGAACTTTAGGAACGTGCGCAAATATTATGAGCATAATATGGTACCTCGCTGACTTCTTAGATGAATGAATTGTTGACAACGAAATGTATGTTTGAACAATATTATATACATATGAAAAATATAGTTTGTTATTCCAAAACAGGGCGTTATATGGTTAATTACCCACAAGAAAATGTGGGGATGACAATGATCTTAAAAGGCTTTAAATATTGGTAGATCTACATAACAAACCCGTTTTAATAAGATTCATTACCAAATAAAAGTTACAAAGCAACCAAATATACAAAACTTCAGATGTGTATAACTCTAATACGCCATGGATTAATTAATTAATATTTTATTTTAACACTTTTATACACAACCACAATAAAATTAATTAATATAAGTGATTAATTGTTACACGTTGGGTACACTTTACATATTAAAATACCAATTGTCTGTGGAATAGAGATAGCTGGCACTGGGCAAGGAGACAGTTTTATATTTAGTGTAGACTACTTTTTTAGAGTTTCGTGAACTTTGTGGGTGGCACAGGATAATAAAAAACAACAAGCGTAAATTCTTATGAACGTGGGTGGAGCCGCGGGCACAGTTATTACACTTATGAGGATCCACGGATTGCCTAAATAATATACATTACACATACTTAATATACCTAATATATTAAAAACTTATGATTTAGTGTCTATTCGAGAGAGTGTGGTAAAGATAATGTACTCAAAACCGTTCAAATATTGCTACTTCTGTTTTAAACCCCTCAAATGTAAGGCGTCCAATAATGGATGCCATTATAAAATGTATACAAAATGTATATAAATTTATATAAATGTAAATATAAACGTAAATGTGCGCCACTTTATAGTAATCCGCTCTATAGTAATGCTATAGCTCTATAGTTAACCCCGCTCTATGTAAATGTAAATGTAAATGTAAATATACATTTATATACATTTTGCCGTAGGCAAACCCGAGCTAATCGCCAGTCATTTGTGGGGTTATAGGATTTAGGATTAATAGGATTTTAATAGAAGTTTTATCAGGATTTAGGATTGCTACTTCTGTTTTAATTAGGATTTAAACAAACCTGTTTTAATAGGTTTTATTAACTATTAAAATTTACAAAATCTTCCAAATAAACAATATATTGAATGTGTATAACTCCAATACCTCATGTATTGTGAGCTTAACTTATATAATATTACTTTTATACATAAGGACAATTAAATAATATATATCTCTATATGTTACACTTTAGGTAAACCTTCACAGAATATAGCATCGACGATTTTGCTCTCTGATTTTTAGGACTATCCATGATGTAACAAAACTCTCAAATTTGGCCATTGTTTCGCTGCAAATAGGCTAAATCTATCAATATAGTCGTTGACTGCTTTGCTCCGTTGACCGATTGCGTGCAACAACTGCGTATCATCTGCGTATAGGTAATAGCTAGAGTTTGCGATATAGTTGGACCCTTACATAAGAATATACAGTGCGTAAAGAATCGGTCATAATGCACGCCTCTCTTAAATTCCTGTGTATCCCAGGAGACTGGTTAGCCTAGATAACTTAGAAACGTTACCTCATTTCCCCAACCAGATAGATAATCCGCTAATCAACAACAGGAGAAAAGCCGAGATAGGCAAGCTTAGCCAGTAAAGAGAGTGGTATATAATAGACAATAGAGTAGGCTTTGCTTTAATCGAGGAGAATTAGTGCGGTAGCTTTACCGTCGCTAGGATCTCATCGGTTATAGGTATGCACGATTATAGTACAGTGACTTTTATGGAAATCAGGCTTGGAATCTGACACAAAGATACAAAAACGTAAAAAAACGATGCCGATGGATACAAAAACGCAAACAAACGATCTGCATACCGAAAATATCCATTTTCCGATCCAAAGTTTGGTCTAACTACATCTCTATTTGAAGAAGTATCTTAGGCATAATCTAATTCGTAGGTAATTAGGCAATATGAGAAAAATACGCTGGTAGCAGCGTATTTTTCTTATATTGCCTAATAGTAAATCTCCTATCCAGTTTTTATTTTTATACGTGCATCCCTCTATCCTCCCGCCTGCATTTACCCCTTTAAACTAATGACTTCGTAAAACCCACTTGATGGTATACTTTCGTACTGGACTATATCCTCCCTTGAGCAATATTAAAGATGCTTTAGGTGTTAAAACTGAAGGAGCCATTTATTAATTTTATATTCGCTTGTAACTTCTAAATTATTTCTCGTTACGTATTTTACTTAGTTTAATAACTATTTGCCCCATGCTCCATCTCTTTGGCACGTCGTATTTATTACTTACGACTGTTTGTAGGCAGTTTAATGTATAGACGTTTCAATTGCTTAAAATACAGTAGTAAAATGGTCGAAACATACGGTTTAAAAGTTATACATAGAGGAGTTAATTAAAACATCGCTCCACAATCTAACTATATCTGTTTATTTCATCATCATATTTATCATATACATAGATCTATTTAAATTTGGTTGTGTTTTTTGACACTATTTTATTAGGTATACAGGATGTTTGCAACATACCGACATTCTTTTCAATGTCTAGTAGTAGTAGTAGTAGTTGTAGTAAACGGAGTAGGGGGCTTTTTTCCAGCTCTTGATGCCACCTGGATATATACGTTATTTTGTAACTACCCACTTTGTGGTTGGGTCAGTGGTCTGCTACTAGCCTGGTACTGCTTAACAGTCCATAAAGGTCACTGACCTTCAAGTTAGGCAGATCGCTGGGTTCGAGAATGGCTCGTCCCAGGAAACTGTGTCTTTGTCTACAGGTTCTTCGCCACATATTCGGCAGTCCTTGCTCTCGGTCAAGCCAAGGTTGAATAGATGTGCTCTAAAGTTCGCGTGTCTGGTGAGGAGACCGATAGTGGTTCTAAGGTTCGTTTTGCTCATGTCAAGTAGGGCCTTGATTTTTTTAGGAAGTGAATGCTCCATCATGGGTTTTGCCTGGCGACATCCTTGGATCTGTTTCCAGGATGTCCGATGTTCCTACGCCAAGCAGTCCCTGATGATTTTCTTACCTACAGCGCAGGAATTGCAGTATCCCCAGTTTTGCCAGGCTGTCGGCCTCTTCCTTGCCGGGGACGCCTTGATGGCCCGGTGTCCATATTAACGTGATTTTGTTGGCCTTTCTTAACTTGTTAAGCTCTTGCATACAGTCCTAGACCGCACAAGATTCTGTGGTGGCTTTAGCCAGATCGTCCAATGCTGATCTACTCTTAGAGCAGATAAGGATGTTTCTATTTTTTACCTCAAGTCCACTTTAAAGTTTTATGCATTCCAATATGGCAAGCACCTTGGCTTGAAAAACCGTGGCATATTGTCCAATGGGGATGCTGATTCTGTGGTTGGTTTTGGGTCCGTACACGCCTGCCCCAAAACGCCCATTTGTTCCTGATCCGTCGGTGTACCAGGCGTCCGCATTTTGGCTTTGGAGCCAATGCTGATTCTTCCAGTCTTCTACGGTGGGGAAGACTATTATAGTTTTGGATTTTGAGCAAAAAATGTTCGATTTAAAATCTTTTATTTTATATACTTTTTTTTAACCACAATTCAATCAACTTATAAAAAAACACAGTAATACAGCTAGAGCCAGGGTTATATAAAAGACTACGCTTTTTAAGCTATTGCATAGCTTTTATCGCGGGCCTAGGACAGCGCGGCGACCGAATGAAGAAATTTCTTAACGAAAATTAAAGATTTTAAACTGATAATTACGTCTAAACGAGTACTGCTTACGATTCAAAAAAATATATGGTAAACAAGAACATTTTTCTAATATTCGTATCTTTGAATATTTTAGATTTTGTTTATATTACATAGTGTAATTAATTTGTGAAATTAGGTCTAACCGAACACAAAAACGACTACTACGCAAATACTATCTAACGTATTATTATGAAACCTGCACCATTTTAAAGATGATTTACTATCTTTTTATCTACGATTGTTTTCGAATAGTCAAAGAACAATTTCCGTTGTTTTGTTTATCGAATAAAATTCGTGCGCGGCGATCTATCGGAAGACGTTTAAATTATTCCGAATCATTTGCTTCCGCAGCCGCAAATGATTCAGAATAATTTCAACGTTTTCCTATAGAGCGCAGTTATCTGATATCAGAAAAAATAAAATAAATAAAATAAATAAATAATTATAATTGCATAAGTTGTTAAAAATGCTATGCAATAGCTTTACCGCGGCAGTCCCCGAGTGCCACAAGTATTTTTGGTTTTTGTCATAGTTTGGTTAATAGTTACTGTAAAATAACGTGGCAGTTAAGTGAAAACTGAGAAATGTTTCTTTGTGCAAAATACATCAATAAACATCTTAAACGAAAAAAAATACCCACAGGTAAAAGGTTTTGTTAATCGGTTTTGACGTAATTTATGCAGAGAGAGTATTATTGAGAGTGGCCTGGTCTCCCGTTTATGATGCTGTGCGAAGACCAGATTCCCAATCTTGAGTCGATTTTTACCTCAGCCGGACAAAGAGTAGATAAACCTAAGTATTCGTATTTAAACAATTTATTATCTATTAATTAATGTACACAGAGACGCTTACCATCGTAGTTGTATCGAGTGAAAAGAGTGATTTTATTCGTAAAACATCAGCGTTTTTATACCCAACACTCTGACGTTGAAATGTTAAAAAGTTCGTAAGAATATACGGTTCGTTGAATGAAAGACAAAAATAATTTATCGCCGATGGCCAAAGACACAATTCGATTTCTTGTTAATTATACTGTTATTGACGTCAGACAAAATGCATGTGAAAAACGTTACACGTGTTATTTTCAAAGTGGTAATTGGATTATATATTGTTGCTGGGCCGGTACAGTATGATCATTTTGGGAAAGAACATACTGCATATCTATATTTTTACTCTAACCCGGATACTGCACTGCGATTTATTAAATCCTACCTGGATTTGTCGTAATATTTTAATAAATTGACACTAATATTAATTTACTCCGTCACTTTATTTAGTACCTGTCAACGTTTTATTTGATGCAGTTACATTTACGATTGGACTAATTTTTTCTTGTTGTTTTAGTGGTTTTAAAGATTTTGTGATTTATTTTTTGCGATGGCTTCATAAAGCTAAGCATTTATAATTTTTATATGCCAAATTTGAAGATATTTCACTTTGATACTTGATTTTAGATATTTTATCAAAAATGAAACCATATTGCCTTATTTCGAATCAATAACTAAAAAATTTTTTTAAGTTTGAAATTCATGGCCTTTTAAGTCCCGTCGTAATATAGGGATATCATATTTTATTATTATTTTATTAGCACTCGACCAATGAAAGCGCTCAATGTCAACAAAATTATTGATGAGTTGGAGCGATGTGAGCTTTGTTGCCCTATGAAACAACCATTTTCCTACTTGAGAATGTAAATGCGGATATTTCTGATGAAGAATCCGGTAATAAAGAATTCGTAACTTTGCAAAATCTTTCAACTAAATTAATTGTTTATTATTTCCTTTAGGGGTCAATGAATGTATGTTATTTGATTTATATAATTGCAACATGCATGTTCTTTTGTTTTAGGCTCTCAACTAAGAGCTCCGACCAAGGTAACGTTTTATGAGAGTTGGTACGAGGAAAATGATGAGTCTTTGTCAAGCTTGCGTCAAAAAAGATGTACAACTGTCACGATCGCTGATGATAGCGAAGTTGCTGGACCTTCCACATCTATTTACATAATTAATTTTATTAATTAAATGAAGGTGCATTATATGCCCAGATGAAATAAATTGCCGTTCTATATTTTATAAATAAAAAAGATAGCTACATTGTAGCACTTATTTTAAAATTTAGTCCGATAGTTTACTGTCTGCCAAATATGATAAAAAATTCCAACTTACGTTTCATGAACTACGCCCTTGAATATCGCATATTAACAGAAGGTGCAAAAGATACCCAGATTAAATAAATCTTCGTTCTATATTTTATGAACAAAAGAAAAAAGCTACTTTGTAGTACTTATTCTACAGTATCAATTAATATCCTAAGTATTATATAATAACATATGCCCGAGGGGGGGGGGGGGATCACATGCAATATGAGATGATCAAATTGAAGGAAAATTTGTTGATAAGTAGAGTATACTGGCTATCTCAGCCTGGCTATAAATATTATAGCTTATTAAACTTCACTGTATTAAGTGTATTGAACAGGTTGGCGACCAGTTTTCTTTTGTGTCAGCTGTAAACGCGGCGCGGCGGGCCGTAGGGAATTAAAAAAAAATGATTAATGTTATTTATTGAGATCCGATATGTAACCATGCCTGGTGGTAGCGAATGGTTTCGTGGAGCTTGGGCCATAAGATCCAGCGTGTTTTCAGGTCGGCCCAACTCATGATTCAGCTCCTATTCAGGAACCTCCTCTTGCGAGGACCTACCCCGGGAAGGACTCTCGCATTCCAGGCCTCACACCTTGTAGATCGGTTTCCCCTGGGGGAAGGCCCTCCGGCGCTACTGAAAGACTTGCGCACCGTGCGGCGTCAGCTATTCGGTTGTGCACTCTCTTATTACTGAAGGAGTGCGGAGATAATGGAAATATACTGTCTCCTAAGCAGCGGGAGTGGATGTTGACCTGCTGTTATGCCACCCTTGAAACGACCTATAGGCTACTAGATCCTGTGTGGCATTACGGGCAAAGGACGTCCAGGTCCGAGATAAGTTCAAATTGAATTACCGCTGTAATACAACCGGTAGAGGCCGCGCAAGCGATTTCGGTCCCGTAACCAGTCGGGAGGATGGCGGTATCCTGAAGGTTAAATCTAGACGAAGATATCTTGCCAAAACTGGTAGCCAGGGATCGAGGTGGCTCGCTGGGTTACCTTTCTAGTACCTCGCCGTGAGGCGTTGTACTCTGGCGGGTTTGTGGCTTTTCTGGACGGTATACTTGTATCGTCTCAAAGTCTTCTACGCTCACCTCACGGGGGCAGAACGATCACTATCTTTAAAACTTCCTGAGGTGACATGTTTGCCCGTTGTAGTCGACATCTGCAAATGTAACCATGTGCGCCAAAATATTTCGCTTGAGTGTTTGACGGTTAAAAAAAAGGAGGCCCTAAGTATCTCAGGTACACATTATGCTTAGCATCATTCTTATCAAAGTGGCCTGAACCCAAGATAATCGTATCTGGAGTTGACGGATTTTCTCGTCTATGATAAAGCTGCGTTACCCGGGCAGGCACTTTATAAGAGTGACACACGTCGTTCGTGTTAAAGGATTTATAGCCAGCGCGCGAGGGACATTACTATCGTAGCGTAGGTACTATAATCTGATTTCATTTATATCATTCGATAGAAATATCCATGTATAGTTAAGAATATCCAAGCTTAGATGGTTTCAGGATGGTTTCAGGAATTAGATACAGTTACAATGAAAAAACCAATTAGCTGATTAAAAACAAAATAATTTTAGATAAAAGTTTTATCCCCAAAACGAAAGTACACGGCAACTCATTTTTTCTTTCTGATCGGAATCAGAATGCACTACGAACCACCGAAGTAAGGTAAAACTGGTACCTCCTATTAAAAGATCTCCTCTTCTGAAAATGTAGACTATGATTTGCTTTAAAAGAAATGTGACAGACTTAGTGCCTCAGATAGAGCTGCGGCAGCCATTGCCTTAGCAGTTCACCTTACTTCCAGTGCAGAAATTATTGATAAAAATCGGATTCCTATCGTAAATCAATAGGAAAACAAATCGCCAGGTGAAGTTTCCTATGCCCAATGGCTAACTCGCGCTTATAGGATTATGCGTTTGTACGATTCCATGGAATCTCCTTCTGAAAACCTAGTGTTTCTTGCGACGTATGCCATCAAGGCTTACACTCCAACCTGGTTCACAATCAAATCTCACCTATCCACAAAGGGGCAAAACCCCTGAATCGTTGGTAAAAAGTCCCACTTTCAAAATGTTATCTGATGTTATGGTTTATAACTCATAAAGAGCATGTATAACTAGCCGTTCGATAACCGGTTTTTTTTCCGCGATTCAACATTAATACGATCGAGAAACGTCAGTCGAAACTTACCCTTCTCGCAGACCGTACGAATTTGTCAATTTTTCAAGTATTTCAACGTCAGGTTTAATGATTATTTATGATTATTTATTTAAATAATATTATGAAAGCCTCGGCAATGGGTAAGTATTATAGTTACGCCTTTAAAAAATGTATTTTAGACATATTTATTAGTTAGGTAATAGTTTTAACTTTGAATTAATAAAATGGTTGAGTATTTGTTACTTTTTGAGTAAACATAAGGTTTTTAGTCCCACTAGTTGTCACTAGGTGCAATGATTTTGGTATATTATTATACCTGATACCATACTCTTTCAATTGATAACAAACATGTTTGCCCGTATTTGCCCCAATTTATGTAAATTACTGATTTACTAGTTAAATAACATAGTAAATATAATTAATATTTTTAAAAAGCTAAGTTTTTTGTTTTTTTTTTGTTTTAGGATCTGGATGTACTAATACTTTTATATCACGTATGGACTTATATAACAAAATGATCTAGTCTGGCCATGAGAAACTCAACGACCAAGTACCATTTTTGAACGAATACGAAATCGAGCGTACTAGATGACCGGAATGGAATTATTCAGAGCTGAATACAAAAATACCTTATTTTATTGCCGATTTCAAGAAAAAAAGGTCTTCTTCGAACCAAACAAGGCAAAGGTTTCTCACAAAAAATGATAGTTGGCCTAAATCTTCGATAAGTTTTCCGAACTTTGTACGCCGAAACTTAACATCGGGAAGACCAAAATTGGATTTTAAAGAAGCTTCGGATAGGACAAAGCGTTTGAAAATACAGGACTTACGATCGAGTCACAGTGCTGAGGAGCTGTGTTATGTAGCACAAATTAGCCAAGGATCTTCTGGAGCAATTGATGCTGCTGCATTGCTAAAAGAAGTTACTACTACTTCTCCGAGACGAGTCAAATACTATAAAGAAGCTTTTAAGAAAGAGAAAGCAAAAAAAACAGGGCTTCTTCCCGCGCAAGAAGCTTTATCAATGTTTGTAGAAGCGCAACTTACAAGAAGCCAATACGACGTAATAAGATCTAAAGCTGCAGACCGATTCCCTTCAAACAAGATAATACAAGAAGCCAAAAAGGAATGCTACCCTGATAAGAAGTATATTGAAGTGACTGAAACAGGGGCTGAAATTGAGCTACAAGGACTGCTCGACCATACAGTTACACGTATCCTTCAGTTTCAGAGTAAAGTTTTGAAGAGCCAACAAAACTAAAACCAGTTAGTTTTAATATCAAAGTGGGGGTTTGACTACTCATCAGGTCACTCAGAATCTGAACAAAAGTTTACAAACGAGTCATACAACGATGCAAGTATTTTCATGTCTTCATTAGTACCCTTGATGCTTATAGACGGAGATCCAGAAGGCCCAACTAAAGCACAAACGATACTATGGAGCAATACAAGGGCATCTTCAATAAGACTTTGCCCTACAATCAAGTTCCAGTTCGTTCACGAAACTTTTGAAGTTGCTAAAAAGAAAAAAGAACACAATCAATATAAAATAAACCTATTAGCCACAACCAAATATGCAAATGATGAAGATGCAGTGATAGAAATTACCCATAAATTGCTTTTTACTATAGTTGACGGTAAAATTTTCAATTCTCTAACAGATACAAAGTCGACATTGCGATGTTTTTTATTTGGTTTAACGTCTAAAGACTTCGTCTAAGACGCCTAAGATAAGAAGATAATGCAGGATAATTTGGATTTTGGAATGTCCACTCTTCACGCTTGAATAAGATTTTTTGAGTGATTACTCAATGTATCATACAAATTGCCATTACAGAAATAGCAAGCTCGAGGCGCAGAGAACAAAAAAATAATAGGTAGAATTGGGAGTAATTATCGACAAACTTAAACCTGGATATGGCAGCAGTAACGATGGGAACACGGCTCGACGCTTTTTTTGAAATTGCAGAAGTATCATGCGATAATTATAGGAGTCGATCTCGAAGTGATAAAACGATTTCGTACCATACTACGAGCAATAGCAAGTGGATACACCATTAATTTACAACGATTCCAATCTTATACATTGGAAAGTGCACGTTTCTTCGTGGAAAAATATCGGTGGTACTGTATGCCTCCTACAATACATAAGGTTTTATTTAATTCATGGGCCTATAATAATCGAAAAAACTTTATTGCCTATAGGGCAACTAAGCGAAGAAGCCCAGAAGGCAAATAACAAAATGTTTAAAAGGTACAGAGAAGGATATTCACGCAAAATTTCAAGAGTAAGACCAACGAAGACATCATTAAAAGGCTTTTGATATCATCAGACCCACTCATCACCAATATGAAGAAGCCACAACAACATAAACATGCATTAGACGCAGATGTAATCCAACTTTTATAAGCACCTGAATTAGATATTTCTAGCACATCAGAATTAGTTTCAGATGATTCGAATGATGATGATGAATGAAGGTTGTGCAATAAATGGTTACTATATTGCATTATTTTGTTTTCTTTTACTTATTATAATTTTATCTATCACAAGTCATCGTTATAGGTACATTTTGAATTAATTTTTAGTTTTCAAATTAGGACTCTTTTGTGGAATTTTAAACATAAATAACAGTTTTAAAACAGAAAGATGCATTGTGATGTTAGCTGACACTATCATATGTTGAACCAAAAGAAAAAATAATTTTTGCCAACTTTTTATGACATCTGCCCCACTGTGCTATCCTGTAAATATGGAGCATGACATCTGTATCAACTCATATTTGTTGACAGATACTTTCCCCCAGAACTGAAAGACATAGTCGATCTGCTAATTCAAAGAGACAGCTACTTCGCTCACACCAAAAATGCATTGCTGGCAATGCTGGCCGGTTTTCAACCACATATCCGTGAACTAGGTGCACATCGCATTTTGAAAGCTCGCAGCAAATAAAGAAATAAACTTCGACTGTTCCAACTTGTTATCTAAACCTCGATGTATCATCCTACGTCGATCTTATTGCCTGGAAAGATAAAATCACGGAACTACCACTATCAAAACTGATACCCAATAACGACATCTACAAAAAATCCACTTAGCAGAGAAAAACAAACAAAATGAAAGGAGACTTTCGTCTACTACCCCCCGAGTATATCATACCCCCCCCCCCCCTCCGGGAGTTCGTCTTAATTGCCTCTGAAAATGTTTACCACTCGAGATAATTTACTTATTCGTATTGCAATATGTATTTAAAAAGATGAATATTATATTATTGGGATCAATGTAGTATTATAATATTACCTCAAATACAAGGCGTAGCAGCAAACTTGCTAATTTGAAATGTCAATAAAACAAAAAGTTTTATATTTATTATTTTAATTCTTTTTCTCGTATTTCAACATTATTGGAAATTTCTTATTTAAAAATAGGCTTTAAAAATAATATTCGGTAAGTTACGCCCCCATTATCAATACAATGAGTTACTATCTTTCTGAAGTTCCGGTCGACTCTGTCGAGGGCTATTGCTTGGAGAATGTTCTACTTCAAGTAGGCTGCTTTCGTGCCGAGAGCCGAGTAGATCGCAAAAAATACCTTCTTACTTCCCCGATGTTAAGTGGTGTTCTCAGATCCTATTATTCTTATTTGCATGTTTCTGTTCTGCTGTTCTGAACCTAACCCACAAAAAAATCGATTGCTGGGCAGGAGCATGAACTCGAACCTGAATATTGGAGGGTGCTCGAGGTTTACCACTGCAAAGGGACAATCGACCTGCCATTACAAAAGTATGCCTCTACGGTAAACGCGCGTTGCCCCGTTGCCGCATATGCATTTTCGCTACTGGCGCATGGTTAACAAACTTCCCTCACTACTGAATTCACTGGGCGAAAAGAACAGTGTAATTCTAGGATGGGTTCCCGGCCATGCAGGAATCGAGGGAAATGTAAAAGCCGACGAACTTGCTAAGACGGGAGCAAAGGGAACGTTATACGGTCCTGAATCTTGATTGAGCCTGAACCAAAAACCTTGCAAAACTAATGCTCAAAAAATATGTTTAGAACAATCTGTCAACCACTGGAACAACACGCCAGGTTTGAATCATTCAAAGGCGCTAATTAAGGCTTACGGCCGAAAGACGCCCCGTGAGGCCTTATCGCTAAATAATAACAATCTACGCATATCTTGGAGTCATAATCGACAAGAATCTACGGTAGTCTGGGCATGTTGATTATTTATTCACAAAAAATAGACAACTTGGCTACGTGTTTATGGATCTCCGTAACATATTGGACCGACATACTATTAAATTGACATATTATGCGCTATGTGCGTCCATTTTATACTACGGCATTATTTATTGGGGAGGATGTGCGAAAACGGTTCTTTAACCACTTCTTGTCGCGCTAAAAGGTTTGATCAAAATAATATTAAGAAAACCATTCACGTATGCATCAGATCTCACATTTAAGAAAATGCATGTTCTAAAAGTGCGCATGTTATATGTGAAAATGATTTTAGGTCGGCTCGTTCTTAAGGAAAAATTTAAATCCCAGCAAACTAAACACACAAGACATGCCAATAGTGACAACGTTGTAGTTCCCCAAAGGAGTAAGTCATTTGGCCAAAGAAATTTTACTTATCTAGGGCCTAAGATTTATAACATCCTACCTGCAGGCAAAAAGATTAGCCCGAGTTTATCAATTTTTAAGAAACAAATGGTCTCGTGGTTGCTTGGGCCAAGAAGGTCCCGAATGCATCAAGGACTCTCAACTATCTAGCTCTGTTTGGCTGCACTTTGTGACTATTACTATTATTTAAATTTTTCTCTGTGACTATTTTATTTTTTTAGAAACTTTATAATTTTATTGTGACTTATTTTTTTTACAAATATGTCATCTTTTATTTCTAATTTAAGTTATGACTATATAGCTTATTATTAACCGAAGGTTAAGTGTATTTAACTATCTGTTTATTTCAATATTTTATTTTATTATAATTAAATATTTATACATTATATTTATATACATATTTATAAATATATTTTTATTTATTTCAATGTTTTTTTTTATTTTCGTTTTTTTTAAACTATTTTTTCTTCTCTTGAACATGTTTTCTTTTTTAAATTAGTATATGTTTAAAATGTTTGCGTAGAACAAGTTTATACTTAGTTGGGCGACATGAGACCCATCTTCATTATAAGCGTGACACAACTTGCTGTGTGTTTTTTTATTTTTAAGGCTTTAACAAGTTATTCAATGTTGTTACATATTACGCAAGCTTATTGTTACGCTTGTTGCAAACCGCTGTACATTACTATAAATAAATAAATAAATACTGGTGAGGGCGCTCACGGGTCTCTGTGGCCTGAACAGACACATGTACAACCTCAAGCTTCGGGACACGAAAATGTGCAGGTTTTGCTAAGAGGCAGAGGAAACTCCCCTGTACCTTATGTGCGAGTGTGGCCCGCCGATGCGTAAAAGTTAAACCCACTTGGGTGGCCACTACCTACAACCTGAGGAGGTAAAACAATCTGACGCCAAAACGCACGCTTAATAATAAAACGCAATAACTCGAAATTTTCGATTTTTAGCAAATCGCGTTTAAAATTTGCGTTAATTTTCACGTTTACAAAACGGGAAAATTAACAATGCTACATGAAGGTTTTTTGAGTTTTCCTACGAAACTAAGCTTCGATATTTTATACTGTATATTTTTATATTGTAATTAGGATTAAAATTATGGTCGTTTAAAAAAAAAACTGCGGCTTACTTCAGTTTATTATTAAAATGAGAAATATTATCAACATTTTTGCGTGATATAAAATCAAATAACGCAGTTATATTTCAATAATATGTGAGAATCATTGTTACGACTGTGACATATTTCTCTTTTTTTATAATAAAGATACTGATATAGATAATTTTATTTTAAAAATTGCTCTTTTTTAGTTAAAATTATTTTATTAATTTGAATTAAAATAATAAAACAACAAAATAGTCCGTAACCATTGGGTTTAATTTATGTAAGTTTTCCAAAAATATTTAACAATATACCTACTTACTTAGATATGAAGTTAACGGACCTTCGATCAAATACAAAACAAAATTTAATAGGAACTATCGTAGACTATAATTGTCTTATTCCATCATGAGGTGGCTTAACCTTGGTCTAACTAAGTCTTGGTCTATTTCGCTTGTCGTCTCGTTCGATGATAGTCAAAAGAAAGTGACGGAATGCGAGATAGACCATGTAATAAGACTTCTTCTTACTAGCTAACTTACTCTTTCTTACTAGCTAACTTACTAAATCATACTCTTTGATAGTTTTCATCACCTTATATAATCACTATTAACATAATTCATTGTCATGACAATGTTGTTTACAAATAATTATAGCAAAATTAAACAAATAGTAACTTTCGTATACTTGTGTCACTTTCTTCTTATTACTAATTGAGATCAAGTATGATTTGGCATCCATCACCTTAAACAACAACAATTAACATTTTGTCTTACAAATTATGGCTCTTTTTAGAATAATCTTATTTGCACTTAATTCCTGTTTTGTAGTATAGGCTTTTTCAAGTGAGATTTCTGACGCAGTTTTCATCTTTTTTCGCTTGTTTCTGACGTTCACCTCTTGATACATCTCTTCTTCATAAGATGTTTTATAATTAAAAACGAATGGATTTTCTTTTGTTACCTTGATAACTTTAATCTCGTTCCAGTTCACACTTTGTCCATTCGTATTTGTATTAAAATTGCATCCCCAATCTTCTTGTAACTTTTTTGTATCCACAAACGAATCATATGTTAGCTCGTGGACATTTATAGGAGGTTTACTCTTTTTTGAATTTTTTATCAGTGCAATGTAGTGATCAGGACTGTAAATGGGTCCAGATTTTAAGTTTTTCTTGATTTCTTTTTCAATGAGGCTATGCACACTATCTGCTTCGTTCTGGGTATGTCCTCTTATGAGGAACTTGTGAGAAATGCTGTTAATATTTAAATTTTGCACAGCATACATGTATAATGTAGCATTGTATTTATTTTTATTTTGGCCGCAACAATTATCGGAATAGAATATTACGTTCTTTCTATCTGTACTCTCATCTTCTCATGCTACTTTCTTTAAATAATCCCACACACATGATCCAATCTCAACTGCGCCTCGTTTTGCATCTGACTCTGTCCAAAAATAACAGTGAACATTACTGTATGCTTCTTTTTTCTCTTTGTTGCTCAATTCTGTTAAAGTCAAGTTATAACCGTTCAATTTTGATTTATAATAAAATGCTGACGTGTTGCCTCTAGGGCATTGAAGCACTGCTTCCAAGTCATAAATAACGACTTTATTATCTTTATCCACATTTTGCCGATCGGTTAACTTTTCATGCCTGCTTAACTCCTTCTCTTTCAAATGGATTTGATAGGTTTCTTCTATGCCTTTCTTGTGATCATCGTCAAAGGTAGCATACGAAATACATAGATCACATTGGTCTTTTTTTGGCTGGTAAAAACTCAGATTGAACTCTGTAGTAAATATGTTGTAGTACGCCGTGTAATTCCCCATTTCTTTATTGTTTTGTGTCTGTTGATTGGCAAAATCTTTATAAAGATCAGTAATTGTTTTGCCACCATCAATATACTGCCTGGAAGTAGTGGCTCGTACATAATGAGATTCAATCCGAGGAATGTAATTTATGTGCTTCCTGATGTCATCGAGCAATTCGGAACTTAGTTTTTCGTGTTTCCCATGCTTTCCTCAGTGATCCTCACTCAAAAAGCCACTACCACTATTTTTATGCTGTATTGTGTGTATCATGCGGTCAGAGATATCCAAAGTGCTTGTGAAAAACGTTTTGCATACCCTTGTGTTACTGTTCTTCGTCGTTAAATAATAAGCTTTATTCGGAGCTCGTGGCTTTTCAGCATTCGTATATTTATACTTTGGCTGTATTTCAACCATGCATGAATTAATGAAATGCCTTTGCTTCTCTAGGTTACCTAATTTCCAAAACTCACGAAAAACTTCGTATCTCTCTTCAGTGCCAATCTTTTCAGTGTACTTTAGTCTACATTTATCTGTGCAAGGTATTTTGAGACATCGGCTAGAAATACACTTACGGGTCTTGGACTGAGATACGTAATCTTCCCCGTGGTTTCTCAATACCTTTGCTTACCATTCTGCTTCCATTTTTTAGGGCATCGGAGCCGCTTACGGCCTTTTTTTTGTAAGTCATTTTCAGAATCTGAATCTGAAGTTGAACTTGGTGGAATTATAATATTCCTTCTTCCATAGACATTCAACCCTTCAGAACTGTATGTTGGGTCCGCAACATCATCGTCCACATCACTTTCATCGGTGTATACTGGGGAAATTTTCATAGGAGGACAGTTGACAACACAGCTCCTTTGTGGTGCAGAATAACTGCCAGCCTGTTCCTGCAAAAAAAAAATATATGAAACACTGGCAAACAACAAATTGGTTTCAATGGAATCAAAAATTGTAGAAAATAAATAAAATCTTACATTTTCCGGCGTATTCTCAATAATGTCATCCTCTTTCTCCGATCTTTTTGTTCTTGGAGTGGCATCCAGATCTCTAGATTCTTCAAAAGAAACTGGATTTTGATGAATTGGGTTTGTTTCATTTGAAGACGACGAGCTGTCGGAATCTGAAGAAGATCAAGATGAACTTGTCGATGATGAGCTTGATGAGGAGGAACTAGACGCAGAACGACGTGAGAGATAACATATCGTCTCTCCGCAGTCTTCACTCATTGTAGTGTCGCTATCATAAGCAGGTACAAGACTTGCTAGCTTACTTGTTTGGCTTTCATAGACAGTTTCTTTTTGTGCACTATACTCGTCGGTTTCTACTGAATGCTGTGTCTGAATTGTCTGAAAATGTAAGGTAGGTATTTATTAAAAGAAATTTAACATAAACCTATAAAGAAACTAAACAACATAAATAAATTCAGGTAAGATGAGGTAAAGTAAATAAAATTATTAAAATTAACTCACTTCTACGTCTGTAATTGGTTCCAAGCTCAGGTCACACTGAGGCGAGGGTAAATCTGGTGGGTTATTTTTAATAACAGAGTTATCTTTTTCCTGTTGGCGCTGAAACAAAATTGAAATATTTAATAACAGTAGTGTATTTTGGTAGTAAAATAATTAGGTAGTTATACGAACCGACAAAGCAGTGATCTCAGATATTATCTCTTGGTCTTTATTTTGAGAGTTGGGCGTATTGAGAAGCCCTAAAATATTTCGGCTCCTCGAAAACATTTTGAACACAGCACCTTTATAAGAAAAAAAAATGCAATAACTTGTATTAATTTCATTGATTTAATTGTCATTATAGAAATAACGGTAATTGTTACAACTTTTCAAAAAAACTTTTGTAGTAAACGGAAGTATATTAAATTGTTACAACAATTCAATTTTCTTTTATTTAGTAAACTGGAGTATATACACATGTTACTACAAAGATGTCATATTTTTAAAATTAAACTGAAATAAATCTAAATATTCCTTCAAAAGTATGCGGGATTTTGAAACTAAACTGAAATAAGTATAAATATTCCAATGCACAAGCTACAATTTTTAAAATGAAAGTGAAATATAACATAATATTTCAATCTATGAATAAATAAAATTGTATAAATGGACTTACCTCTTATTCATAAACAGCAATATTCGGTTTTATGTCACAACAAAACACGTCTTCTAGTACCGGACGTTGGCGCATCACTGAATGATTCACTTTTTGACGTACGACATTATCCCCACTTTTGGAAAAAAAGAGACGGCCGATCTTCCATTTTCGTCAATTTGCTCACAATTCAATGGCCGTCGAACTGTACCTATTCTTTTTGAGGAATTAGTGCGTTTTATTACAAAATCTCAGAAAACACGATTTTTGAGTTATTGCGTTTTATTATTAAGCGTGCGAAAAGCCTGTTGCGGTTCTTAAATGACACGAGGTTTAGCGCAGAACTGTAGCAGTTGGCTAACGGGCCCATGATGGCTATCGGGGGCTAACGGGCCCATGATGAGTTGGCCACGATGACCCATGTGTTCAGGGTCGGTCACACTCACGGGTCAACACCCATCCGACGGCCTCCCCGCATGGGGTGCGAATCCTGGGTAGGACACTGGGTCAACCAGTCTCCCCTGGAAATCAAACCTCTGGCGCCCCTGGACGGTCTGCACACCGTGCGGCGCAAGCCAATCGATTGTGCTCTCCGACTAACAGTCGGTGGAGTCTGGGAACTGTATTGTTTCCTATAGAGCGGGGGTGGTTGCGTACCTTATGGCGACTGCTCTTGAATTGACCACTGGCCATCCGATCCCGGGTAAGAGGCGGGTAAAGGACGCCTTGGTCCGCGATAGATTCGGTGCACTCCGTTTCACCGCTTTATAAGGGAGAGGACCGCGCAAGCGACCTCGAACTCGGAACCAATCGAGAGACCGGAGAAATCTGGTCACATTTGGAAGTGAGGGCGCGAGTATCTCGAGCCCGCCGGGTTTATTCCTGGCTAACTCGCGGTAAGGCGTTGGACTCTCACGGGTTGTAGCGTAGCTAGACGTTGGATTCTATTGTCCAAAGTCTTCTACGCTCACTGCAGGGCGATAGAACGACTAATCGTTAAAACGTCCTGTGGTGACGGGCTCGCCCGTTGTAGTCGACACCGCAAGATGTAGCAGTTGGTGAACACAATAAATCAGCAATGGTCGCAGTGTTACAAGGCTAATAAAGACCTTATAAAAGCCCCATACAAGAAATAAAAAAAACAAACTTCCCGACTCACATCTACGAATGATATACCGCCACCCTCGGCCTGCCACGCCCCCTTTCACGGGCGCCCAGTTCAAATCAGCAAGTTTCATTGCCGCATCCTATACCGCAAGTTCTGAGAGGGGTGTATATTTGAGGGGTGGAAAAAAACCATTATATTCGTTTGGCATTTTAAAGTAATTAGGAACTCTGGCAGATAAATAATATATATTTTTGAAAATATATATGTTACACAAAGGAAGGGGGGGGGGGGGGTGTACATTTTCAAAATGTTGGATTTTATTACTATCTATCTAAGATTTTTTTTATACCGTTTCAATATGGTGGCCGTTTAAATAGAATGTTCTAAAACACGCAAGGTATACTGTTCACAGAACTAGTTATACTGGATTGATATTCTAGTCATTGGTGTTTCGGCAAGACGACTACAAGACAATATAGCAATAGTTTATGATATGTTAAAGGATCGCCTTTCAGCGACGGCAGACACCGCACAATCTGTACGATTGCAATGGTCGAGTGAAAATTTATGTCCGTACTTTGTTGACTCGTATTCGCCTGGTAATAAATTCGAATAACCACTCGCTTGAAGGTAACGCGTTGCAACTACGTATACCCACCACGTTGGTCGGACACCTGAATATACTGAGCATTGTACGGATTGTACGGATATACTCCCCGGAAATGGTACAACTATATAAAAACCTTCCTCCACTTTGTTTTACATTAAAGCAAATAATCATATCGCACCCCCCATTTTAAAAGTAATACAATTTAAGAAAACAATTTTTTGGTTTTTGTATTTAAAAAGGACATTTTATTTCTAGTCGGCTGGATTTGTAAAAGTGACACATAATTATTTGTATAGAGCACCTAGTATCAATTTGAGTTTTGGGCATTTTCACCGTTGTAAAGTCATAAAAGGCATGACCTATGGGATGAATTCTTATAATAAATAGATTTGATTTATATAATGACTAACATGTTCGTTCATTTTAACATCAATACACTATATATTTCAAGATATTGCCAATTGGCAGTAGGCCCACCATATCGTACTCTATTGTGTGTACAATACAGTCCCTTAAACAAACAAACCTAACTCGTTACAATTCTTAAATAATTTGAGAGCTGCTTGACTGTTATATTAGGTAGATTCTAGCGCAGATATGGGATCGTAAAAGATTGTACTCTGCCGCCGGTTTGCGCGTAAGCAAGTGATTTATTTCTAATAATACCACTTTTAAAAACGTTAAAACCTCTTCTCCGGTTGCATACTTTTAATTTTGTATAGTTTTCTGTGTTCACATTAAGATTTATTTTGTGTATTTACTCTTGATGTCATATGTTGCAGTCATTTAAAAAAAATGCATATTTTTCATAGTCACGTTGTGATTGAAGTTATTCTAATATTTTGGATATTCTAATATAGTGTAAAGAGACGCAACATCAATTTTTTAAAAATCTATAATTCAAAAGTTACACATATGTTTATAGTAGTAGGTACTTTGGAGCTGTCATCTGCAATAGGCGAACCCAATAACTCAGGCTGTTATAACGATATAGATCGGTCTTTCAGCCGTGAGGTGATTACACAGAAACTTAGGGACAGCACAGTCCATAGTCTAGCTCCGCCGACATGTCGTAAGAAGCCGACGCCTTAACGCGAGGCACTGGAATGTGAATACAGCGGGCCAACCTCACGCCCTTACTACCAGATTTGGCCGGATTTCTCCGTCCTTCGAGGTCGCTTGCGCGGCCTTTACCTAATGTAAGCGGTTATTCAGTTTGAATACTTTGCCCGCCTTGGTCCCTCGGGAGCGGGTGGCCGACGGATCGATTCTAGGGTTGAATACGTCTCCAAACCCCTCTGTTTATTTGCCTGCTGGGCATTTAACCCCTATCAAACCCCTATACCCCCGAATCCGCAATCAGCTGATTCCAACCGCCTCCGACTACAGAATTAAAGCCGTGGCAGAAGCTCACAGCGGCCCTGACAGGGTAAGCCCCTCTTCGAGGAGGCTACCAGATTGTAGTTAAACCGCGAGTTAAGCAGATTTTTGGCCAACATCACCCAAGCTGCACGGAACCATTAGAAACCACTAGTAGGTTTTAATTATTATCAGTTATTATTAGGAACCATTATTTGGTACTAATTGGCACCAGTAGTAGGTACTAATGGTTTTATTTTTTCGTGGGACGTTTAAGAGAAAAATAACATAAATAGCTTACCATTTACAGAAAATCTTGGCTGTAAGAGCCGTACCAGAACAGTGATTTTAATTTATCTCCAAACTCAAGATGGTTCCCCAGGAAAATGAATATTTTTCGATTTGTGTCTCTTTTGCAGCGGAGGTGCGATTTATGTTTTTTCTTTGCTGGATAGTGAAATTGAGGTCACGAGTATTTACGAGCTAGAAATTCGATTATATCTTACGGATTTATATAATATATTGGCGATGTAATTTTTTATTGTATCAAGGGGGATTGTAAAAGTGTGATGAAGTATTATTGCGGAACGTAAGTTTTTATTGGTGAGCACCAGAAAGAAGGCGATTCGAAACATTACATTTAAGTACTTTAATGTAAAAAAGTGCTGAATTGGCTATCTTTCGCAAGACCCCTAAGGCGTATTTCGCATGTTATCGCTTATACCACAGTCTTTAACTTCATCCATTATTCTCAACTAAAATTGTTTCTTTTCCAATATCATATTTTTGCAGTTATTATTTTTAGTTATTTTATTTTGTCTTATTTAGAATTGAAACAGAATATTGATAATATATATATATATATATATATATATATATATATATATATATATATATATATATATATATATATATATATATATATATATATATATATATATATATATATATATATATATATATATATATATATATATATATATATATATATATATATATATATATATATATATATATATATATATATATATATATATATATATATATATTGATATTAATTGTCTTACATATATACAAAATATCGATAAGACAAAATATTCATTGAATTACATATAATATCACATATAATTACATGACTACATCAGTACACAATTAACAGTACACAATTAATGACACTTAATGAGTACACAATTAACCTAGTGTGGCTCAATAGGCACAATAGGCTCGATTGTGTTTCTTCTTGTACTAAAATCGGAAATTAGTTCACGTGAACGAGACAGAGCAGTACGTCAGAGCGGAATGTGAAATGAACACTTGTCACTTTTCCGCATTAAAACTACCCACAGAGTTTCTTAAGTTTTTTTTTTTTAATTTATATTTTATTATTATATTTATCCTTAGTTTTACGTGATCAAATTTCCTATAATATATTTTACATGATTTAGTCGAACATACAAATTGTAGAGCCCTGGAAATTTACTAAATGGCGCGGCTACGACGGTATTTTATCAAATTATTAGAAAGAGCCCATTCGAGGTGATATTAATACTGCGTTCATCTGTCGGGTGTATATTGGTAATTGCTGCAATCTTGAGAAATCCTATAAGTTTATATAGTATGTATAACTATTATAGTTTATATATTACATGAGATATAATATTAAATGAGATATAATATATGAGAGATAAATTAATGCAGTTATAAGGCTAATGATTATAATAACAATAATAAATAACCTTTAATAATAACTAACGACTCACAGTGCTCCCTTGTCGAGTGTATAAACCATAATGTTACCAGTTTTTTTGTAATGGGCGTCATTTTGAATGATTGGAAGTTGGCCTAGTTGCGTGGTAAATTGCGGGTAAATTGCCTGGCCTAGTTGCGAAGTTTCTTCGCTAGGTAAATATAGTGTCTTTTCCATAGGTCGTTCTTATTCTCGGTTGTACATGTCTGTCTTTCTGTCTTGTGTCGTGTCTGTGAGCTTTACTGGTCGGCCTGCCGTTGTCCTGTTGGAGCTATTTCATATAACATATCGAGACCTGAGCACATATAGCTGTCTTGCATCCAACACCATAAAGTCCCTGTAGAGCTGGTCACTGGAGTAGTATTATGGATTTCTGGCTGCAACCCTAGTCAAGGCCTTTTGGGCCTTTATCATAGGATCCAGACCACCCTAGCCTAGTTGTCCGTATATTAGCAGAGATTGGGTAAACGCATAGTATATCGTCCTCAAGACATATATTTCAAAGACGTTTCGAATATTTTTGAAGACATACATTAGATTTCTAGATAAAGCAGCTAAATCTATAACCGCACGAAATGTCTTTAAACTTATTCGCGCGTCTATAAGTTTGACAGGTAGTTTTGGTGCGGGAAAATCGGCGGTAGTTCACTTCATAATCCGTTCTAACTGTAATGCGTTTTATCTGTATTCCGTTCTAACGTATGCTCTGTCTCGTTCGGTTGAATTAAATTTCAATTTCAGTTCACGAAGAAACGCAATCGGGCCCAATGAAATAACAATTTAACGGTAACTATAAACAAAAATATAATAGGTTTTTAAAAAAAATATATAAAATATAAAATACTATCTGTTGCCCACGGCTTCGCTTCGCGTAAAGTTTCGAATTGATTTAGTAATTTAAGTAGGATGGTGTTTATTTGCATTTTTAGACTACATATACATTCAGATGTAGACATAGTGCAAGACGTCCCCCCTCAGATGCACGCTACCAATTTCGTAGACGTACGCGTCTTTTCCTCGCCACGCGTTACTAACTTCATAATATCTTTATAACTATACCACATATAAAAAGGCTGATTTTGTCTCTATTTAACACCCGTGATAACGGATTAATTTATTTTGATAAGGATTCTTATTTTATTATTAATATTTTCAATGAACACTGCCTACTTATTTTTCTTAATTTTTTGAGACATATAAGCGGTTATTGTAGCTTAACTATAATAGTTGGATATATTATTGCTCTCCTAGACTGTTTTACACATCTCCAGGCCAATGTTTTTGTCTTAGATATTTTCACATATATCAAACTGTTTCTTTAAAGCACGCCGATAAAGCAACTCACCAGGTAATTTTTCTCCAACTTCATTGATAAATATCGTAATTTCATATTGAAAACCAATATCTATTACAATGAAATATAACCTATAGCACTCGTCGATAATGGAGCTTTCGATTAGTGTTATAATTTTTGAAATCGGATTAGGAGTTTCGGAGATTACCCCCTACATACTAACTTAACAACTTACAAACATTAGGATTTCTTGTCGTTGCACGACATCCAGGGGAGATAAAACGACCCATGTCGTTAGAACTGCCCGGGTGGTGGGCGGGGCTTCTCTCCTCGCCCGTCACCGCGTAAATATTAAATAATAATAATAACTAACTAATAATCTCAATAGGAAATAAATAAATTAGATTATGGCAAATAGATAATCGTGATAATGTGTGAAAATAGATAATTTGAATTTCTAGGATTTGAGTAGAATTAGACCTTGTAAATTGTAGCAATCGCTGTTTGTGAGCGAATTTTAAAAATCATTTAGCGAATGTGTTTTGATGAATCGATCGAAATTTCCGAAAACCAGGGTTCGTGTCCTTTCGTGAAATCCAATATATTGTTCATTGTCGTATCCGTAAATGTATTTGAAAATGCCCCGGAATTGAATAGGAACCAAAACGGCAACACTTCAGTCCGGGCGGTCGCACTTGTTTTCCAGTAAATGACGCGCGGTCAGAAATAAATCAGGCTTACAGCGATCGGGTGCACCTGCCCGTCCTGACTTTGACACCCCATCCCCCAGTGCTCCCCACCCTACACAAATCCCTGGCTATCCTTTTCTTTCTTACAGTTTCCCGTTCTCTCTCTCCTTCTCTCGTAGGTGCGAGCCTTTGTTTATACTCGGCGGAGGAAACATTTGTTTCAGCGAAAGTTTTTGGGGTAACTTTGCTTGAATTTTCCGGGATACTGAGCAGTAACGGAAGTGATCAATATTTCAGGATATTGAAAGCATTTTGCAGCTGAACTGTATGCTCAAATGCTTTATCTATATTATTTCAGGTTGCCTAAATATTCGGTTTTTTGTGTAGTTTTAACCTTTGAAAATTAAGATGACTAAAAAAGAGAGCGGATGTGATCCCGTATGAAATTTGAAATAAAATATCAAGTAAATAGCTGGTTTTAGAAAACAATAAACAGTAAGTAATTTTATTCATCAGCCATAGAAAACTCTTAACTATCTATAATAATAATAATGAATAATCGATTCCAAAAATATTTTTTTCGCAAAGCTTTTTGATTTCTTAAAAAAAATAACATTTCACTACCCATTCTGCGACCAGGTTCGCTTGCATCTAAAATGTTTGAAATTACCGTAGTTTGAGGGTATCTTAATCCTATACGAACTTCTTAACTTCCTAAATCCGTCGGGCATTCCTATTCATGAAATAAACATGAATGTTGGATCGCAGATGATATGTTTGCGAAAATGGATTCTGCCAATATTCGGCAATGGTACCCGTCTACGTAACGATAAACTATATAATAATATATAAACTATATACAAAATCACGTATTAGATTCGACGACGTACAAAACTACATGTTAGATTCGATGACGTACAAAATTACGTATTAGATTGCGGTACTAGACGAAACGTCTAAATTCAAAAGCCCTACATTCCAACATTCCTTTCGAATTTCAACGCCTACAGTTCTCCGTTAAGCTCTGCTTTACAATGACAGTATACAAATCGCAGGAAAAAATCTGAAAGTAGCAGATGTTGATTTCAATCAAGCGTGTTTTTCGTACAGCCGTGACATTTGTGCGAAGCAGTTTCAGCATGTTTGTGTATCCTGCACATTCAGCATGGCCTGCTATCCGTAGCATGTTTGCGTATCATTTTTAGCAGAAGTCTTTTCCTTCTTGGTCTGCTGTCGCAACCAAAAATAACTATTTGTCCTCATTATACATAAGTGAAACTTCTGTCCTAACTAACATCTTCATTGTGCAATGCAATACATATAATCAGAAAACATAAACAGAAATCAGTAACAGTTGTGTTACTTTAAGACTATCCCGGCAAGTAGCCAAGGACTAATTTCATCTGAAAATTAAATTAATAAATAAAATCGATGAGCACCCTCTCTCGGCCGGCGAACGAACCCGCTTGGGTTCCAAAACACAACGGCCTCGAGCAACGAGGTTTATTTCTCGTCTAGCATCGATCGGCTTGTCGTTACTATTTGATTAAAATGTGTGGCCCAAACCAAGCCCTACTCCACCACCTCCAGTGAGTAAACCGGCTTTCAATTGACCTAATGCAGATTGCGTTTGTTTTAGTTTTATTTATAATACATCATATACAATATGTGTCAAGCATCCATCCATCTTTGACAACATGAATCTACACCTATTTTATATTTGTTTCATATTATTTTATGCTTATCATCTTTCTCCAGAACAAGTGTTTCAAATTAGCATCAATTAGCATACAATTAGAAATCTCTCGAAGATGAATATTTTAAGGAAAGACTCATTCCGATTACTTAGCGATAAGAAAGCCGAAGTTGCTGCCATATTTATCGTCAAATACGGTGGAGTGTGTCTGAAGGGCTAGCGCTAACGAGTATTTCAATACAGAGCAGAGCAGAACAGAGCAGAACAGAGCTGAATGGACGATTACGAAAAGCGGAGTGTTTTTGAGTAGCAGCGGAAATTCCGGAAAGGATCGCAGCAAAGAGGAGCGAAAGGTGCTTCAGAATCTCGGGGCAAATGCCTGGCAAAGCATCCCTCCACTAATGATCTACATTCTGCATAATTTAAAGTATAATAATGGCGAAGAATGAGAGACACTTTACGCTCACTCTCCAGATGAACGACGCAGCGACAAATTTATAGACAGAGGAGGGGTGGGTGATGCAAATAATATATCTCCCAGTTTCCAGCGCTGAAAATCCACAGCTGTTTGTTGCCTTCCCGAAGGGTTCTTAGACACGACAATGACAATGGTAAATCTTACATTTGGTGAATGAAGAATCGGCCTAACTAGGCTGAGGGTAAAATTTGGTGCGTACAATGCTAACTCACTAATACTAAAACTAGATGTATTGATAGTGTATAATGTATTTGATAGATACATATTAATATAGAATGAAAATAGATAATTATAAAATGATATTATAATTGTAATGAAATTACAATTTAAAGTATATAAGCAATTTGTTTCTCGGCTTCGTTTATGCTAAGTTCAAGTAATGCTAATATAATTTAACTTTTAATTGTTTGCTTTAAGTTTGCATATACTTTCAGATTTTCTTATAATTCATTGAAAATTTTCGGACTTATTTTTTTTATGTCTTTGCGCAAATGTAGTCTTGGAATTAAGTGTCATAAGTTTATTTCTTTTACCCCTCTTTGTAATATTATTATCTCTAAGTAGAATAGAATAGAATAGAATAGAATAACTTTATTGTGCTATAAAAACATAACTTAATGAATATTATGCTGGTTTTATAAAAAAGACAATTTATGCACAAATGGCGGACTTATCGCTATAGCGATATCTTACAGTCAACCATTTGATAAAATAATTCCTAATTTTCACCGTACAATACACAAAGAATTAGTAAAGTTAAATTTAAAATAAACTTTTACAGATACATGTCAGTAACTTATGCTAAGGTTGCCCAGGGAAGGATAAAGGAGAGGACAAGGTGAGGTATTTGGTTAGTGGCTGTGTAAAAATAGATGTTTCTTCAACAATTTTTTGAAAGTATGCAGCGAAGGTGCATGCCTGATAGAGTGAGGGAGCTGATTCCATAAACGAGCAGAATGGACTGTAAAAGAGTGCGTGTAAACAGAAGAATGATGTATCGGAATACCGAGTGTGTTATCCCGGCTTGATCGAAGTGGAAGACCGTGGCCTCCCAAAGGGTGGAAATTCTCCTTTAGATAGGAGGGTGAAGTGGGGTTATTGAGTATGTTGTAGAGTAGCGACAACGTATGAAAATTTCTTCGATTGCGAATAGGAAGCCAATGAAGTTGCTCACGAAAGCAGCTAACGTGGTCGAACTTTCGCAAATTAAAAACATACCTGAGTAAGATATTTTGCAGACGCTCCAGCTTATTCAAAATAACCTCACTGGCATCTATATAACAAACATCACCGTAGTCAAGTATAGGCGTTAAGAGTGTGGACACAATCATTTCTTTATGTGATATGGGGAGAAATCTTTGAAGCCGCCGGAGACTATGAAAACCATGGAAAATCCGACGACTTACTTGGTTTACTTGATCTTGCCAAGAACGATGTTGATCTATTAGAATTCCAAGGTTTTTAACATTTTTGGTATATTCGACAATTTTTCCATTTACGCAAATCGGCGGTAATGATGAAGTGTTTATTTTTGACAATGTTTTTTTGCCGCCTATAACAATTGCTTGCGATTTATTTGGATTTATGATTATACCATGTTTTGTAGCCCAAGCACATATTTGATCTAAGTCGGAGTTCATTATAGACACGGCAGTGCAAAGGTCATCTGGCTTGGCATGATAATAGATTTGAAGGTCGTCAGCGTAAAGATGGTATGATGATGTTAGGCCCTTAGCAATAGGGTTGATAAAAATTGAGAAGAGTAACGGCGATAAAACTCCCCCTTGCGGAACGCCGGCAGTAAGCTCAACCTGGTCCGATTTAATGTGGGAAGCTTTGACACACTGGCGGCGTCCACGTAAGTAGGAGTCAAACCATGTAATAACCTTTTCAGAGACATTGAGAGCACGCAGCCGTTCTAGAATAAGGTCAAAGTCAACTGAGTTAAATGCGCTACTGAAATCTAACAAAGAGAGAATGGTAAGTTTTCTGTCATTCATTGCGCATCTAATGTCATCAGTAACTCTGACAAGAGCGGTGGTGGTGCTGTGTCCTGGGCGGAAACCTGACTGCAGGGGATCGAGCAGGTTGTTACGCGTAAGAAAGTAGTTTAGTTGAGAGTATACTGCGTATTCCAATACTTTTGAGAATACAGGCAAGATTGATATCGGCCTGAATTCTTTTACCGATTGTGGGACTGGTGTTTTTGGGAGAGGGATGATAAAGGCTTCTTTCCACAGTTTCGGTACAATAGAATTATTCAGTGAAAAATTTATGAGATGAGTGAGTGTTGGCAGAATTACCTCTAAAATTGGCAGAATCAAGTCTTTGTTAAGGTCGTCACACCCAAATGCTTTCGACTTTATTTTTTTGAAGATGCGTCTGATTTCAGGTTGACAAGTATAACAGAATGTAAATTGGGGCCCACTGGTTTTTGAGTGATTTTCCTCGCGGATAGACTTCAGTGAAGCTTCTTTATCAGTGGGGTTGAACTTGAAGGGCGGTTGTGCAAAATGAATATTAAGGGTATTCGGATCGATACTCGATTCCGCAAGATTGTGGCTTGATTTCCCTACACCAATCGTATTTAGGAACTTCCACGTATCTTTTGCATCGGCAGTTTCCAAGTTTTTGCATATAAAAGCTTTCTTAGCATTACGGCAAAGTTGGTTACAGCGATTTCTTAACAGCCTAAATGAATTCCATGTAGCGTCAGAAGGAGCAGTTTTGTGCTTTGTTTTTAATCTGTCTCTCTTTGCCATAAGTTGTCTATGCTGATTTCGTTAGTAATAAACAATAACTATTTTAACGTATATTTGCCTGATGTCTAACAGTTTGAACTCGCCAAACAAATCGTTTGGAGGGTACCTACGGGACTTTTTAGCGATGACTCTTTTCTGAGCTCAGACAAGAAATCATAGCGGTTACAGGCTGTGATGAGTTGTAATAAATTATGATGGGCGTGTTTATGAAATAATGAATGGTATTATGATATGGTTCAAATAAATGATTCGAACAAATCGACGGCCCATGCGTAAGTAAAAATATATAATATGTGCATAAATTGTAATATAATTTGCCTTTAGTTACTGAATTTGAATATTAATAGTAAAATATATGACCATACTAATGAAATCATTTTTGTAATTTGACATTATCTTCCGAGGAATTTATTATTTAATTTAATAGGCGCTATCTGTCACATAGTGTAGTTTAAGTCAATATTGTACCATTAATATTTACTGAAAATGCAAATCCTGTTACCAGAATACATTTTATTAAAAAAAAATCGCCTATTTAACAATTAAAATATATTTTGGATTTACTTAGCATTAAGTTATCGGGATTCCTTCAATATTATAGGACGGCGTACACAGCGATTTTAAAATAGCGGTGAAAACTACGTGCGATATAAATAATAGCGTCTTTGTCTCTGGTTCATATGTCTCCAAAAATCTCTTATTTTCAGAATATTTCGTTTTTCACAGAATAGCAGAGATACCTAAATATAGACAATTAGTAATAAAAAGTCAATATAACATCATTATCGATAGTGGATTAAAAGTAGGAACCCTCGAAATAACCCAATGTGCATGCAGAGTTTAGTTTGCTTCGCAAGGACCTTGAAAGTATTTCTTAATATTTCTCGTAATATAAAGATAAGTATACATCCGATAAAATACGAAACTAGAATGGGCCCGAAAAAAATACCCAATATCAAGAATAAGATGTGTGCCAAAGTGTAGCTATTCATAAATTAATCTCTTTTAAGTAAGTAAATAAAGTATGTCCTTTTTTTTAAATAAACAAAAAATGCATCTCAATGGCACTGCTTTTAAAAAACTGTATGATACAAATAAAAATACTACGCATTTCCTCAACATAAAAATTCCAAAAAATACTTGAAAATAAATCGAGAAATCAACATTACAAATAAATAAAAAAGGACTATTCCACGTATTGAAACCATTGCGCGATAGATAGCATCACAAATGTTGACCTTTAAATATCCAAAAACCAAGACAAAATATTTGTTTAAATGGATTTATTTTCAGAAAAATATACCTATTTCTTATCATAGTATTTATTCGAGTATTTGAGAGATTGTAAAAATATCCTGCCTAATCAAAGCCCAAACTCGCCAATCGTATTTAAAATTCCGAGCATAACAAAAAATAATGAAATGTTGTGATACATAACAAAAAATAATGAAAGCTATAAACATATTCGAATAAAAACTGATTACAACATTTCGAACCATCTAAAAGTGATTTTACAAAATTTACCGCAAGTACCAACTTATAAATTTGATGTTATTATTACAAGTAGGTAAGTATACGTTGATATTTGGTATCTCAATATACCTCGAGGCAGCAAGGGAACCCCGAATTCATTGCAGTATATACATAACATAATTATTAATTGTTCAACTTCTGGAATATTCAAAGTGACCCGAATAGTACCTGAAACTTTCGCGATACGATCTTCGGGAACTTTGGCAGATCGTATGGGTAAGCACAAACAATTCATGACAGGTCTTCAATGGGACTTTCGAGACGTCCGCTCCTGCGGAACGAATTTAATATCAACGTCAAATTATAAACCTACATACTATATTAATCAGCGTTATTATGACTGTGTAGAGGACATTCGTCTATAGGCAATAACACTATTATCAATAATAAAACTACTGTAATGATCCGATATTTAAATTAAAATAATTATGGAATCTGATATATCTAAAACTCTACACGATCTTGAAGGTTACCTGGAACCTGAGTGACACGGAGCCTGCCCACTCAGGCTCTCTCCCTGACTGCCAGTTTTGCAAGGATATCTCCGTCTGGAATTAATCATTAGGATACCTCCAACCTCCCGACTGGCTAAGGGTTTAAAGTCGCTTGCGCGACCTCTACCTGCCGTATATTCAGCGGTGATTCAGTTTGAATCTGTCGCGGACCATTGGCTTCTTTACCCAGTCTAAATTCAGGATGAGGTAGCCAATTGGTCATTTCAAGAGTGTATGACGACAGGCCACATCCACCCCCGCTGCTTAGGAAACAGTATATTTCCATAGTCTCCCGAAACCCTCAGTAATTATTAGAGAGCACATACCGATTGGCTACCGCCGCACATTGCGCAAATCGTCCAGTAGCGCCGGGAGGCGTTCCTCCAGGGGAAACCGATCCACCAGCCGCGAGGTCTGTAATGCGAGGGTCATTCCCAGCGTAGTCCTTCGCACGAGGAGGCTACTGAATAGGAGCTGAATCGTGAGTCCGACCGACCCGGAAACACAGTGGATCTTATGGCCCAAGCTGCACGAAACCGTTCGCTACCAAACATTTAACATTTCGAACAGATTGTCAGATGTGTGTATCTCGGCTTTCTCAAAGTTATTCGAATTATAGCCTTTTTGAGAAAGGTATTTTTCTTCTTATTTGTACCGATAATCCATGCAACTATTAAGTTCGATATTTTATATCTAGCTTCGTAAAATTTGCCTCTTCAAAGAATAAGTACCGAGATCCATATTTCCTTTTGTTAGCGCGTCAAATACAGGCTTTGTTCTCCCTTGATGTGAAATTTCATCATTAATTAATGCTCCATGGAATATGATGCTGAAAGCTATAAAACACAATTATTTAATTAAAACAACAGCATTATAGTAGCTTGACGTTTATTAAAAGGTAAGCATAAAGGGTTAGAAAGCGCACGTGCGTGGCATTACAACTGAAACGTAAACATATGGGGTTTTATTACCCCCTTCCCTTAATTAGCTCATCATAGTGGCGTAACAAAGAGTGTTATTTATATGAAAACACTGCTTGTGATATATTTTGTTGCCTACCTTGATGTTCAATAGTAGACAAAGAGATGCCAAGAAATCATGAATAGATTGTTTGTTTTCTTGTTTATCGCCAGTAGTCTTGCTACCAGTAGACTTTTATATTATACTCTTTAGTCGAAATAGTCGAGTTCCATTCCTGCGAAAATATGAAAGCAAACTCGTACATCTGAAAATTATATCATCGACTTCAATTATGACAAAAATATATATATATATATATATATATATATATATATATATATATATATATATATATATATATATATATATATATATATATATATATATATATATATATATATATATATATATATACATATATATATATATATATATATATATATATATATATATATATATATATATATATATATATATATATATATATATATATATATATATATATATATATATATATATATATATATATATATATATATATATATATGTATATATATATACACATATATATAAATATATATATGTATATATATATATATATATATATATATATATATATATATATATATATATATATATATATATATATATATATATATATATATATATATATATATATATATATATATATATATATATATATATATATATATATATATATATATATATATATATATATATATATATATATATATATATATATATTTATTTAAAATAAAATTAGTAAAAGCTACTTAAAAAGTAGCGAAGGAAATCCCAGCTTGTATTGGTAAATGCTTATGTTTGAATGAGATATCAACGAGCAACTTTGTTATCAACGAGCCATTAATTTTTAACTAATAACTTTACAATTTTTTAATATTATACAATTTTATATAGGTTTACCCTATTTTGATAACATTATACAATCTTTATTATAAACTCCTCTGCCAGAAATTAAGATTGAAGTTTCTTCTTTCATTTCATTGAGCATATGGAGGTTTTTTTATTTTTATTTCGATTTAATGGCTCGTTGATAACAAATTCAGCCAATTGTATCATATTTTAAATGTTGGTGGCATTCGAAATTTGAATTATTTCGTAAGTCACTTTCATTTAGAAAACGGCTTTGCCGAAGTGATCAATAGTTTTTTTTTTTTTTTTTTTTCGCCTAATTCGTCTCAAATGAAGGCATTTTATGTTGCATAAGGATAAGCCCTATTTATGAGATATATGGATGAATATTGATCGTTAGTCGACTGCAAAAGGACCTTTAAACTTACATTGCACCGTCGAAAGTCGTGCACATCCGTAAGTATATCTCATTCAAACATAAGCATTTCCCAATACAAGCTAGGATTTCCTTCGCTACTTTTTAAGTAGCTTTTACTAATTTTATTTTAAATAAAAACATCATCCTATAAACGGATTTCTTTACAAACCTTATCAAATATAACAATATTATACTGTTTTCTACAATATTTCTTTACAATTTTTTAATATTATACAATTTTATATAGGTTTACCCTATTTTGATAACATTATACAATCTTTATTATAAACTCCTCTGCCAGAAATTAAGATTGAAGTTTCTTCTTTCATTTCATTGAGCATATGGAGGTTTTTTTATTTTTATTTCGATTTAATGGCTCGTTGATAACAAACTCAGCCAATTGTATCATATTTTAAATGTTGGTGGCATTCGAAATTTGAATTATTTCGTAATGTCACTTTCATTTAGAAAACGGCTTTGCCGAAGTGATCAATAGTTTATTTTTTTTTATTTTTTCGCTTAATTCGTCTCAATTGAAGGCATTTTATGTTGCATAAGGATAAGCCCTATTTATGAGATATATGGATGAATAGTGATCGTTAGTCGACTGCAAAAGGACCTTTAAACTTACATTGCACCGTCGAAAGTCGTGCACATCCGTAAGTATATCTCATTCAAACATAAGCATTTCCCAATACAAGCTGGGATTTCCTTCGCTACTTTTTAAGTAGCTTTTACTAATTTTATTTTAAATAAAAACATCATCCTATAAACGGATTTCTTTACAAACCTTATCAAATATAACAATATTATACTGTTTTCTACAATATTTCTTTACAATTTTTTAATATTATACAATTTTATATAGGTTTACCATATTTTGATAACATTATACAATCTTTATTATAAACTCCTCTGCCAGAAATTAAGATTGAAGTTTCTTCTTTCATTTCATTGAGCATATGGAGGTTTTTTTATTTTTATTTCGATTTAATGGCTCGTTGATAACAAACTCAGCATATTGTATCATATTTTAAATGTTGGTGGCATTCGAAATTTGAATTATTTCGTAATGTCACTTTCATTTAGAAAACGGCTTTGCCGAAGTGATCAATAGTTTTTTTTTTTTTTTTTTTTTTTGCTTAATTCGTCTCAATTGAAGGCATTTTATGTTGCATAAGGATAAGCCCTATTTATGAGATATATGGATGAATAGTGATCGTTAGTCGACTGCAAAAGGACCTTTAAACTTACATTGCACCGTCGAAAGTCGTGCACATCCGTAAGTATATCTCATTCAAACATAAGCATTTCCCAATACAAGCTGGGATTTCCTTCGCTACTTTTTAAGTAGCTTTTACTAATTTTATTTTAAATAAAAACGTCATCCTTTAAACGGATTTCTTTACAAACCTTATCAAATATATATATATATATATATATATATATATATATATATATATATATATATATATATATATATATATATATATATATATATATATATATATATATATATATATATATATATATATATATATATATATATATATATATATATATATATGGGAATCCTTCGTCACGATGTAAGTGGCTTTTATAATTATTTACTTTATAATCATCTTATTGATCAATTCTAAAAAGTATATATATATATATATATATATATATATATATATATATATATATATATATATATATATATATATATATATATATATATATATATATATATATATATATATATATATATATATATATATATATATATATATATATATATATATATATATATATATATATATATATATATATATATATATATATATATATATATATATATATATATATATATATATATATATATATATATATATATATACATCATACAATGGCACCTAAAACGTGTAGACTAGGCGGTTAGTCCTATATTCTGACAGAATAATGCAAATCGTGATAAAAGCAAATCCGTTTTCTGCGTAGAAAATTTCAGAAGCTACTTCCAGCACACAAAAGATCACTGTCTAGTTCAATTTTTTTGATACTTTTGACTTTAGATTCGTCTTTTCCAGTTTTCAAATACTCGAAAAAGACGCGTATAACATAACGGTTAGATAAAAGTAAATACTCTTTAAAAATGTTCAGAAATATTCAAAATTCGGTTCAAAATTAACGGAATTTATTTTTCAGTATGATATTTCAAATTTACGACCCTAAAATAGCCTAAAGAGACCCATCGGTCATTAAAATCAGCAAGACAAAAATAATTTTGGTTTGTTAGCGGCCATCTTGGGAAACGGCCGCTATTTTGAGTCCCCAGGGCCAAATATGTCGGAGCGGCGAGCCAAATCCACCATTTGGGTCTAATGAACACGTGTGAAATTTATCACAATTTGATTGGATTACCGCTTCACTATTGGTACTAATAGTTTATTAGTCATTCATAGCTTTATTATCAATCAATATTTTTTTAAATTTTATTTTGTTTCCTTATAATTAATCTGGATACTAATTGTTGACGTTATAGCCAAAGTGGTTCCATATATTGCTAAAATTATACATTGTTTTATATTTTATACGATTTATTTTAATATAAGGCTGGCATAATATATAGGATAGGGATAAGGATGTAAAATATTTTATTTAACAATAAGGAATTATACGACGCAAGAATTCGGTTCAAGGTGGAATTTTTGGCCTGGTTGGTTTTAACTTTCGGAACTCTGAATGTTCACGGATTACGAGTCTGAATGCTCACGGATTACGAGGAAGCGCCTACCCTTCAACAAATACGGACTGGCGATCTTATTAGACACTATATCGTGCAACTAGCTGACCCGTGCCCACTTTGTTGGGCGGTAAAACTTTTTACTTGTGATGAAATTATGAGTGTGGTTCGGTTAGTACTGAGTGCTATGATTTATTTCCTGACTGCCAAAAGAAGGGTTATATTTTTACTGCATATGTATGTATGTATTTGCATGCCAATTTGACTATATTACCGTTATTTGGGAGTGTCTTCTTGTGAGTGTCTTATTTGTGAGTGTCTTATCTCTTTAACCATGTATGCAGTGAAAGGGAAATTATATGCAATAAAAGGGAAAAGTCTTTTGTTTTAAACACATGAGACGATAAATTTACTTATTTGGATATGACTTCATAATTGTTGATAATATGACCAATGAACATAACGTAACGATTTACATTATTTTTTTAATATAAAAAAACTACTTTTTGTGACTTAAATATAAAATTTAGACATATAGCTGGGGATTTAGTGCAACAGTTTGTATGGGAACCTTGCATTTTGTGATTAAAGGCTCATACTTAGCACAATTGTTAATTAGGTGGTCCTGAGTGGATTTAAACCGGGAGTCATCGGGGGCAACCCCGCGGGTGGCGGGGGGAGGGGGTGGGAGTTTGATTCCGCCGCGCGTCACTTTGAGCCCTATATCTCTCGGACTACAGGTACTAGGGCAAGTGAGACATCATTTTCGGGTAACTCAATGATAACGCATTCATTTTTGGAAGAAAAAAAATACCAGTCCATAAAAAAAATATGAAATAATTGGTAACATCCAAAAATCATTCACATCTTTTTTTTACATATTCAAAGTTTACTTTTTAACCATAAGAGTTATCAGTATTTAAAAAATATATGCCGAAAGCCACATTTATCTTAATTACCCCAGTATATATTTTATTGGATTTCCATAGTAAAAAGTAAGTGAAAAAAATATAATTCATCGTACGGCAGACCGGTGTATTGCGCCTGCTAAGTAGATACGGGTATCGAGCGAAGTTAGATAAGTACTTATAGGATTATTTAGTTTCTGCGATAGGTTAGTGTATTAAAAATAACAGGTACAATAGTATTAATTAGTATGATAATTATATTATTATTGTTTTTTTCAATTTAATAAAAATAATTCATCATTCACACACCGTACCTATATGAGTGGGTGGACCTTTTGGTCGACCCACTCAGTTCAGTAGTAAACAGTGAAAGAATTTGTCACAGAAAAGCATTTTGAAAATGTGTAATTTCTGGATCGAAAATGCTATCGCAAGCTTACGGGGATGGCTAAGGACCAAGCACATGAGCAAATGAATGCCATATTAAAAGGAGAGGTAGGTATGACCTATTTTTACTCTTGCGTTCATCTTTACGCTAAATAGTTTGTGATTACTTCTTCATTATACAACATAATATTATTTTACACATCACAGAATTGATTGGTTTGACTGAAAACCCTGACTAAGTGGCTTCTCGCTGGACCTGAATTGGTAGATACCGTTTACAGTTTTGAGCAGGATGTTTTGTATTTTGTTACGGAGAACAGCGCAACAGAAGAACACGGCAGCCATATTTCTAACACTGCCGCAAATAAGAAGAACTTTATTCTAGACCTGTAATCACCGATAGCTACAATAAATACACCAGGAAATCTTTTTGTCGAACAGTCTCCAGACTTCTATGTACCTACTGAAGTTGTAAATACAGTATTCGAGATAGAAAAAGTGGCAAAGAGTTATTGATCTTATAAAGCTATTGCTCTTAAATACATAACATTTGTGAAGGAAGATTACACACAAACTCTAAAAAAAAGTTTACTGGATCCAACCAAACTTAGTAATATATCCTTATACAACAAGTATATACACAATATAAATATAGAAATTATTAAAACACATAAAAAAGAGTGAGAGCAAAACGAAAGCAAAGATAAGAGGCCTTGAGAATGACTAAGTATACAGTCTATTCAGCAAACTTTATTTTGCAACCTGTGAGCACAGAGTAGAAGATCTCAATTCATTCTTGGAGCAAGAAAACCAAGCCAGTCATCTAGCACTATCTTTGTTCTTTGCGATCTGGAACAAGGTCAGACCTACTAAAATCGATTACCAGTATTTTTGGAACTTCAACCGTTCCAAACGCCCCACAAGTCTCAGCGAAAATTCTAGATGGATCTGTATTAGTACACATACTGAGTTCTGGCCATAGAAAGATTTTGGAGAATAGGTACACCAGTATGTATACCATTTCTTTGCAAAGAACTTACAGAGTTTCAAAATTAAATATGGTTGGGACATAACAACGAAAGCATAAAAAATATTAACAGAGGAAAACGTTCAAAGAACACGGGTCACTGCTACGACGAAACTACCTAAAGTTTAGGCCAATTTGATGATGGACAATTGTTTAAGGAAGGATTGTTTGCTCTGATAACGGCAAGGAAGTTTGCAACATAAATGGACCACATATTTTAACCAATATCACACGTGACACAACGCGTACGTTTCTTCGTAGATACGTGATACGTAACCACGAAGAATAATGTTGCATGTATCTGACACTGTCGCTCATGGCTTGACAAAAATTATGCTACTGACTGTGGATACTGACTTCGCAGACCAGCAGCAGAAGTGCAAATTACCACAATTACACAGCTTGAGGAGCTGTGGGTGCACAAAGGTACTGGGAAACACCACCAGTATCTCTCTGCTGTTATGATATTGCGATTGCCTTAGGTAGAAACTATAATGTTTGTTTTATATTAAGTAAGTATAGATAGGATATATTAAGTCTATAACATACATAACATTTACGTCGTGTCCAATTGGTGGCTGAAAACCACTCTTGAAGGTGGCAAATTACGTAGTCTAATTACTTCTCTAATCTTTACTTAACATACATTATGTAGGTTGTTAAGAATTTAGCTATTAGATTGGAAAAATAGTATCTCAGAAACTTTGGAACCTACTAAAAGCTATTTATTGTAAAATCTTATTACAAAACAAAATGAACGCTTATTTATTAAAAGAGTTAATATTTTGAATGGGTACCTACTAATAGTTACTCATCATACTAACTAAAATAGTCAGTAAAAAGTTAAATAATCAACATAGACGCCTAATAATTGAAATAGTCAATAATTCGAATAGGTTTGAATACAAAGTAGTCAGTAAAGTGTTAAATAATAAGATTAAAGTTTATCATTTAAAAACTAAAAGTACAAATTCATCATCTAAATTTGTAAAGTCATAGCCCATATATTTTTCACTTATAGGGCCACGAAGAGCGAGGGTGTTGTTTTGTATTTTTGTTTTTTTTGTTGTGTTTTTTTTCATGTTTCACCTAAAATTAAATGAGAAATTTGAAAATGGACATTCGAAAGAATAGCCTTTTTTAAGTGTTTTGATAGTTTCTTCTAGCAATTAAGTAAGTATGGGTAGGTATATTCTTGTATCATATATACTACTAATTTTTATTTTTTCAACGAAGTGGTAGGGATTGCAGACAAATTAATACCTAAGTATTTAAGGTATGTAAGCACAAATATCAGTTAGGTACGGTGTGTGAATGATGAATTATTTTAATTAAATGGAAAAAACAATAATAATATAGTTTTAATAATAATAATAACGATTTTACTTCTTGTTTCTAACTCACTGGCCTATCGCAGAAACTAAATAATCCGATAAGTACTTATCTAACTTGGATCGATGCCCGTCTCTACGTAACGAACGTAATACGCCGGTCTGCCGTGCGATGAGTTATATTTTTTCACTCACATTTTGCAATACCAGTCCAATAAAAAGTATATATCTGTAATTTAGGTAAGTGTGGCTTTCAGAATATATTTTTTGCAGACCGATATCTCCTATGGTTAAAAAGTAAACTTCGTATAAGTAAAAAAAAGATGTCAACGATTTTTGGATTTTACCAATTATTTCATACTTTTTCTACGGATAGGTATTTTTTTTTCTTCTCGAAATGAATTTGGCATTACTGAATTATCCGAAAATGATATTCTACTTCCCCTGGTACCTATAGTTTGAGAGATATAGGGCTCAAAGTGACGCGCGGCGGAATCAAATTTCCACCCCCTCCCCCCACCACCCCCGGGGTGGTCGCCGATGGCTCCCGGTCTAAATCCACTCAGGACCACCTATGGAACAATTGTGCTAAGTATGAGCCTTTAATCACAAAATGCAGGGTACATCGCACAAAATCCCCAGCTAATATGCTGTCGATGACTTTTTTGTAGGCATTACCAAGCTCTACAACTTTTCTCTAGAACTCAATTATATATCTCTCATCGTTAAAGCAGCGTCGGTAAGAAATCTTTTCATTCGATTGTTTTTTCTCCGACTTACTTTGAAAATCCGACTACCACGAAAAAGTCTTTTCATTTTTCGGATTAATATATAGCCCTATGACACTCACAAATAAAGTGGCTTTCTATTGGTATGAATTTTCAAAATCGGTTCAGTAGATCCAGAGATTACTTCCTACAACTTCACAAACTTTACCTCTTTATAATATTAGTATAGATAAAGCCCACAAGTTAATGTCATTGGAAAGCAGTAGAGTCTTGATCGATGTCGTATACTTGTGTGGGTTGGTAAATAATTCCATCGATGCGAACGCGATTTCGGAGCGCGTTGAATTTTATATTCCTCCTCGCCCTGTTCGATCGCATCGACTATTTCATCTCCCTGTGGTGAAAACCAACGCATCTCAAAATGCATTTCTATACAGAGCATGTCATAGATATAATACAGACTTATTAGGCGTGGACATATTACACTCATCAAAAACGTCGTACAATAATTCAATAAAAAAATATGGTAATCTAGACGATCACGAAACATTTATACATATTATATTTCATTTAATTTAGTTCATGGACATATTTTTTATCTCAAGTATATTCATTATAATACCTACATATCATACCTAAAATTAAATATAAATATATTTATATTTATTTATTACATTAACTAAATGTATACAGCATATTCTTTATATAAAAAAAAACATTTTATAAATTAACATCAATATAGCCATTAATACATTTTAAATTAGCAAAAAATATAAAGTACCCATTTAAAAGATAATAATTTTATAACCTTCTCTTTAAGAAAAAAGGAAAAAGAAGCATTTCTAAATATAAATGTATAAGTACAATAGGATGGGAATGGAAATAGAAGGGAGGGATAGTTATAACACATACATACGTATACTATTGACATATATATACATATAGACATACATACACACATAAATATATTGTATATAATAAAGTAATAAGTAAATTTAAATTAATTATCGTTCCTGAGCTTTTCTTCGACTGCGTGAAGAAAAGGCTTCCTGTCCAGAGAAAAAATCTCAAGGTCATTAAACCTGTTATTAAAATAGGTGAGTAACCGTATCATAGTAGAGTTGCTGAAGTGGCTTGAATTGCACCTGGGCACATGAAACAAACGAGAAACTCGGGTACTTCTGGGGGGCACTCTCAAGGAAATTCGCTCAATTAAAGCTGGACAGTCTATTAAACCATGAAGGATGTCATATAGGAAAGACATGTCGGTTATGGTCCGTCTATTATAGAGCAGTGCAACCTTAAAGTAATCCGCTCTTTCCTCATATGTCTCGAAGTTCGTGTGCTCGCGCCAATTTAGGTATCGCAAGAAACGCTTTTGGACGCACTCAACCTTGTTGACAGATGCAGCATACATCGGTGACCATATAGTGGATCCGAAGTCTAAGACACTTCTGACATATGCGTAATACAGTGTTTTTAAGGCGAGGGTGTCACTGAACGGTCTGCATACTCTAAACAAAAATCCTAACATTTTCTTGGCCTTAAGAACTATGTAATCAATGTGGTCGTTGTATGTAAGCATCGTATCTAAATAAAGTCCGAGGTCGCGTATTAAAGATGTTTTTGGAATGTTTTCGCCATCGATAAGATAGTTATATACAATTGGCCGAGTATTTCTGGTAAAACTGATGGTATTGCACTTTAAGGGATTGAGGCAGAGCTTGTTTTTGTGGCAGTATACCAAGAGTCGGTCTAGATCGCGTTGCATTTTTATGCAATCTTTCGTACCTTTAATGGTGGAATAAATTTTTAGATCATCGGCATAAACGATAAATTTAGATGTGTGAAAGCAAGAGGCGATGTCATTAATATAAATATTAAACAATAGTGGCCCGAGATGCGAACCTTGCGGTACTCCAGAAGGTACTCTAACATACTCAGACCTATAACCACCAACAGTGACAGCTTGATGCCGATTGGCCACATAAGACGCAAACCATCTCAACAAATCCCCGTGAATTCCGAACTGTAGTAATTTGGTAATTAATATGGGGTGATTAACCCTGTCAAAGGCCTTCGAAAAGTCAGTGTACACGGCGTCCGTCTGTAGGCGTTTATCCATGTTTTCCGATATAAAATCGGTAAATAGACTAAGATTAGTTATGACAGAGCGCTTTTTTAAAAAACCGTGTTGATACTCAGAAAGCGAGTTTTTAATTGCAGGATAAAGTTGGTCGTACACAATCTTCTCGAAAACCTTACTCAGAACTGGAAGAATTGAAATTGGGCGATAATTTTCGATACTGTTTCTGGGACCATTTTTATGTATCGGGATAATTAGTGCCTGTTTCCACACGTCAGGGAATATTCCCTCTTGTAGCGATCGCGTAAAGATAATTGTCAGAGGCGGAGATAGAGAAGCGGCGCAGTTGTTAAAAAACATAGGTGGAATTCCATCGCAACCTGCGCCCTTATTGATATCCAAGTTAGATAAATACGTGTAAATAACCTCTGTAGAAAATTCGATCGAACCGATAGAACAGTTTGTTGGGTTGTACGGGTGAACGTCCGGAAGTGCCGGGTACGACGTGGATTGGTGAGCAGAGCTGAAAACTGATTCGAAATATGCAGAGAATCCTTCGCTAATGCTGGAACCATCGTTAAAGCAAACATCTCCACATACCATAGATTGTGGTATTTTACCGCCTTTGCGTATATTTTTTATGTACGTCCAAAAGTGCCTAGGATTACGGCGAATATTAACCGAGCTCCGATTGACAAATTGGCAGAAGCATTGTTTTTGCATCATTTTTTGCCTACGACGGAGTAATGCAAAAGTGTCATAGTCACGGGGATTACAGTTCTTCTTCCACTTCTTGTGAAATCGGTTCTTTTCTTTGATTACTTTTATTAGGGCTGGCGAGAACCATGTTGGGAAGCGCGGATCGGCTGTTGTTCGCGTAGGTACGAAATCCTCGATAGATTTATTTATAATTGAGTAAAATTTATTTACGGTCTCGTCTATAGAGCGATGAGCAAAGAGAAGTTCCCAGTCAGTGGAAGAGAGGTAGTGATTTATAGAGAAATAGTCAGCTTTGGCGTAGAGTTTGATGATTCTGGGTAGCTCTTTCAATAGGCGCACAGATATATTACACAGTTCTATATCCAGTGATGGGTGATAAACGTCCTCCGGAATTATTGGGTTATTGCAGCGGGATACTCGCAAGTCGTCGGTGCCAAGTACTAAGTCTAAAAAGCGATGAAGAGAGTTGGACACATGATTGAACTGATCGAGGCCCGAAAATGCGATACCTTCGCAGAAAGAGGTGCTTAAAGGATCGAGAGTCCCTCCGCCTTCCGATGCGGGACTAAGGGGTAATCCTAGAGGACCAGACCAAAAGATTTTTGGCAGATTAAAATCACCAAACAACGAGAAACCGTCATGAGGAAGTTGTTCGCGTAATGATACAACTGTGTCGAGAAGGCTGAGTAAATGATCTTGGTGTTCGGCTAGCGGATTTCCCGGAAGGTAAACGCAGCAGACGTGGTGGTCATGAGAGGAGCCCAAAGCTGCCGCCGGAATTGTGTGTGTTATATACATACATATCATTTTTTTATCTATTTTGTCTCTTTCTTTCACCTTTTTTCCCATCCTGATTCCCCTATTCTCAAGCGGAAACAATATAAAATTATATTGCGTTCATTTTGTATACTTTATATTCGGAATCACATTAATGGATTTTTGTCACTTTTAAATAGGTTTTTATTGCATTGTATGTAGTTCTGTTGGTTCCAGAATAAAATTATATAAAATGAAGCTATATCCGACACTGTCAGTTTAACTTCCAAGACCAAACTAGAAAGTTTGAAATATTTCAGGTTAAATTACAAAATTACATATTATTTTATGTTATAAACACCAAATCAAAAATAGACCATCAGCTAGCTATCAGAAATTGTTAGTCACGTAAAATAAAGGAGAATAAAGTGTGCTCATACATTTTAATATTTTCCTTTTATACAGATTCGCTTGAGGCTATCATATAAAATAGAATATCTGAATTTTGAAATGGTATTTAAATTTTTTTTCGCTGCTTGAATTATGCTGGTGGTAGAATTTCCAAATGAATTTTAATAATTCGCCCATGGCGATACTAATGAATATCAATTTGATTTCAGTATTAATTATGGTGTAGCTGCTCTGGAGGTTAATAAATGTAGAATCGGATTGAGATCGAATCGGATATAGAATCGGCCTCTAATTTACTCTGAATATATTCCTCACTATTATATTCCGGATTTACTGTTATTTCTTGAAATGCTAACTTTTATAGTAATTTGGCCAATTTGGAAAAGATTTCTAGGTAAGTCTGAATATTTCCGCGGTACGATGACTTCTACATTCACGATACGTGATATCTATATTTGCTGATAGTATAATCCCGCTTTCGTCATAAGTACTCTACGAGAGCACGAAAATATTTTGCTGTCATACCAGAACCGAGTGCCATATTTTTTAAGGGAGTCTTCCCTATTTTTCAGCGATTGGGTGAATTCGTCTTGGAGCGCCATGGCCATTTCAAACTCTATTCAAACTATAAACAAACTATATAACAGATATAATATACACATATTTAAATAATAATTTAAATGTATGTCGATGCAAAAGTTTTATAGATAATGAATTATAACTTTAAAAAAAAAGAATTTGATATAAAGTTTATTTAAAAATAAAATAAAGAAATGGTTATCGAATTTTAAACAATACATCAAATGTTAGCAATTATTACTTAATAAAACTTAGGTGCACAAATATGATGATATTTTTAACCAACTTCAAAAAAAAAGAGGAGGTTATCAATTCGGTTGTATCTTTTTTCGTTTGTTACCTCAGAACTCTGCCATTTATAACCTGATTTGGAAAATTCTTCTTTTATTTGAAAAGATATACTTCTAGAATGGTCCCGTTGTTACCAAAATCTTGTTCTGATGATTAATTGAAATGAGAAATTAAGGGAACTCCTAAAATATTATCATATGAAGTTAAAAATTTACATAGAAGTTCAATTCCGATAACTATGCATTTTTTATAGTAAGCATGACCTGATTTTACACCCTGGGTTGGCTCCCGATAAGGGGACTCCTCAATGGTCAACAGCGCAGACACGACATTTTGAATACTCATTCAGTTATGATACCTCGTTCTAAGTTTCATCGCGATATGGCTGCTGCACCCAGGGTTGGCTCTCGAAGATGGGACTTCTCAATGGTCAACCGCACAGACACGAAATTTTTTATATGAATTCAATTACGACAGCCCGTTCTAAGTTTCACCAAGACAGGACTGCGGCACCCAGGGTTGGCTTCCAACGAGGGAATTCCTCAACTATCAATAGCACAGGCACAAAATTTTGTATTCAATTATGATAGACCGTTCTAAGTATCACCATGATATGGCTGCTCCACTTATAAAAAAATTGAAGTCGGGTTTTTTTAAATAAAAATTTTATAAATAAGTATTTTGATTATATTTTAACATTTAAATTTATTACTAAACAATCTTACATATTTGTTGTTATTTATTGTTTTCAGAATACATTCTATTTATTTCGACCACGTATTATAATAAATTTTATATTACTTACCATATGTTTCATACTAGCTGACCCGGCGAACTTCGTACCGCCTAACAGTCAATGAATGTCGTGTTACAGATTAGCTGAACTTAATTTAGGATTTTATGGAAGTAATAAAATGAATACAAAATAAATATTAAGTTCACTACTTTATTAAGATAATAACACAAAAAGAAATATAACAGTACAAAAATAAAGTATATCAATCGCATGTCAGCAAGACATGATTGAATTAAACTATTTACATATTGTACAGCATGGGATGCACTTGATACAATTCTTTTCATTGAAGCACCTTGTGATATACGACATTTTTTGTTTTTTTATTAGGCGAAAGAACAAATAAAGCGGATGATTTGTCGACACGTGAACATGCCACGTACAACTGACCATTAGAAAAATACGGATTTACATTTTGTATGGGAAAATGTTTTTCTTTTATTTTAATTTTGGGTCAAATTTTTCAATTTTTGATTTCAACCCCGACTTTGTTTTATATATAGATATATATAAAACAAATATATATGGGAAAAAAGAATTCCGAAAAAATAAAATGTATGGGAAAATGTTGTTTCTTTTATTTTATTTATTCGGAAAAAAAAATTTATTTATTTTTTTTGAAATAATAATAATATGTATGGGAAAATGATTTTTCTTTTATTTTATTTTTTCTTTAATTTTCCAATGTTTTTAATAGTTATTCTGCTATTCGGGACAGAGACAAATACAACAAATCAAAAACCATGAAAATCGGTTCAGCCTTTCTCGAGTTATAAGTGTTCGAACAAACCCGACTTTGTTTTATATATTATTATATATGTATATACGATTTCTTTTTTTTTTTTTTTTTCACTACCTTTTTGTCTCTCCCTTCTTATTTTTCTTGGTCGTAACTTTCTTTTTGTTTTTTTTTGTTTTAAGCTTATTTTATTTGTCCCGCGGAAAGAGCTGCCGCCGAGGTGCCTTCATTTATAGGACTCTCGTAGTGGCGTAGCCGCTTTCTTTTGAAGTTCGCGGCGGGTTCATTGCTTTTTGAGGCAGCCGTATCTTATCACGCCACCCTGCCGCTTGATGGACCGCATGGTCCATCGAGTTCCATGGTCCATAGTCCATACGGTAGTTCTCGAGCTGCTTCCAGCTTGTTCGCCCTAACTTTTCACACACTTCGTAGCGTCGTCGTTTGTTTCCGTGTTGTCTCCTTCTTTCTTTGCATGTCGGCCTTGTTTCTCCCACCTCGGAAAACTTTAATATTTAGAGGTCACATTCTCTTTTGCTCGCCTATGTTTTCATGTTTTCAACAACGGGTAGGGAGGGGGGGGGGGGAGTAAACCTTAAATGGTGTTTGGCAAAAGATTTTGTAACTTTGGGTGGTCAGGCAATCGACCATCCCCTACTATATATCCTGAATATTATATCGGTTAAAAGATGCTCTTAAACATAACATCAAGTTTTGGAATTAGGGTGAGTGTGGTAATATTAAAAGATTGTTTAGATAAGCACTACAGGCGATTTTTGCGAAAAATATTTATTTTTATTGACTTTTGTATTTCTGCAATGGGTTAGTTTGGTATTATGTTTAGATAAATAGCAGTGGCTAAGGGTTTAAAGTAATCGAAATATTAGTTTTATTAAGAAAAAAATATTATGCAGGAAAGAGTTTCTATAACCTAGAAGGCTAGTAGTTCCGTGTTCAGTAGAGGACCGCGATGTCACGAAGTGCCAACGGATCTGTGATGCGTTATTTTCCAACGAAACTTCCAGTAAACCACCAATCGTGTTCGCCTATCCGTGACTGATGGTCTACTGGACACGGTTTCATTGGCAAATAACGAACAACTACTCCGTCCCCATTTCAGGATATCGCAGTCTTATACTGGATACGAAAATGTAATTACGCGGGCGGGCCAGGGCCATACATACATCTATTCAAACTAGGTCGATATTTTATCACAATATACAAAAAGTGTAACATTATTCCCGTGTACCAGTAGGGCCAGGATACCAGTATGGGGAAAAGAATAAACAATGCCTTTATTTGTCTAAATTTACCAATTTGAGTTAAGTAATCAAATCGACGCATAAATATAATATCAGTAATTTTGTAACATCTCGTGTTTATCATATATGAAATAGGTATTTCGGTGCGCAATCGTACGTTTTATCGTCACGGTTAAATCATGCTATATTTTTACAAATTACCGCATCGCTGTCGCTTTTGGCAAGCGAAGCCAACGGAACAAAAAAAACCTACGGAAGTAATATAGCAGTACATTAGGAAGCTTACTAGATTATTGAAAGTATGGTGAGTTAATGTAACTTACTAGTTTATTGGACGACAAGAACTTGCTATTCTTCTTCTATGTCGTTTCCTCATTATTGAGGATCGTGGCCACTAGACAACAGTTTGCCTACGAGGCTCCTCTACTTCGACCTGTCTTGCGCATGGCGGGTCGCAGATTGTATAGACCCTTTTGTTACTTCTTTTATGAGGTCGGACCATCTGACCGGTGATCTGCTTCTTCTTCTTCTTCACTCCACTTGACCCCCAGAAAACATTTTCTCCAGATTCTCTGGGTTTCTCCTCGCAACATGACCGAGGTACTCCAGGACCCTTCTCATGCATACGATGGAGAGCCTCACTTGGATGCCAAGTTCTTCAAGGATGGATTTGTTGGTGCGGCCTGCTGTCCATGGGATTCCTAGCATTTTACGCTTTTAGCACATCTAGCATTTAGCACATCCCAGTGCATTGATTTTGGTGCGTATCCGAGCTTTCAGGGTCCATGTCTCCGATGATTTCTATTCAACAGTGCATATTTCTATTACATAACTTCAGGTAAACTTGGAAATAATTTGTATCAGCTATGATACATTAAATTTTTAATAAAGTCAGATTTTTTATGAATAAATATTTATTCTCTTGCTCTAATGGGGACGTCGAGCAAAACCGAGAATTAAGGGCAAGTTTCGTCCAATTAATATATTCGACGTCCAATTAGTAGACCGGCGCATTCATTCCCTCCGTCGGTTCGAAAATTATGAAGTGGCTCACGCCCGACAACAAGTTTGCCATGTCTTTTAAATCGACTGAATCTTTTTTTTTTGTTTTTTTATTTAGAGAAAAAATACATTTTTAAAAAGATTAAAATCTCGCCAAAATGGTATACAGTTTGTTGGCGAAATGTATTATTCACTTTAGATCAATAGGTGATTACGCCTCCTAAGTGACCTTATTTATTTATATTATCAACTCGCTTAGGTTTTGTAGGTATAGTCGATAGGTATAGGTAGGTATCGGTATAGTCGAAGGTATCGGTATCGAAAGTAAACTATATTCACAGTAAGCTCGGTCGCTATCTTAGAAAATGGCGGCGTAATTTTGTTATTTCAGTATTCATTTCTGATCCGCCTGAAATACAGTTGTTTTTTTTTGTGATACCAGTCCATTTATTAAAGATAATGCATGCGATATGCTAGTCAAACTATTTCAACTTAAAGTATAATTACGGAACAATATTATGCTATATTATAGGCTATCAAAGCATAAATAATTCATTATACTATAGTGAACACGCTTTTGAAGCATTCACTTATTCATTCCGAATTGGAGTTTATCGGAGAGGCTTGACAAACTCGATTTTTAATAATGATTTTTTTTAATTGCAAAATGTTTGGTCTTGAGTATACTTTATAGAATGGCAACCGTATAGGTAAGGATCTAATATTACCATTTCGAAATTTTACTTCCAAGAAAGGGGAAGGGGATGGTGACGGAGGATTGAAAATTTGGTAGCGTGAATAAGTATTTCTGTAACAAATTTAGTCTAAGTGACAGTGCAACCCAGAATTTAAGTTAATTGCTCTCCTAAATAATGATAAATGTGCTTTAGGATTTAGTAAAATTGAAACATGGGGAGGGGGCGGGGAAGGGCAGACGGTTGAAAGTTCGTATTATAAGCAATTAATTTAATCTTGATATGGACACGCTTCAATCACCTTATTTAGCATAAGTGGCTCGTAATGGTTCCGTGGAATTTGGGTGGGGTTGTTCAAACTCTATCTGTCATCTGGTCTGCCCGACTCGCGGTTCGAACCCTATCTGAACTAAACAACTTCAACCCTTGAATCAATGGCGGGCAAAGGGCGTGGCGATCTGCAAACCGCTTACTTCTCACGAATAACCGCTTACGTTAGGTAGAGGCCGCGCAAGCGACCTCGAACCCTTGACCAGACCGGGGATCGGAAAATCCGTCAAAATATGGTAGTAAGGGAGTAAGGTTAACCCGCTGGTTTCACATTCCAGTGCTTAAAGAGTCGCGGTAACATTCTTACGGATGTTACCGGAGCTAGACTGTGGACTTTGTTGTTGCAAGTCTCCGTGTAATCACCTCGCGGCTAAAAGAACGATCTATATCGTTATAACAGCCTGAGGTTTCAGTATCGCCAGTTGCAGACAATTGCTTCTAAGTGTTTAGTTAAAGATTTTGCTGTGAATAAACTGATATGCATAATGAAATATGAAATATGAAAATTTGAATAATTACTAAACGTTGGAAATGCTATAATTCATTGGTGCCATTGAACAAGGAGAACATCTTACAGTCCTGGGTCACTGCTGTTGATCGGCTTAGTGGAGTGACCACAAGTGTTTAGAGAGATTAGCTGTTTTTATACGACTGCCCAAAAAAAAAGGAGTGTAATGTGTTCATATATGTATGTTTTCCGTTTCTTAATTCCATCATAACTTTTAAACGTTCGAACCAATTTAGAAATGTGTAGTATTGTTAGATTCGTTATGTCATCCCGAGTGTCATAGGATACCGTAACTGTCCAAATAATAAGTAAGTAGTTGTCTAAATGTCCAGGTGTCCAAACGTCAATAATTTAACATAAATATATCGTGTTTAGTGTCAAATGAAAGGTCTGATTGAGTACATTCCGGAAATATACATATATCTATATGGATAAATATATAAATCACAAATAATTCATAAAAAAACGTAATAAAAATAATTATAAATACAATAGTTCACTTTCTGTAACGGCAGTCGTGTTTTTTATTCTTTTAATTATATTTTCTTGTTGACTAGTAGTATCTATCGCTGAGAACCCGTTCCTTAAAAACATCAACACTTCAAAATGAAAAAAAAATGTCCTAATTAAATAAGGGTAATTAATGTTACTTTCAAACTCAGTTTCATACTATTTTAATTATACGCTAGCGCAGGGGCACCGTGGGTCGCGAATTATTGCATGTTAAACACTAAAACAATTGAAAAATACTTATCAACAAAATACTCGAATCGACTATTAATAATAATAATAATAAACTCTTTATTTGTACTCAATTATTATACAAAAAGGTGAGCTTATTGCTACATGGCAATGTCTTATAACTAACCTAAACACTTTGGTACATGCGCGCATTGTGAAAATAAAAATCATTACATAATATACAGGCCGTCTCCATAACATACAGACAAGTGGAAGAATTTAAAACTAATAATGCAAAAGGAGAGGAAATTAGGAGAGGAAGAGGAGAGAAAGGGAAGAACTGATTACTTCTTAGAAAGGTAGTAATCCTTAAGGTGAGTCTTAAACGATGGTAAAGAATGCGAGTTTCGTATGTTTGCTGGGAGATCGTTCCAGAGTCTTGCACCATGGACACAGAAAGAATAAGAATAGAAATCACTATTAAGACTCGGAATTTTTAGTAAACTGTCAGAGGCTGACCGAAGTACGAGACCGTGGGAACTTAGTGGTTCAAAAATCTCGTGGAGAAAGGATGGTGTTAATTGGGAGAGTACACGATATAGGAGAGCAAGTATATGAACATTTCTTCTTTGGCGTATTGGCAACCAACTATTCTAATTGAGTATTTTGTTTTCTGTTGTATAAATAAAGAGGTTTTGAATGTATACTTTGATCCTGCATCTTCAGGAATTCTTTCTGTTTGCATATAGCAGCAAACAAAAATTGGCAAAACTGGACATTTTATTAAAATAAATAATCCTCCTAATTTCTACAAATTCTACATGTTTTCTACAAATTTTACATCAATGCATTATCTATTAATTGTTATTCTTTACCAATTAAAAATAAAATACCCAAAAACATAATATGCGACTTAGCAAAGAAATAGTGGCCAATAGCTGTTTGTTAGCCGCAAAGTCCCTAAAGCAGATTCTTAATTTTCTAAAATTCCTGGTTTTTATAACGGCGAAAACATTAAATTTTATTATACTCGGGTTTACTTAGTTCGCTCGTGTATAGCTAAATAGAGGCTCGCATCGGCATCGGGGCGCACACCTTTGTGCAAGTACAGCCCCCGCGGGGGCGATAGAGCGTGGCCTCACCTTCGCCTTCGCCTCCATAAGGAGATTAGGAAAAGTTGAAAGTTGGTTTCGAGCGCCAAGCGACTCTCTTCAGAAAGAACTTGTCGGGAAGCTTAGTACGCAGCTGTGGATACTTCCCTATCTCTTTACGTTTAATATCCTTGTTGGTTTTTGAGTTGGAAACCGACAATGAGTTTTACAATCGAATAATACCTATGTGGTAAAACTTACACCCAAAGACTTTCACGGCAAGTAACCAAGGGCTGATTTTTATCTGAATATTAATTTCATAAATAAAATAAATGAGCGACCTCTCTCGGTCGTCGGACGCACCTGGTTGGGTTCCGTTGCAAACGCCTCGGGTGGCGCGGTTCATTTCTATTCTAAAAGCGGGGTTGGGCCAAACGCTAAAAGATGGCGGTAATATTTGATTAAAATGTATATCAGAATTTAAATATTATTAATCTATGTTGTATGAGATATTTAAACCAAAATTTCGCCCTTTGATTTCGGCCTAATGGTCATTTTAAGAGCCGTCAACCACTATTGAAATGACCATTAGGCTACCTGATCCTGAACTCAGAGACAGACAAATGATGCCTTTGGTCCGCGATAGCTTCAAACGAATCACAGCTGAACATACGGCAGGTAGAGGTCGCGCAAGGGACTTCGAACCACTTCGAACCCGTAACCAGTCGGGAGGTAGGAGATATCTTGATGGTTAATTCCAGACGGAGATATCCTTCCAAAACTGGTAGTCAGGGGGTGATGCTGCCCGCTGGTTACTTTTTCCGGTGCCTCGCCGGATGGCGTTGGCCTCTGACGGGGCAGGTGGCGTAACTAGACAGTGTATTGTTTTCTTTCCAAATCTTCTCCGCTCACCTCGCCGAAGACAGAACGATCCAATATCGTTAAAACTTCCTGAGGTGACGGGTTCGCCCGTTGTAGTTGACAGCTCTAGTTGTGATTTCGGCCCAAGGCATCTGCGTACCAATTAAATTCTCTAAGTCCAATATTTCAAGACTGAAATATGACTAGTGCGCGGACCAATTTCAACCACAACCTTTTCACACTTGCCATGACAAAATGATGCCTTCATACGAAATTTTAGCTCAAACGGATTAAGTGTTTGGGCGCAATCGTGGCGAAATTTACAGATAGACAGACAGACAGACAGGCCGACAGATTTCTATCTTTAAATGGTCTTAATCGTCTCAGGGGGCTCGAAATGAATATTTCAGCCTTCATCTCAAAAAAAAAATGTGTATTGTTCACAATACTTTCCATTCTCGTCGGTTGCTGGGCTGGAAATTTAAACAATGTGGTAAATTTATGGAATATATTATAACGCGACGCAAAGTACCTTCTACTGCTAGACTTTTGTTGTTTTTTAAGTGTTCTCCCTTGCAAGAAAATAAAACAATAATTAGGTGTTTAAGTATTAGGTCTTTAGGTGTTTGAGCTTTGTTTAAGCAATCACAAAAAAACGGTCAGCAGCACTGGACATTATATCACACCCTCACTTTAAAAAAGACACAACTCGAAAAATAAAAGTCCAAAATCCAGGAGTGCTACTTTAAATTTGGCAAACATTTTATATCACTGTTCTGATGTATTTTCTACAGTTAAAAGTTTTCTGTAAATGGCAAGCTATCTATATTACTTTTCTCTCAAACTTTTTTATAAATCCTCTCAATAAGTTAACATACATATATGTATGTACATTTTGAATATAATAATTTCATCATATTATTTTGAGTTGTGTCTATAACGTCAGAATTCAAAACAGAAAAATTGGTCAATCATCAAATATGACTCAAACCAAAATATGACAAAATTTTAGGGATTAATATACAAAAACAACCTCAATTTTATAGCCGTAATCGTCACAAAATTGAAAGTATATAGCCGGAAAAAATATAGTCATAAAAAGAGTTACTTACGCACAATAAGTCGTAGCGCGACTAATAATTGGTCACTCTTTATGTCTTCATAATGGTGGAATTACACAATATAAATGACATTAGTCCTTTACAGCCGAAAATTATTTCGTATTTGTTTGTTTGTTTGTTTGTTTCTACTCTTTATTGTGAAATCGCAATGGGCGGGTTTATTGGCATATGGCAATCTCTTACATCCAACCCTACTTTGACGTGTTTATATGTATGTGTGAGTGTAACATGTGTGTAAGTGTAACATGTGTGTAAGTGTGTGTCTTGTTATTGCATTCGATCGACAGAATTGAAAATGCAATTCCGTTAATGTTATCCCAACGGAAAATGGTGACCCAGCCGGGAATCGAACCCGGGACCTTACAATGTAAGATCAGGCGACCTAACCACTATGCCACCGGGCCGTTATCACTTTTGACTATAATAAAATGCCGCTTTATTTAATGAAACGAAGAATTGCTTTTGAAGCCGGGTGTACAAATAAATTCGGTGCATTTAAAAAAATAATAATTTATTAAGCGGAATATACATCTCAATGCTCGAATTAATTGCCATTGCATTCTATTACTTGAGCCCATCTTTCTGGCAGCTGGCAAATGACATCGCCATAAAAAATTGGCGGTTTTGAATTGATAAAATTAATAATGCATTTTCGGACGTCTCCAAGTGTTTTAAAGTGTTGATCTGCCTAATGATTTTGTAGAGATCGAAATAGAAGGAAATCTTAAATAGCGAGAACTGGAGAAAAAACCCGCTTGAGGGATAATTTCCCAGCTGAGACCCTACATAAAATACAGAGTCACTTTTGGGACATGTGATCGAGCATTGTTTTGATGTAGAATGACTTACTGACTTCGAATGTCTTTTTTGCTCTAATGCATTCCTTAAACGATTAAGCTGTTGCTCATAAATATCCGCGGTAACAATTTATCCAGGATCCAATAGCTCATAATGCACCACACTCTTTATATTCTGATACACAGCATAACTTTCTTTGTATACAAATTCGGGTTTGCAGTCGATGTTGATGGTTTTTCTAGATCAACCCACGTTTTTTTTCGTTTAGACTTGTCTAATAATATAAATTTTTCGTCACCGATAACGATTTTGTACAGGAAATCCTTTGTTTTTAAACGGGTGAGCAAAGAAAGTGCCGTATCCAATATTTGCGCCTTCATCTATGGGTTTAAACTATGCGGGTTCCATCTACCCACTTTTTGATTTTGTGTTCCATCTACCCACTGATTGCTGTGTTGACACCATGTTATGCAGCAAGTTCGTTTTCAGTTTGTGCGTAATTTTCCTTCAAAATTTGCTCGACAGTTATGGCGTTGAACTATTCATGTTGGCCCGGACGTTCTCTATCCGAAATATCAAAATATCAGAAATCTTTGATACCACTTTTTACATGTTTTACATAAAACGACTGGTTTATAAACCACTTGGTTAATAAAAAGACTATTTAGTCTTGATTACCAATTTTTTTTAAATATCCAATGTGTAATAAATTAAAATACAAAAGTAGGTAGGTACTTTAAAATATTTTTCTAGGATTTAACAATTTTATTTTTCCATTTAATCGCAGCTTTTTGGAAAAAAATTGTTCATAAGTTCACTGCTCATAATCACTGCTTGTTCATAATTTACTCAGAACCAAGCCGTATTATTTAGTCAACCAGTATATTCTTGAAATGAATGTGAGTTTTAGACAAACTTTGACAAATGAGTTAAAGATTCACGTGCCCTGCTCCGCTCTTATATCATGGCAAATAAATAACAAGGTGGGAGCGTCAAGTAAGTGAACTTCGCAAAAATGTAAAAGTTTAATCAGAGACGAAAAGTTGTGAAGGGACGAACAATCAAAGCGAGGTGGGAAAGGAATAAAAAAAACGAGTTGGAAACTTCGTCCCCTCTCTTATTATTCACGTCTGACAATCGTCTGGTTTACGTTTTCCTTCACCTATCGCCTGCCTGTACACTTTCGCCGGAAAATATTCGGCCGTATTAGGGAACTTCTACGAATTCCAACTTTCTCAATGCGCGGGGAGATGCGAATCCGAAGGAAACGTTTATTTTACAATATAACTCGGATATTCGACGTAAGGTAGGGATTTCTGCTATAGTTGTTTGGTCTTTTTAAATAAACGTATGTCCTGGAAATCCAGTTAGTTGTTCTGAGGGCATCCGCATTTGCAAAGTTGGCAGACTTATCATGTGGTCTTTATCGTTATGTTATATAGCTTTACATTCTCAGTACTTCTTTTTACATTCTTAATCCTTTTTTTCTGAACTTTTTGCCGCAAATAAATTAATATAAAATGTATACTATCATAAAGAGGTAATGTGTGTAGGTTTGTAAGTTTGTATGTAGGGGATAATCTCCAAAACCACTTATCCTATTTCAAAAATTCTTTCACTAATGGAAAGCTAAATTATCGAGTAGTGCTATAGGCTATATTTTATTGTGATAAATATTAGTTTTCAATACGAAATCACGTTATTTGTAAATCGAGTCGAAGTAAATGTGCTGGTGATGTGCTTTATCGGCGTGCGCTGACGAAACGTTTCGTATTTTTTGAAACTATGTAAAATAAAAACGTCGGTCTCAAAGAGATCTAATAAAAAGTCGGCGACAGCATATATCCAACTTTTATATTTAATCTACAATAACTGCTTTTATGACTCAAACAGTTTGTTGAAGACATTAGCAGTAAAATATGAATCCTTATCAAAATAAATTAAGTCATCATCACGGGTGTTGAATGGAGATAAAATTTACAATATACTGTAACTTTTCAGTTGGAATAGTTTTATAGATATTATGAAATAAGTAACGCGGGGAAACAACGCGAAATACATAGCAAGGGGCTGCGCGGCGGCGATTAGCCCAACAAGGATATCGTTCAGCGGAAGGCGAACGGGACGTCTTTTATTACATATCTAAAGGTAGCGTCTAAAAAGGCTACACCACCCTACTGAAATTAGCAACTCGATTCGAAACTTTACGAGAAGCGAAGCCGCGGGCAACAGCTAGTAAATAAATAAAGTCGATTCGTAAAAATCTCGTCGCTTCGTGTTAGGCCTCTTGTCCACACAGGTTTTTATGTACTGAAAATCTACGGTTAATTCGCCGTGTCTAGGCACGATCGTCAGTGTTGTATGGATCGCTATGGAAGCTTGTCGACAAACACGGCTGAACAACGGACGGCGCCGCGCGCCTCCGTGTATGTGGATAAGCTTCCATAGTGATCCATACAACACGACGACCGTGCCTAGACACAGCGAATTAACAGTAGGTTTTCACAGCAAAAACATGCGTGGACGAGAGGGCTTATTATTTCAAACCTTTGGTACCAGTACGAGCTTAAACGTACCTTTATCGAACCTCGGGAAACTTGTGGAGGTTTATGGATATGGATTGAATATTAGCACGATATATACTAGTTTATTTTCGTTTTATGATTTGTATGCCTTTCGAAAAAACTTTTGAAATGATTGGGTTCGATCTTTTAAAGCAAGTTCCTATCCGCCATAAATAGATTGGTTATAAAAAGAACCGGGCGATTATTTAACTTTGGAAGCAGGAAGATGGCATTCAAAAAACAGAAAAAATCTTGAAAGAATTGCAGTCAGCAAGTTGGCGAATGAATCATTTTATATCGTCGCTGGCAGTATACTTGATATCTTGTTGTTGTGTTGTTGATATCTTGGACTCAAAAAGTCACCAATGAGGAAGTTCTACCATCAAACAGCGGAAGCTTGCATACCTGGGTCACGTGCTTAGGCACGACATGTACGAACTCCTGCAACTCATTATGATGGGAAAAGTTGCAGGAAAGAGGAGACCTTGCCGTAAATGGAAATCTTGGTTACGGAACATTCGAAAATGGACCGGGATTACGAGTGTTGCCGAATTGTTTTGCCTGGCGAAGGACCAAAAAATGTAAGCAGAGCTAACTGCCAACCTTTCACTAGTTAGAGAGGCAAAATAGAAGAAGAAGAAGTAAAAAACCATTGATTATCAAAGTTATTATAGATGGCCAAATAAACTGATATTAGTTTCGCCGGAAAATTCTATCAGCACCACCTGCATGACGCCGGCGTAGAAAACATAGCCAAAACGTCCGATGGCATTGAGCGGGGAGCTAACGGCTCTCTTGCAGTTAGGCCTTTAACACCTGCTCGTTAACTCTGGTCGGCACGACCCACGGTTCAACTCATATCCAGTAGCCTCCTCGAAGAAGGTTAACCCCGATAGAGACTCTGTTCCCCTGCCTCTCAATGCCTGCATGGTGGATCAGTTGACCTCGGGGGAAGCCACTTCGGTTGCTCCTGGACGGTTTGAGCACAGTGCAGCTTCAGCCTATCGACTATGCACTCCGGCGAACAAATGGAGGGTTATGGAAACAATATACTGTTTCCTAAGCAGCTGGGGTGATTGCTGATCTGATGTCAGCCGCTCTTGAAACGACTGGCCACCTGATCCCGAGTGAAGAGAAGGGCAAAGAACGCCATGGTCCTTGACAAATTAAAAAATGAAATACTGCTGAATTACATCAGGTAGAGGTCGCGCAAGCTAATTCGGACCCATAACCAGTCAGGAGGACGGAGTCAGGGCGGGCGCGAGGCTGCCCGCTGGGTCAACTTTCCAGTACTACGCGGTAAGGTGTTGTACTCTCATGGGCTTGTCGGCGTAGCTAGACGGTGGAGTGTATTTGTCTCTTGGTTGTCTCTACCCAAGTATCTACGTTCATTCCAGGTTGAAAAAATAATCACTGTCGTTATACCTTCATGGAGTGACGGGCTCGCAGGTTGTAGGTGACAACTCCCCACTGCTACTTCCGAGATAATTGTATTACGTGTGTTTTCTATCGTGTATAATAATATAATAACAAATAAAATTTTAAATGTAGCTTTATTATTTTATTATTAAAATTGACAATGGAATTATTGCAATGAAAAATAATCCTGAAAAGTTACTAAATTGCACGTCGGGTAGGTTTTGTTTTATTATTATATTTTGTTTACTCAGCTATCGCTGCGATAGGTGATTCGATTTCTGCTTATGTCAGAACAAACGCCTGTTTTTTTAAATCTAAAGGACTCGAAATTAAAACCGTTCCTACTCACGAATCTCTCTATGAATCCTCTTAACATTAACGCTTCCCAGGTTCTAAGAAATTCCGCTTGATTTGGTTACTCAGTTGATAAAAATCCCTTGTATTTTTTTTATAGCTAAGAGTTACGAAGCTTCAAATAGCACGTACACTATATTTGCACTTTTTTATTTTTATTAGGCTACGCGGTGACAGGCGGGGGGAGAAACCACGCCTACCCCCCGGGCGGTTCTAACGACATGGGTCGTTTTATCCGGGATATCGTGCATCGACAACCGCACGCTTACCAGAAGGGTATCACGAGGTGGACGAACGGAGATATGGAGGAAGATTCTTCTGGTTTCTACCCCCTTCGGCACCCCGTGAACCGTTTATTAAATCAAATAAATATATTTAACAATTTACCTACTATCTAACATTTTGATATACATATATAAGTTTTAGCTTACGTACTAAAGTTATAAATAGTGTGATTAAACATATATATAATATAGTAGGTGAATGGTGGGCGATAAAATGGTGAATCCATGCTACTGAGTGGTCCCGTGGTCCGGATGCAAACGGAAGGGGCGCCGTCGGGGGCATCTACACATGGAGAACCTGCAAGAAGGCACGCACCCACGGGGCGGCTAGGTACGTCACAATACAACTATATTTACACTAGGGATATTGCACTTGTGGTTTCGAAACTAAACGAAAATAAGTTCAGATTTTCTCAAGGAACATTCTGGCGTTCAACTGTGCGACCGCGGCGTCAATTATACATAAATATGATGAAGCCATTCGATCCGTCGCGCGTGCGATAGGAATCAAAGGGTTCAATTTGCATCGCGTCCGAAGTGGCCGAATAAATGAATGCGGCGCACGTAGAGCATTGGCCGTAACGGAAGGCCGGTTACGTGCGCCTTTCAGGACAGCCGCCAGACCGACCTGAAACTGGCCGAAACCGCTCGAAATGGGCCTCAGACAATTTCCGTCCGAATCACTCTGCGAGCGGTCGCCGCCTTTTATTTATGCAGATGTCGCTCGGCCGAAGGGACTTCCGGTGAGGCGGCGGCAGGACGCGTGTCACACCACGTCCGCGAAGTTAGCCAGACCCAAATCGAAAGTCGGGTATTTCCTATTCAGGTCGTTTATTTATCGATTGTTTACATTTTTCAGCTAATTTTGTCATTTGTTTACATATCTAGGTTTTTAAATACTCTGTTTACCTTGGTCTAACTTAACGATTTTCATAAATTAAATGGCAAGTGCAACATTTACCTCATTATTATTTTTTTTATTAATACACACCGTTGGTATATGCCTTGGGAGATGTCTTAATGATTAAGAGAAATAATATCCAAGATAATTAAGAGAAATAACAAAAAACATGCAGAATCGTACACGTCAAAGCCTTCCGCTAAACTTGGGTTGTCGACTGCAGCGTGCGAGCCCGTCACCTCAGGAAGTTTTAACGATTAGTCGTTCTATCTCCCTGGAGTGAGCGCAGAAGACTTGGGGACAAAACAGTCCACCGTCTAGCTACGCCACAAGCCCGTAAGAGGCCAACGCCTTAACCGCGAGATAGCCAGGAATGTTACCCAGCGGGCCGACATTCACGCCCTTACTTCCAATTGTGACCAGATTTCTCCGGTCTCTCGATTGGTTACGAGTTCGAGGTTGCTTGCGCGGTCCTCTCCCTTACGAAGCGGTGAAACGTTGTATACCGAAACTATCGCGGACCACAGCGTCCTTTGCCCGGCTGTTCACCCAGGATCGGATGGCCGATGGTCATTTCTAGAGTAGTCGCCGTAAGGTCCGCAACCACCCCCGCTCTATAGGAAACAGTACTGCTTCCAGACTCCCCCGACTGTTAGTCAGAGTTAACGGGCCCATGATGAGGTGGCCACGATGACCCATGTGTTCAGGGTCGGTCACACTCACGGGTCAACACCTATCCGATGGCCTCCACGAATGGGGTGCGAACCTGGGTAGGACACTGGGTCAACCAGTCTCCCCTGGGAATCAAACCTCTGGCGCTCCTGGACGGTCTGCGCACCGAGCGGCGCAAGCCAATCGATTGTGCTCTCCGACTAACAGTCGGGGGAGTCTGGGAACTGTATTGTTTCCTATAGAGCGGGGGTGGTTTGCCTACCTTACGGCGACTGCTCTTGAAATGACCATTGGCCATCCGATCCTGGTTCAGAGTCGGGCAAAGGATGCCTTGGTCCGCGATAGATTCGGTGCACACCGTTTCACCGCTTCGTAAGGGAGAGGACCGCGCAAGCGACCTCGAACTCGGAACCAATCGAGAGACCGGAGAAATCTGGTCACAATTGGAAGCAAGGGCGCGAGTGTCGGCCCGCCAGGTAACATTACTGGCTATCTCGCGGTAAAGGCGTTGGTCTCTTGCGGGTTGTGGCGTAGCTAAGACGTCGGATTTGTAATGTCCAAAGTCTTCTACGCTCACTGCACGGTCGATAGAATGATGAATCGTTAAAACGTCCTGCGGTGACGGGTTCGCCCGTTGTGGTTGTTGTGGTAACATCTCAATATGTTAGTTAGAGTGCATAGTCGATTGGCTTACGCCGCACGGTGCGCAGACCGTCCAGGAGCGCCAGAAGTTTGATTCCTAGGGGAAACTGACCATAAGGCCAGAGTCCTACCCAGGCTCGCACTTCATGAGTGGAGGCCGAAAGCCTTCAGCTAACAATGATAGTTATCACACCTGCGAGCCAATCTAAAAGGTGATTAAATTTGGAGAAACGCAGCCTGGACGCAAATAAAACAATGGCCATTTGTTCAAGCGTCGCCAAAACCAATTGAACAATGATCGTGTTTGCGCGGGGGCGACATGAAATTCATATTTTTCGCATTCGAAACGTGTTTTTGCAGGCGTGCGGGGTTGTTTTATTTACGTGACTCTGCCGGATATACGGGAGCGTGGCCTTTGTTTAAATCATTTTTGGGCTTTAATCAAGCGACGCGACGCGCCGCCCAGCGCGCGCGGCGCTGGGCGCTGGGCGGGCGGATGCACATATAGTCCGCGAGCTCACTGCGCGTACCAGGTGAAGCTACTGATTACTACCGGCCGGTTACCAATGTAATCAAATGACCACTTAGGCGTATTTCACATACTACCGTCTACATCTTTTGCTTCAAAATTCTCATTTAAAATTGTTTATTTCTCATCATCCATGAAATAATGCCCATCTAAATAAAATATGCGAACCTAACCGGGACAGGACCAGAAAAAACAATCCGCAAGCAAAACAACTGTCTCCTTGAATACACGGCTATATCCAAAACAGAACCTAATCATTTCCTAATCAATCGCGAGAGGAATGGTCTCACACGAAGTTGAACCATTTAATAGACGAACCAAGAAGCGATGAGGACTAATAATACCATCACGCCGCGCTCACCAGTTTCGCGCGGTATTGTCTTAGAAGGTTGAGGCGGTCGTCCAGCTGTTCCTAAGTGTCCAATTGTTCTAGCCGCTTGTTCGACTTTCGACGAAAGGAGGAGGTTATCAATTCCTTTTTTTTTATATTATTCAGAACCCAGTTTTTTTAATGTTACTTCAGAACCCAGTCATTTATGAACCGATTTGGAAAATTCTTTTTTTATTTGAAAGATATACTTCCGTATTGGTAGTATTTTCAAAATCCAGTTCTGGTGATGGGGTCCATTAGGAATTGAGAAAACTCCTCAAATATTGTCAAATGAAGTTAAAAATTTACATGTTGGTTTAGTTCCGATGACAATGCATTTTTTATGGTAAGCATGACCTCATTCTACACCAAGGGTTGGCCATCGTCAAGGGGACTCCTTAACGGTATACAGCACAGACACGAAACTTTGTATATGCATTTAATTACGACAGCCCGTTCTAAGTTTCACCAAAACTGGACTGCGGCACCCAGGGTTGGGTTCCAATGAGGGAACTGCTCGACGGTCAACAGCACAGACAAAAAATGTTGTATACGCTTTCAATTATGATAGTCCGTTCTAAGTTTCGCCATGACATGGCTGCTGCTCTTATAAAAAAATTGGAGTCCGTTTTTTTTTATTCGGTCTCTTATGTATAATTTAATATTTCAGTAAACCTACCCCAATAAATATTAAATCTTTACTCTTCCCTATAACTGTTTTAACCGTCCCAGGCAGAAGACGTTTGAAATATTTTTAGGGGTCTAATAACTTTACGAATATTTTATTAAATCATTCCGAGAGTTTGAGTACTTTAACATGTAAATAAACTATTATAATTGTAGAAAGGTAACAAAACATCTAGATAAAATATCTAGCACGTTTCTAATGCCAGTCTCTCCTGCATAATTAAAATCTTTAGCTTTCATATTATTGCTATTATTGCTGTATTATTAGCCTAATAAATATTGATTTCAATTAAGCTTACTGGCAGTGTGCTCTTGGACTAAGATATGTGGGCGAGAGGGTTGTAGAGGGCGGGTGCGCCGCAAAGGGAAATTCATTATTTGGTTTGATGCTCTGAAATATGCCAATATGCCGCTAAATCCTGTTGCGTGGGAAAGAAATTTCTAAAAATATTGCATTTTATTCTTCGCACAAGGTATTTTAAAGGAGAGTACCAAATTTATGATAAAATTAAAATACCGGATAAGATTTTAGTCGAATTTCTGTTCAAAACTTTGCTTAACATTATGGATTACGAACAAATCTATTGTTCAACTCGTTGAGGTATTTTTGTCTTAACATTAGCATTTTTCCAATAATTTAATTGTTTTACTTTCCTGTTTAAGGAAAGTATTGTAAACGCACTTCTGTGTGTCCGTGTGTGTTTTTGTGTGTATTCTCCGACGATAGAATACACACAGAAACGCTTCATCCGATTGAGCTGAAATTTGGCATGCTGACATCATTTGGTCATGGAATAAGTTGAAAATATTGTGGTTAAAATCCGTCCACTCAGGGTGGGTTCCCGACGAGAGAACTCCTCAACGGTAAACAGCAAAGACCCAAAATTTTGTATACGCATTCATTTATGATAGCAACTTCCAAGTTTCACCAAGACATGACTGATGTACCCTGGGTTGGCTTCCGAAGAATGAACTCCTCAACGGTCAACAGCAGAGACCCAAAATTTTATGTAAGCATTTAATAATGATAGCAGCTTCCAAGTTTCACCATGACATGGCTGATGTCCTCTGGGTTGGCTCTCGACGAGGGAACTCCTTAACGGTCAGCAGCAGACACAACATTTGAAAAGTTGTAAAGTCGAAAAGTCGTAAAGTCGAAAAGTCGAAAGTGGAAAAGTCGAAAGTGGAAAAGTCGAAAAAGTCGAAGTCGAAGTCGACTTCGATTTCGATTTCGATTTTCGAGGGTTAAAGGGTGGCGCTAATTTAAGGGTGGGGGAGGGGGGGGGGGGGGTGGTAGGATTTATGATGTTAATATTCAGTTGAATTAAGTTCCTGGCTACTTAACAGAAAAGTCTTGGGGTGACACAACCGATTTTTTCATTCCGTACATCTACTATATTGGCTGTTTTAACTTCTAATGCTAACAAGTTAAAATGAAATCTTGACGGAGCATGCGGGCCACGCAAAATTTTCCATGAGAGGAACATTCACAACAAGTCGTTTCTCGCTGTAAGTGAATATTGGACCATAATCTAAATGTTTTATTATGTCTACATTATTTGCCTATGATTACAACAAAAAGGATTTATGTATAGAATAATTTGGTTGCTATGAATAGTTTTGATTTTAGAAAATGTTGTGAAGAATTCGTGAGTTTTGCTCGTCTCTTGGAAAATAGCAAATGTATTAATTTAATATATGTACCAGTCCACTCACAGATATCGATTTCCGGATTAGAGTTTTAATGAAATATATGTTAATGCTTTAGATTTTAAGTTAGTTTAAATGTCACACTCGTTGTCGTTTTCATTTGATTTGTTTCCCAAATGAAATGCTTAAAAAGGTTATATAAAAAGTCTGCCTAACAAGGCCGAAACCCGTACCAAGGTAAACTCGAATATATTATTTGTAAATTGTGAATTTTAAGCACACTCAAAATAATATAACTAAGAAAAAAAAAATAATGTCTCTAATTAAAAGGTAGTAGGTCAAGAAAGTTTTTAATCCGGGACATGAATAATGTTATACATTTATTTGATAATCATGTTGGAGAAAAAGGATATGAATATTAAAAATAGCCAATAAAAATATTTTTAAAATTATAAAGTTACTAATAATAAAATTAAAATTAAAATGAATCAGTAGTAGTCAGAAATTAGTCAGTTGCAAACCAGAATGCAAACCATTCGTACACCACAGACAATGTCATGTAGGAAAGGTGATGTTAACACCTGATTAGGTCAGAACGTCATCCCCATAATAAATGTGAGATGTATTATGAGGTCTCGGGTTTGACTGGATAAATCATGAAGCAGGATATGTCACAAAAGATCAGGACTGGTCGCAGTGATGTGAGGCAACACAGCCTGCAGAACCCATTCTTTGCCATATACCATCTAATGGGGAGTGAACGGAGTCGAAGTTAAAAAAATACATTTTCAAGACAAACGTACAAAAATAAATTCACGGTTTTATATATAATCAAATTAAAGAAGAATGTTTCGTGGGCCTACACAAAAAGAGTGATACATTAATACAGTACGCCCGCGTCGTTGATTTCGTTTGCGTTTTCTGCTTCTTCTTTTCCTCTCTCTCACGAAAAGTCAACGTCAGGTGTTGAAGCAAATTGCCAAAGTAAAGATTTATTGCCTTCCCACTGCGTACTCGTACTAAAAACCTCGTCAGTCCCTCTCCCTCCCCCTCCCCCTCTCTCTCACACTCTCTCTCTCTCTCTTTTTCTTTCACCCCAGTTGAGCGCCACGCTCGCCCAACGAAAATAAGACCTAAAAATATAACAAGTTTCATCTAACTTCCGGCTCTGAGAAGATCATTAGTTACAAAGTAGCGTATGTAGGAAAAAATACATCTCACATACTTACGGGAGGAGAGGAAGTTGTCCGACTTTACGGACTTCTCATGTGAAATGTTTTGCTCTTCAAGGACCCTCGGCATAAAAATATTAAAACTTTAGAATATAGCTTTGATTATGAACATTGTTTGTCCAGCTAATAAGGATCATTAATTACTATTAGCACAGTATACCAGACAGTAGCTTCTTTTAGAACAACATTGAAATCGAAGCAAGTGACATCAGGAATCTTAAGGGCTACCACAAATCGTAATATGATTACTCGTCTTCTTCTTGAAGTATCGTCCCTGCCACATTTACGGTGCCCCGGTGACGCAGATGCTTTTATACTACCGATTTGTTCTGAGAATACCATATGGCGTCGACTCGTAAATCTCCACAAAAAAGTAACAGTAAGAGCGGACACAAACTGCGCCCACAGCGCGTAACAGCCCACAGCGCCGTAACTATAGAACTAACTATAGAACTATAGAACTATAGAACTATAGCGCCGTAACTATAGAACACAGCGCCGTAACTAAGGAAATTTATTGTCATTTAAATAAATTAATTTTATGTATATATACACATATTTATATAAAAATAAATGTCAGCCTTAGAGCAGGCTATAACATAGTTAGGCGACATTAAAATAGAATCACTAACAACAGCTTTTGACACAACATGTAATAAATTTTTTGCTACTTTATTTTATTCATTTTGTCCATTTTACTCTGTAGGTATTATTGGAAACAACAAATTAAAAATTAAATAAATAACTTTTCCTAAAATATATTTTTTTATATTTTCTATGTGGTTTTGAAATAAGTTCGAACTAAATGCTGAGAACACACACTAACATTTATCAAAGTATTTTTTTACTGCCGAATATCATACAATTTAATGTAATTTAAAAACAGTGATTTTTTATTATTTATTTGTTGAGTGGGGCTTTTCTAAGGTCTTTATGAGCCTTGTAACACTGCGATCATTGCTGACCTATTGAATTCGCCACTTACTATAGTTTTGCGCTAAGCCTCGTGTCATTTAAGAACCGCACCAGGCTTTTGGCAGTGAAAACAGGGAATACTTAGGTAAATAAAACAAAATAAAAATTAGGTAAATAAACTGAAACTAAAATAAATTTATTTATATTTTCTATGTGGTTTTGAAATATGTTTAAACTAGATGCTGAGAACACACACAAAATTTAAAAAAAGTATTTTTTTTAATGCCGAATGTCATACAATTTAATGTGTGTAAAAAACAGGAAACAGAACCGGCGGAATATTATAATATTAATATCTTAATTTGGGCTGATCCGTCGCCGTGATGCGATGATGAATATTTTAAAAGGTCAAACCGTAAACCTTCGCTGGAGACACTCTCTCTTTTATGGCTCCACTAAGCCCTCGGCAAGGGTTGTTAATACAACTTCAATTATACAAAAGTTTCTTTATAGTCTTTGTCGCTTGTTTGTTTATTTATTTACGATTCGGGTGCAAAGAGGAGGATTAAACTACCCTTCCGAGAGGGAAAGGTGGGGATGGCCAGGCGAGCAGTTTTGTAGGTGCGTTGTAGTCGAATACAGGAATATTTCTTTGTATTTAAAGCCGCTCTTGCTATCTATAACACCAGGTCAGCATTATAAATAGGATAGAAAACGAATTTACCGCGTGAAATTTGTAGGACCCGACGTTTCGGTGACGTTGCAGCCGCCGTTGTCAAGGGTAAACTGAAGAGCTGTCAGTCCGTTGTTTTGCGGGTAGGCCGCAAACCGCTGCCGCCACTGCGTAGGTTATAACGGTGGTGGGGGGCCGGGCTCGGAGCGCGGGAATTTTTAAAATCCGTCTTGCACACAACACTCACTGTATCCTGTTTTACGTCTTTGCGTTCGGCGTTCGGCGGCGGGAACATTTTAAGAAGAGGGTTCCACGTAGAAGAGAGTTTGTAGCCGTCATCTCTATTGAAGTTCGGAGTTCTTCTTATTTCAATGGCTTCCCGGATCATGCGAGGAAAGTAGAATTGTTCCTTCGATAGAACAATGGGATTTTGAAACTGCATCCAGTGGTTACTTCCGCTATCCAATATATGTTCGCAGATCGCCGATTTTTCTCGCTGAACGTTTTTAACAGCTTTGATGTGTTCTGTCAGTCGCGTGGCTATGGGCCGTTTCGTTTGTCCAACGTAGGCTAGACCGCAGCTGCATTCGACTTTATACACACCCGGGGTTTGCAGTGGTATTACATCCTTTACAGGCCTCAAAAATCGAGCTATATTTTGGGTCGGTTTGAAGATCGTTTTTATATCGAATCTGTTTAGCATCTTACTTATTCGATCTGTCACGCCCTTGACGTATGGTAAGAATGCTCTTGATCTGCTCGGTTTTTGAGTTTCGTCCGTATTAGATCGTGTGCGTGTCTCGTTTCATTTCACGCGGTAAATTCGTTTTCTATCCTATTTATAATGTCAAACAACCGCGATAGTCTTCGATTTCATACCAGGTCAGCAGTTTGTAGATGCGCTGTAGTCGAATACAGGAATATTTACTTTTTTGCATTTGAAGCCGCTCTAATCCAACCATCTATAATCTATATTACCAACCAACCATCTATAATCTAATCTAACCATCTATAATCTATATCACCAGGTGAGCAGTTTGTAGGTGCGATGTAGTCGAATAGAGGAATATTTCCTTTATTATATTTAAAGCCTCTCTTTCCATCTATAAGTTTTGACAGGTGAGAAGCTTTGCAGGCGCGTTATAGTTGAATACAGGTATATTTCCTTTATTGTATTTAAAGCCGCCCTTTCTATCTATAATGCCAAGTGAGCAGTTTGTATGTGAATTGTAGTCGAATACAGGAATATTTCCTTTATTTTATTTAAATGCTCTCTTTTTATCTATAATAAAATAAAAGAAAAACATTTTGAGGCAGAGGCTTTCACTGACTATAAGAAAATCAAATCAAAATTAATATCTCAAAGCTAAAGCTTAATAATAAAATTATTAAGGTAATTAAAATATCATGGAGAAAAACCATGTCGAGCGCTGGTTTACAAATTATGAGCTCGTCCGCGAAACGAGTCTTGAGGGTTATCCGGCTGAACATTGAAGTACTGGCCTCATATATTTTCTCATTTATGGGGTGTTCTCTTTACTATTTAGTCGGAGTAAATCTTCGTAAGCGTGGCTCAACGCCGAGCTAAGAAGTGTAGCTCTATTATTGAGATAACCGGTTTGAGCATCGGCACCGTCGATATTGGTAAGATAGCAAAGAATCCCTGGACGTGCCTGTAGCGCTGCTTCTGGAGCCGCTGTTTGCACAAACCCGGCATTGAGATTAATGGGCGTTCATAGGGATTCCACACGAATTATTCGCCAGAAAACAGAACCGTTAATTCGGTCGCCGTCGGCTGTTTGTTTTCGTAAAGGGCGAACTTTAAGGTACGACGCGCCGCTCCGCGTCGAGTCAGGAGCGATACGCGAATGCCGGGCAAGCCACTTCGAACGGCAGCAATAACAATTTTGCCAGTAAAGCTAACAGTTTCCAATCATCCTCATATTGTTTTGTTTGAGTTGAACGGGGAATATTTGCATTTGCGATAGTTGTAATGACTTCTTGTTAAGCACGCTCGATGGTATTAACTTTGTTACAAGGGATAGTTGACACAAGCAAAACGTTGCTGTCAAAACGTCTGTAAGTTTTATTTCATACAAAATCGGTTTCGAAGCCAGGACATAATTTTCGATGCAACAAAAATCTCACAAATTTAATGATGCAGTAAATAGATCGGCAATCAACCGATAGCAATAAAACGACTAGATTCGGATAGGTTATTGGCGCGGTAGACGCAATATATGGGTGCGGCAGACGAGAAATTCAGTATATCTCGAGTACGATGTAATCAAGGTGTCGTTGGAAAGCTATTGCTTGGCTACGTGTTTTGAAGCGATGTGGGTATAGGAACTCAGGTCGTGGTTGTTGATGACTGAGAAAGTCTCAGCTCACGAATCCAGAGTCCCTATTTTATGTTATCCTTGCACCTCCACGTATACAGAGAGTAAGGCAAAACACTATATGTATAAGTATATTTGAGTAGTTTAATTAACACCAAAACTCTAGAGTGAGACGACATAGCAATTAGTGTGTAATGACAGAGGTGAATTAATTAGTTACATAGATCTCTTTTTTACTCGTAAACCGTGTGATAGTGGGGCTAAAATGCGTCAATAAAATACTGCGAATTTATACCGTGTGAATATAAATTTGATCTATACTAGAAATAGTAAAGTCACTTTACGTTCACACGGTAAAGTGAACGTAAAATAAATTTACGTTCACTTTACCGTGTGAACGTAAATTTGATTCTAGTACTCGGAATTATAAATCTTCATTAAATATTATTTGAAGCGTTGCTATCTGAGTGGTTCCCTATATCGGCTTCAACAACAAAAACCGAAATTTAATAAATTTTAAAATTTGAATACATTTTACAAGAATGTCGGTATATATGAATCTAAACTAATCAAAGGACAGCCATCATAAGAAAATGCGGCTCAAGACGACCCAAAAAGTCTCCAAAATCCAGGTTCTAAACGGGGATCCCTGTTTAAACCTGGATTGAATCCGGAGGTGCAGGCACTAAGCTGATTTAAATCTTTGTGCGTTCCATTAGGATGCTAATTATGATTACAGCCTTCATTCACGTATGGTTATTAAAAAATATATACGTGTATTGCAATGCCCTTAAACTTTAGAATGAATCGCCAGGAATATGCTTTGCGGGTAGAAATGTGCAATTTCCAGAATTATATTCACTATCCGAATCCTTATCAATGTTGTTATCAGGTGATAAAAAACAAATGAAAATATTTCTGACTGAAAATATTTATGAAAATATTCATGTTTCCTGAATTACATCGTTAGGTGCCACAAAATCCGTGCGCCATAATTACATGCTGACATTCAAAATGTACGGGAAAATTTATCATCGTGCAGGATCATTACTACCACTGCCGAACGCATATCTATCATGCAGTTCTTCCAATTTATTTCATGGGAAGCAGTGATGAACATCATCATTCTTATAAATAGGATAAAACGAATTTACCGCGTAAAATTTGTAGCACCCGACGTTGTCCAGGATAGACTAAAGTACTGTCAATCGTCATTTGTTCTTCTGCGGGTAGGCGGCAAACTGCTGCTGCTACTCCGCAAATTATAGCGGTGCTGGGGCAGCGGGGTTCGCGCGCGCAAATTTTGAAAAGCCGCTGTGATTTTTACACTCACTGTATCCTGTGTCACGTCCTTGCGCTTGGCGATGGGCATTGAAACCATTTTAAGAAGAGGGTTCCACGTAGTAGAAAACTTGTAACCGTCGTCTCTATTGAAGTTTGGGGTTCTCCTTATTTCAATGGCTTCCCGGATCATGCGGAAAATGTAAAACTGTTCTTTGGATAGCACAATGGGAAACGACATCCAGTGGGTACTTCCGCTATCTAATATGTGTTCGCATATCGCCGATTTTTCTCGCTATACGTTTTAAACAGCTTTATGTGTTCCATCAGTCAACTGGCTATGTGCCGTTTTGTTTGTCCAATATAGGTTAAGTCATTAGATTTTATATCGTCCTTCTTCTTCGAAACATCAATCCATAACGACTTTGCAACGAAACCAGGCTTTCAGTAAAAAAAATAAAAGCAATATCATCGAAGCTACAATTAGGAATGGAATATTTAAAGGAGAAAATATAATGTGGCGAAGCATCCCAATGATTTCGACAGATATGCTATTCTCGACAAATGACTAGCACTGACAATAACCATCAACAAACCACAGGGACTGTGGACTAAATTTGAAAAATCTATGCTTCTCACATGGTCAGCTGTATGTGGCCAGCTAAAGCGTCAGAAAAACTTCTAATTTAATAGTATATGCACCAGACGATAAAACAAAAAAAAACTGAATCAAATAACACTACAAAAATAGAATTAAAACAACCACTTTTCTTAAATTATTGGAATTTCAATGCAAGCGGGTAACAGCAAGGATGGTATAAAAAATAGATAATTACAAACGAATTTTTAAATCAAGCTTATATTATTTTAATATTATTTACATAAAGGTGGCAATTCTTCATTTGGTATACAGGTTTCAATGCGTAATATTTATGCACTTTATTGTTCATATATGTGACTACTAGATGGAATTTTATCTCTCCGTATTATTTCTGTTATATAATCAGCCTATATAAAAATACGAAAGACGCCCTTAATAATTGAATGCTATTATTGTCATGATTGGTTAAATTATTAGCTTGTATTATCAATCACTAGTTTATAAAAAATCGTTCATTATCAATGTCATTATAGAAGGCTAAATAAAATGCTGTTGTTATAGTCATAGTTCCTAAAATTTATCATTATATTCAATATGGCTATTTCCGTTGAATAATGTAAGGTGCTCTATAAGGTATATATTATTAATATAATAACCGAGCGATAGAGAGAGAGAGAGAGAGTTATGGGAGAGCCTAATTCGTACTCTACCAGCTGGGAAACTTCGGTTTTTGAGAGCGATTAATGAAAAAAAATATATTGTAACGAAATCCAAGACTTATAAAATCCTGCAAAAGTAATTGGCTACCGTGAAGCTTTCACATAAAATACTACGGCTCGGACACGACAAGCACGGGCCAATTTTGTCTTCCTTTTCTTGGTACCATGCTGGTTATTAGTCATTGGTGATAACGAGCCAATTATATATTACATTAAAAACAGCAGCACAAAAAAAAACCTATCGATGTCATACCGACACGTTTAATGTGTTCTAAGAAAGCCACTTAAATTTACTCTGGTGAAATAAAAAAAATCATTTTGGCCTCCTTAAATATATATTTATTGTCGTTGTGTTGATCGAAAGGGTATAACAGGGTAGCAAATCCAGGGTGCGAGTCCTTGAATTAATTTTAGTGGGTCACAAAAAATTGTATTACTCTTTTGTTTTTACTATTTCGCAGAATCATTTACCGAATATGAGGCAAATACTGATGATACACCTGTAAAAATCGCACTATATCCAATTTTATCGGTAGACTGTCGATACAACCTTTATTTTATTGAACAAGTGTCATTTTACCATTGTTCCACTGGAAATATATTACAGCAATATCTCCTTTCATAAATATTTCCCAAGTGCCGTCTGAAGTGTAGAACAAACAAGTTCAACAATCCTTCGCGCCAATTATACTTTCGTCGGATGCCCAATCTAAGCCGAAGTTGGCGTTGAAAGGTACTGGATGTTCAAACTTGCTGCAACGGCTTCATAAATTTCAAATCTCAGTTTAATTAGACCTCGGATAAGTTTCGCAGATCAACTAAAGCTATTAATAACTATCACAAGTTAGAGTTTCTCGTTGCAACTTTGTGGCATAATCAGTGATTTGTGACCAGAGTCTAGGAATCTCTTTATCTTATTAGCCAGTAAGTAATTATAATCTACGGAACAGATTGTCCGCGGTAATTGCTTTGAGAAATGTTTTAAATCATCTTGAAATTTGGGTCAGCAGCTGGTATGGTTATTATTTTAAGAAGATTCACAATGTATGAATATATACCTTAATATACAGATATTATGCCTACCTACCAAATGTTATAATGAATCGATAACTTTCAAATAAAAGTTTGGCTTATTACGTCTCAATGGAAATTTATATGATACAGTCATGGTGAAATCCTACTATTTTCGAGGAATAAACATTTGTGTCCGAATTTGGTTTTTCACTCAATTTTAGGAAAATGTGTCCTAATTTCAATTAACCTATATAATATAAACATTTAAAAACAAAAGTTTTTAGGACTGTTCATTACGATTTCATTACTAAATATTAAAATAAATACAAAGATCTCTAAATGGTATATAAGCGGTATATTTATTACTTTTTAGTAACTGAAAATAATAAGTTACTTACCATTTTTTTATGTCCTTATTATATATTTTAACTAAAATGTAAAATTAATTAGGTACATATATCATATGATTTTACTATTTTTTTCTCCTTGAGAAAAATGTTATATAAATCCCTTGCAATTTTAATATATATATTCCCAGTCATTATTAGATAAACATACATATAAATACGCGTCGTAATTAAGCAAGTAAATACCTAATATTAGTGAAAGTGGACGGTCTCCCTGCGGCGACATCAACGGCAGAGTTTCATTCAAGCATGAGTGGCTGCCTCCATCGGGGGTTCTCACAATCACGATCACAACACATGAACATAAATGAAACGGTCTTCTGAAGGATGTTTGCACGGAGAGTCGCTTTGTTCGGTTTATATTATGTATGCGAGATAGAATCATTTTCCTAATGAATTAATGTAAATAAACGTTAAATTAATCTAAGTAAACGCATCTATGTAGGTACTAGTATTATAATTAATTAACAATATAAGTAGGATTTATATTATGTATACATTCTAGGTTAATTTTTCTACCTAAAAAGTCGTAGCTCTGAAAATTATTATTTATGAATATGATTTTCACCTGTTCGGTAGTTAGAAATAAGGTAAATGTACCAGCCTCCCACCCCTTAAAATGTCGATGCAATTAATCCACCAAAATAAGTGTTTTTGTGTCATAGTAAATTACATTAAATTAATATAAGTAAACGGTAAATGTACTCGCTTCATAAATAATTAACAATAATATAAGCAGGATTTACATTATGCACACACTCTAGGTTACTTTTTCTAAATATAAACTCGTATACTCTAAAGATTATTACTTATGAATATAATTTTCACCTGTTCCGTAGATGGTGGGCCTGATTGTGTTTCTTCATGAACTAAAATAGGAACTTAGTTCAACCGAACGAATCAGAGCAATACTTTAGAACAGAATATGAAATGCACTATCATCGATTTTCCCTTACCAAAACTACCTGTTGAACATATAGACGCCCGAATAAGTTTGAACACATTTCGCGCGGTGTAAGATTTAGCTGCTTTAACTTCGGTGGGTAGTTTTAATGCGGAAAAGTAACAACCGTTCATTTCACATTCCGCTCTGACTTACTGCTCCGTCTCGTTCACATGAACAAATTTCCGATTTTAGTTCATGAGAAACGCAATCAAGCCCAGTAATAAGGTAAATGTACCTGCCTCCGACCCCTCAAAATGTCGATGCAAATAATCCACCAAAATAAGTTGTATATGTCATAGCAATTTTTTTTTTTATAAACAAGCAAAAATGCTTTTTCTAAATTATGATTAAACAAAGGCATGTGGTTGGTAATTATATTGAACGAAACATTAAATACTCCGGTACTTTGTTACACAAAATATTCCTATCCACGACCACTAACTGGGATCTTGCACCTTATACCGACCGGAGACGCTCTATTACCGGCCATATACTGATAAAGTACATGATAGAGTACCACGCAACCTACTAAATCAATATATTTATTCTCCGTCAATATAGCTGTGAATTTAACAAATTGAGAGATGAGGCTTAGCAAATTTGTGATTTTTGAAAATATATTTTTTTTCTGGACGAATTGGATTATATTCAATAATTTTCTGAAATAAAGAAAAACCATATCAGTTGTTAAAATATATGTGAAGGATGCACACTTTATTATCAATTACTTCAAATACGAATTATATGGGTGAATCGAAAGGACGTAATCAAAATTACATGACTGTTGAAAGAGTGATGTGTATTTTACCCAGATGTCCCGATTGCGGCATCTTTTTTACGAAATAAGATATACAATTGAATACATTTAGTTGTCACGTAAACGTCTAAATAACGCCGTATTCTGTCATAAATTATCAGACAATGCTTAATTTATGACCATGAAAATGTCTTTCAGAAATGTCTTATTTTCAGGGCAAAATGTTGTTAAGTTGGTGGTTTAGGCACGTTTTTAAATGAACGAATTACAAAATTAAGGTCGGTAAATGAGTAGTGAGATATGCGTAATTTAACATAACATTTGCTTTCCCTAATTCCGACCGAAAGCGATAGTCGGAAAAATGTTCATTGTAACTTTATAATGTTCCTATCTCCGACTGCAAGTTATTCATTTATTTGTATATTTATTTTAATTATTATATCACAAAAAAATACATCGGTAGTTTGTATATTCCTGATAATATTCCTGAAGCTATTGCTGAATAATATTAATACTCTCAGTTATGCTTTGTACCTGTTACATGCCAGTATAACAACGTTGGCTAAATATAGTTTATTGTAGCCCGATATATTCAAATATTTCGCCAAAAGCGTTAATTAAAAGGTTGCTTCATAAGTCTTAAACATAAAGTAGAATATATTTATTTATATAAAGTGATTCCCCAGTATGTAATATTTAATAGAAATTTAGGTGCAAGAGTGTTGCTGATTTTTTCACGAATAAAAAAACAACTTTAATAGCTAACTTACACTAGATGGTTTTATAGCTACTCGATGCTACTAAAAACTAATAAGCTCTAATAAATTTTCTTTTTGGAATTGAATAATCTGAAATGGTTGAAATGGATATACTGCACTGGTCCATTTAATTTGTTTTAGGTTACAAAATAATACTGTATTCGTTCGATCTATGATATGAATAAGGAAAAGTAAGAGTAATAATAATATAATAATTGAGATTTATGTATAATATTGTATTATGAAATCAAATGTGACATAAAGAGCAATATGAAATATGAGCACGATATAATGAAATGGTTTTATGCATCGCACGCCGCGCTATTCAAGAAAACACCCTCTGAAAAGACGATCCTATAAGGTATCAATATTACATTGTACGGTCATCACCCTTTACCATTCGGGTATGGCAATATAAAAAGGTACTTTTTTATACACCTTAATACATATCTGACCTTTACTCGTATACCTAGGATGCCCACCCCTGTCGGGAGTGATCGCTATCACTTTATACACAATATATATATATATATATATATATATATATATATATATATATATATATATATATATATATATATATATATATATATATATATATATATATATATATATATATATATATATATATATATATATATATATATATATATATATATATATATATATATATATATATATATATATATATATATATATATATATATATATATATATATATATATATATATATATATATATATATATATATATATATATATATATATATATATATATGTATATATGTATATATGTATATATATATATATATATATATATATATATATATATATATATATATATATATATATATATATATATATATATATATATATATATATATATATATATATATATATATATATATATATATATATATATATATATATATATATATATATATATATATATATATATATATATATATATATATATATATATATATATATATATATATATATATATATATATATATATATATATATATATATAGCTTAATTTTTGAGATAATTGGATGAAGGGTGAGCGTTACTAGTTGTAAAATGGGCCCAACTTAAACCTACTCCTCTTTCCGCAAGTGAGAGGCATTCATCATTCTCGTTAACACCTAAAGCATTCCCGAATCCGATCAAGGGAATCCTTCGTCACGATGTAAGTGGCTTTTATAATTATTTACTTTATAATCATCTTATTGATCAATTCTAAAAAGAATATATACACAAAACTATCAAATATTTCAAAATATTGAATTTTTACATATTTTATGTTTCGTTCATTGTAAATAATCCATTTAGGTTAAAGGTAATCTTTCCAACTAATAGGAAAGAGCTGACTGCTTCCTTTCATTGATATGAGGGCATGTCACGCTTTTAGTTTTAAGTTTTCAGCTGAATATTGATCGCAGCTTCTTTATATCGCACCTTTAGAAAATAAAAAAACGAAATTCGAAATTTTAAATTCTTCCATCTGTCAAGTAGCTCGTCTTGTCTTGTTATTTCCCTTGAAATAATAGGAAATTGAGTGAGTTTACGTATAAAGTAGGATTGTAGCTTAATTTTTGAGATAATTGGATGAAGGGTGAGCGTTACTAGTTGTAAAATGGGCCCAACTTAAACCTACTCCTCTTTCCGCAAGTGAGAGGCATTCATCATTCTCGTTAACACCTAAAGCATTCCCGAATCCGATCAAGGGAATCCTTCGTCACGATGTAAGTGGCTTTTATAATTATTTACTTTATAATCATCTTATTGATCAATTCTAAAAAGAATATATACACAAAACTATCAAATATTTCAAAATATTGAATTTTTACATATTTTATGTTTCGTTCATTGTAAATAATCCATTTAGGTTAAAGGTAATCTTTCCAACTAATAGGAAAGAGCTGACTGCTTCCTTTCATTGATATGAGGGCATGTCACGCTTTTAGTTTTAAGTTTTCAGCTGAATATTGATCGCAGCTTCTTTATATCGCACCTTTAGAAAATAAAAAAACGAAATTCGAAATTTTAAATTCTTCCATCTGTCAAGTAGCTCGTCTTGTCTTGTTATTTCCCTTGAAATAATAGGAAATTGAGTGAGTTTACGTATAAAAAAGGATTGTAGCTTAATTTTTGAGATAATTGGATGAAGGGTGAGCGTTACTAGTTGTAAAATGGGCCCAACTTAAACCTACTCCTCTTTCCGCAAGTGAGAGGCATTCATCATTCTCGTTAACACCTAAAGCATTCCCGAATCCGATCAAGGGAATCCTTCGTCACGATGTAAGTGGCTTTTATAATTATTTACTTTATAATCATCTTATTGATCAATTCTAAAAAGAATATATACACAAAACTATCAAATATTTCAAAATATTGAATTTTTACATATTTTATGTTTCGTTCATTGTAAATAATCCATTTAGGTTAAAGGTAATCTTTCCAACTAATAGGAAAGAGCTGACTGCTTCCTTTCATTGATATGAGGGCATGTCACGCTTTTAGTTTTAAGTTTTCAGCTGAATATTGATCGCAGCTTCTTTATATCGCACCTTTAGAAAATAAAAAAACGAAATTCGAAATTTTAAATTCTTCCATCTGTCAAGTAGCTCGTCTTGTCTTGTTATTTCCCTTGAAATAATAGGAAATTGAGTGAGTTTACGTATAAAGAAGGATTGTAGCTTAATTTTTGAGATAATTGGATGAAGGGTGAGCGTTACTAGTTGTAAAATGGGCCCAACTTAAACCTACTCCTCTTTCCGCAAGTGAGAGGCATTCATCATTCTCGTTAACACCTAAAGCATTCCCGAATCCGATCAAGGGAATCCTTCGTCACGATGTAAGTGGCTTTTATAATTATTTACTTTATAATCATCTTATTGATCAATTCTAAAAAGAATATATACACTAAACTATCAAATATTTCTATATATATATATATATATATATATATATATATATATATATATATATATATATATATATATATATATATATATATATATATATATATATATATATATATATATATATATATATATATATATATATATATATATATATATATATATATATATATATATATATATTTATATATATATATATATATATATATATATATATATATATATATATATATATATATATATATATATATATATATATATATATATATATATATATATATATATATATATATATATATATATATATATATATATATATATATATATATATATATATATATATATATATATATATAAATACACTTTAGGGTTTTTGGTTAGTAAAAGGGATAGAGTTGAGTACCTTAGCCGAACGTTTCGGAGCCCGTGGCTCCTTCCTCAGCGGCGAGAAGAATACGTATTCTTCTCGCCGCGTATTCTTCTCGCCGCTGAGGAAGGAGCCACGGGCTCCGAAACGTTCGGCTAAGGTACTCAACTCTATCCCTTTTACTAACCAAAAACCCTAAAGTGTATAAAAATACAAAATTTTCAATAAAAAAGTATATATATAAATATATATACATATATATATATATATATATATATATATATATATATATATATATATATATATATATATATATATATATATATATATATATATATATATATATATATATATATATATATATATATATATATATATATATATATATATATATATATATATATATATATATATATATATATATATATATATATTTTCAAATTGAAATTATGTTTATTACTAAATAAATGAAATGATAAAATAATGAAAGGGCACTTATCTGGTCTGTGGTGACCAGGAGTGACTCCACGCCTTATTCTTCTCTTCCTTCAGCGCTTGCTAGGTGTTTCCTGCTGTGGTATTGGAACCTGATCAAAATGGCATCGGTAACACAACAATGCGAGACGAGAATGAATGCTGGAAAATAATAGGCGATTAGTGTTTCTTAAATATTAATGATTGTTATAAAATGTATATCAATATTTCGGCTCAGCCGTCGTCAAGATATGTGACATTTCTGAAATCGAACAATTCGTTGAAAATTTAAATTCAAGGAATCGAACAAAAAGAAATGGATTAATAATATTTTACACGATTTAGTTAAGGTACCATAACCAACCGTGCAAAACGTTATTTTAAATGAATGATTATAAATTAAAATAAAAAGCATTTGATGATTATGATAATATGATAAACCTTATTAATTTTGCCTATTGAGACCGGAACCTTTGCAAGCGCCTAAAATATAAATATAAGCTAATTCCCAAGATTTGACGTCCCTTTCTTTTGCATTATCACCCAGGCATTTTATTATTTTAACTTTAAAACATTGATCAAAAGATAAATTATGCGCCCTGGCATGTATAGATATTGGGAGTTGGCTTTCATTTCCTACACTAGCCCTATGATTATTTAGTCTAATATTAAGTGGTGTTGTTGTTTCACCGATATAAAAGGCATCACAAGTCCTACACAGAAGTTGATATACTATATTTTTTGAAATACAACTGCAATGAAAGGGAACCCTGTAACTATTAGTAGTATTTGGACTGGTAAAAAAGGACTTAGATCTAACAGAGGACAAGTTTTACAACGTGGACGACCACAAGGTTGAAGTCCAAAAGTATTATTACCAATAGAGAAATTTTGATTATTTTTTGTTTTGTTTAATATTGATCTAATATTAGGTGGTCTGCGGAAAGATAAAATTGGCGGTCAATCTAAGAGATCCTTAGTAGAAATGATGGGGAATAAATCAGATAATATATCTCGCAGTTTCTCAGCACCAGGAAAATAAGTGGTGCTAAGGAAGATT
>OX155953.1:13476729-13856767 GCA_944548615.1 Micropterix aruncella
GGCTTTTTATATTCTTTTATTTTTGATTTTCAATATCTTTTATCTTCTTTTAACTGCACGGACTTCTTCCGTGCAGAATGTAACGTTTCGGTAGAATAATAAAGAAATTCTGAAACTTTGTCGTCTTTTGTACCTTTTCTATAGTTTCTATGGTTTCTATATATATATCTAAAATTAAATGTTACATGTGGCGCCCAACGTGGGGCCTCAGTCACAACCTAACATGTAAAGCCGTCATAGTAAAGCCGATGCTGAAGCTGACCCAGATTTCATATGGAAACAGGTCGTCATGAAAGAAGATCAGGATAGGTTGTTGAAGTTTTACCATGATCAACCATCTGCGGGTCATTTAGGTATTTTTAAAACTTATCACCGTCTACGGCAGAATTACTACTGGCCTGCTCTGTATCAGTCGGTTGTAAAGTATGTTTCTAATTGCGAAATCTGCTTAGCAACTAAACATTCTACTTCCGCACCATTAGGACTTATGACTACGCCTAAGCGCTGTAGCCGTCCCTTCGAATTTGTTGCCATGGACTTGCACGGACCACTTCCTATGACAAAAAACAAGCATAGGTATATTTTATTAATTACCTGCTGTTTTAGCAAGTATTGCGTAGTGATTCCGCTAAAAGAGGCAAATTCAGCATCCATGATACCTTTAATTCGTGATAGAGTTTTTCTCATTCATGGCATCCCAAGAGTTGTGCTGTCAGATAATGGAAAACCCTTTATCTCCAAGGAAATGAAAAGATTTTTCTCAGATTTCCATATACCTACTATTTTCAACACTCCGTATCATACACCTCAGATTAATACAGTCGACCGCTTTAATCGCACGTTAAATTCCATGCTAACTGCTTTTGCACATAAAAACCATAAAACTTGGGATATTCACCTTTCCGAATTCCAGTTCGCTTTAAATTCTGCACGATCAGAAGCCACCGGCTACAGCCCACATTTCCTCGTGTTCGGTCGTGAACTCGTGCTAAGTGGCGAAGTTTACGCAGAAATGTCACCGATCGAAACTCATGAAGTTTTATTATCCCCGGAAGAAGACGATCGTCTTGAGAGAGTTGGCATTCTAGAAAAGATTTTCAAACAAGTCAATGACAATCTGTTAAAGCAACATGAAAAAAATAAGTTGACTTATGATCAGGGACGTCGACATTTATCTTTGAAAAAAGGTGATTTTGTTTGGAAGAAGACTAGATTTTTATCAAATAAGGGTAAGGGTTTTTCGTCTAAGCTGGCTCCAAATTTTGAAAAATTCCGCATCGCCGAAAAACTTTGCGATCAAGTTTATAAACTCGAAACACTTGACGGCAAATTATTGCCAGGCGATTATCACGCAAAAGATTTTAAAGTACCTGGGTATACCGGTGATTTGTCGACAGATAGACAAGGTACTTAGCATCCTTGATTTTTAAAAAAATTGTATAACCTATGTTGTTATTTTTTTTGGATCTTTATCATTGTCTTTTGGTTAATTTTGTTATTATTCTACAGTTATGCAGTAAGATTTTTCTTTTAGACTTACCTGTTCGATTGTCAGCAACTTGTAGTTCGCTGCAGCGTTCTCGCTGAGACAGTTGTTGTCGAATTCTCATCTGAATTTTTTTCTGGAAACGGCAGAAAAATAAACGCGTATTACTTCCAAGGAGAGATCGTGGTCTAGTCGTTATAGGCTACGGTATTTTGCGTGGTCTGAGGCTCTTATAAGAGTTCCAGTTGGTTGAATGTGGATGAATTTAGTGATGAATGAATGAATAGAATGAACGGTTGTTACCTCGCACGAAAGAAATCAAAGACCAGTACTACAGCTATGGACAAGTACCAGTGCTTAATGCATTCCCGATCCATCTATTTGAATCTTGGGATACGCTGTTAGCCGTGTCGATTGCAAGGATTTTTTTGACAACATTAGTTATTGGCAAAAAACTTGCATCTTAATATAGATTTATATGTGCGGAATGTGTACGCGCGTTTACTTTTACGTTAGTTAGTCAAAAAAAATTAGCTTGTACGTGCGTAAGTTTATTAGTAAAATTGAAGTTTTCTCACCTTTCATGTTTTGAGGTTAGACGGGCATGTCAAAGTTGTCACTCACCTTAATTTGGGAGATACGACGTGCTGGAGAAAAAAATCGAAGTGTCCTTCGTTTTTTTAAAGGACGTTTGGGAGGTGTAACGCACTTCGCGTTTTCCGATTTGCTTTTCCACAATTTCCTTCCACTATCATTCTCTTCAGCGATCGATGGCGACGGGTTCATCTTTGACAGTTCTGACTTTTCGCGCGGCTGACCAATCAGAAGCGAGTAGTGACGCCTGCGATGATTCGATGAGAATCGTTGCCAGAAACAAAGGAGACTGTACGATGTTCGGAATATCGACCAAAAGTGGTTAATTATTTAGTTATAGTTTTTGATTAGTCTTTTGGTCATAATTCCTAATTATTTTGTTAGCTCATAAATTTACATTCAGAATATTTTAATTATGCTCTGATGGAATTGTGGAATGTAGATTGACAGCATTGAAGGTCGTTGGTTCCTTTACGATTTTGGATTCCGGATTTTAAATTAAGGATAGTGCAATATGGGTATTTCATCCTAGTTTTCACTATAAATAAAAATCTATGTTATTATCACATGATTTTAATATTTTAATATAACGCAATTCAAATGTCGAATTTGATTTTAAAAACTCGCGCGTATCGCATAAAGGGGTTTCCTTGCCGGGCCCGCCAAAAGTTTGGCGGACTACCAGCCAAAAGATAATTTGGGTCATTTTGAATCCGACTTGGTTCCGAACGAGATCCCGGGGAGTCTGTGTGTGATTTAGGACTATTACCTGGTGAGTTTGCTCGATGTTAGAACTATTAAGTGGCTTTTATTTGGATCGTTTGACGATGTATCGGAAATCAACGACTGGACGGAGGCGATAGTCGCTGTTCCTTTCATTGATCCGTCTTCGTCCTTGGCGCGATCATATTGTAATAAAGCCTTTCTACGGCTGCAGGGATCTCCGCGGAGGGTTTTAAACGGCCTCAATCACGGCGATATTCGTGACATTCACGGCGACATTCACGGCGATATTCGTGATCGCACGCCTACTTCTCGCCGCATGACGCCTTACCCACTACCGCCGCATCGTACTACGTCCGCCTTCTCGCCCCGTCGACAGGCGTGATATTTGGATCCTGCCGTTTCTCTATACTGAGTATCGTATCGTACCAGTACGATAGTAGCGGAGGATCGTACCGTCAGCGCGCCGAGCGAGGAACAGACGTCAGCGCCCTGGTGTTCGGCGTGGGAACTGCAGCCTGTGGACAGCGGCGAAACTACCTGGCGCGAGATTCAAACCTTTCCCCTACCTGAACCATTATTTTATTGTATTTTAATGTTTTACCCCTTTTAGTTGTAAGTTTTATCTATAATTGGAACAAGAACGGAGAGCCGACCCTGAGTTTCTCCCCTCTCCGCTGACTAGCGTTTTATTTATTAGTTTTTACATTGTTTTTAATTTGTGCTATTTTATTATATTTTACATTTGATTTTCCTTTAAAGGCTTTTTATATTCTTTTATTTTTGATTTTCAATATCTTTTATCTTCTTTTAACTGCACGGACTTCTTCCGTGCAGAATGTAACGTTTCGGTAGAATAATAAAGAAATTCTGAAACTTTGTCGTCTTTTGTACCTTTTCTATAGTTTCTATGGTTTCTATATATATATCTAAAATTAAATGTTACAATATATATATATATATATATATATATATATATATATATATATATATATATATATATATATATATATATATATATATATATATATATATATATATATATATATATATATATATATATATATATATATATATATATATATATATATATTTCCATTTATTCCAGCATAGCGGCGGATATACACTATTTATTTAACCCGGTTTGATTACAACGGCCATTTCCGATGCAGAGCAATAGACAAGCCACAGGAGAGTATTCGGATTTCCGACGGCCGCAGGCACCACGGCTTAAGTGCTGTTATGGGACAGGGACGGCTATCTTATATGTTTTAGGTACACACTTAGCAGCGACCATCTTGTTACGTTGGTTGTACATAACTAATATCCCCAGCTGTATTGTAATGGATATCATAATGTGTAGCCGTGATTTGATTTCCGATCATAGAAGCTATGATGCAAGCATTTTTTTCATGTAAACCCTACTTCGCATCATAATATGTGCCACAAATGTTTAGGTCTTAATTGTCACATGCCTTGCTGCATTAAACAGTGGAATGCGAATTGATGTGAATACTTGTAATGATTTTCAAAAATGTATTTTAGATTTCTCGTGTGATTGGCCAAATTATGAGCGCAAAAAAGATTTCGTTGACAATGACTGCATAAAGGATTCATCGTGTTTATATTACAAGTCTATTCTTAGAATCGTAGGGAAGTAAACGTATAGAAAAATTTGTGCTACATGAGCGTCTACGACGAGTATAAGAATTTAAGTAAGATTCTAGTACAAATATTTGTAGAAAGAAAGCTTCCAATAATGATATTTTCATCGAGATCCAAAGCCTTTTATGCTAGATACTTATAAATATGGAATAAACATTTAATACAAATGGAAAGAAAAAGTCTGTGATTGTCAGATTCGCGGGACGAAGTAATGTTTCTTAATTCGTAACGTAACTACTATATTATCACTAAGCTTATTAGTAGTGGCAAGCTTATTGGTAGTAGTAGCTGTTAGCTAATAGCTAGTGACGCCTCTCACGTTTTGTGATGAAAAAAATTAAGAGTGTTGATGTATTTTTAATGCTAGGTACTTCAGCTCGGTATTGTAAGTATTGGTACCAGGAATCGAGGTAAATGAAAAAGCCGATGAACTTGCTAAGACGGGAGCAAAGGGAACGTTATACGCCCTTGCTGTGGCGTACCAAAAAGCCTTGCAAACCTAATGCTCAAACAAATATGTTTAGAACAATCCGTCAACCAGTGGAACAACATGCCAGAGTTGAATCATTCCAAAGCGCTAATTAAGGCTTACGACCGTAAGACGACCCGTGAGGCCTTATCGCTAAATAGGAACAATCTACGCATACTGGTGAGAGCGCTCACGGGGCACTGTGGCCTGAATAAACACATGTTCAACCTCAAACTCCGAGACACAAAAATGTGCAGGTGCTGCCAAGGGGCAGAGGAAAGTCCCCAGCACCTTATGTGCGAGTGTGGCCCGCTGATGCGTAAAACATACACCCACTTGGGTGGTCATTACCTCCAACCTGAGGAGGTAAAACAATATGGCGCCAAAAGTTTGTTGCGGTTCTTAAATGACACGAGGCTTAGCGCAGAACTTTAGTAGGTGGCGAACACAATAGATCAGCAATGGTCGCAGTGTTTGTTACAAGGCTCATAAAGACCTTAGAAAACCCCACTCAACAAATAAAAATAAAAAAAAGTATTAGTACTTTAGATATGCTAAACCTACTGTATCGTTCCTAAAATTTTCTAAATAACACCGATTTGAGACTGAATTTCCAGCCATCCTGATGATCACTTACTTATAGAGGAGATCGATAAAATACGGCATAGTCGACGTCATAAAAAATAAAGTCTCTTTTTCAAGTTTTCTTGTTCAGTTTAGGGTACATAATAAACTCTTCGCTCAGTCACCCTGTATAAGTGATATGTAGTTTATTTTATAGTAGAATTGGATTTTTCTGGTTACCGATCATAGAGCGCAGTGAGATGTGTTATAAATTTAGTAGTAAATTTTTAGGTCAGTTAATATAATTAAATTTACTTAGGTTTATTAAACGAAATTTTCAGAGAATTCAAAATAGCTGATAGTCTAGGAAATAACTTTGCGGGACTCACGACGTTATTCGTGATCTCGAATAAAGTGAGTTATTATTGATACATTCTATCTAGCTATGATGCACACTTATTAAATACTTAATGATGAGAGATTTAAGTTTATTAACTCCATGGGTAATGATTATGTAACTAAATATCCTGCACGTACATATGTTTCTGTGACAAAATTGAAATTCACCCCCTTTCAAATACATATCAATTGATTCTACAGTACATACATTATGAACATCAAAAACAATTATTGACTATTTAATAATTTTATGTGAATCTTGTGTATCCCTTATCGGTACCCAACGTAATGCCTCCTGAACAATAACGTAGGTAACATTACGTTGGTAGTGAGGGGCTTCGTTGTTAAGAGCGTGGCCGAGTCGTTCGCTCCACTGGACCAATAAACGAGAAGCCTACAAACGTATTGCGATTAGGCAGGTCAATAAACATCCCTGCCAGTTAGTAATAACCATGAGTGTATTTGATAGCTCGATCGTATTGTATGAACAGTATTTAAACTCCCTATTAAATGTAATATTATAAACGGCCTGTTTAGAATCTAAAATACTTTTTATTCAAAGGGAGTTTCTCAGCATCAAACTGAAACATGCAAACCATATAAAAAGGTTTACTGAAATAAAAATATTTAGTTTCGTTTTCAGATATTAGGAATATTGAGAAGAGATGATTCCACATATAAAATTATATATAACGTACTATTACACCTTGTTCCTTACAAGCTTGCATCTGTAGCAGTCTCTTTTATCTCATCGAAATAACGAATTATACGTTGTTTTTTTAAAGCTTTTTGAATTCCGTTTTACTTTCCTGGCGAAGGTAAAGTATTGTGAACACGCATTTTTTTTCAAGATTAAGACGGATATATTCATTGCCCCCCCCCCCCCCACGAGACGATTAAGACCATTTCCAGAATGAATTCTGGCTGTGAGTCTGTGTGTGTACTGTGTGTGTGTGTCTGCGAGTGTGTCTGTGTGTGTTTCTGTGTGTGCCTGTGTATGTGTATTACTCCACGATAGCGCCCAAACGCTTGATCCGATTAATCAGAAATTTGGCATGCAGGCATCATTTGGTTATGGCTAGAGTTGAAAATATTGTGGTTGAAATCGGTCAACCAGAGGGCGCGCTAGTCATACTTAAATCTTGAAATATTAGACTTAGAGACTTGAAATTTGGTACACAGATGCATCGAAACCACATTCTGATTATACAAACCACTTATACAAACTACGCAAAAAAATATACCGCCGTATTTAGGAAAACACTACATCATATTGGAAAATGGCCATTTTAATACCACGGAAATAGTACAAAATACTAAAATATACTACATTTGCTATCATAGTTAATTGACATAATAACTATCGGATGGAGGGGGGAATTAGCGGTGGCGGAGGGAGGGGGGGTGTTTTCTGCTTGCCGGGAAAGTTTGGGGGGTGACACAACCGTTTGTTTTAATTTCATGTAATCATATGAAAGGCATGTGTCCGATTGTGCCTCGAGGAAGAAACGAATATTATCTGTAATTACGGCTGCAGTTTGTTCCCTCACGTTTCAGTCTCTTTTGCAAAGAAACAAAGAACATTTCCTTTTTACTTCACAAACTCAAGGGAAAGTATTGTGAACGCGCTAGAAAAAATCGAGGTGTAAACGGAAATATCCATTTTGATCCCCCCTGAGAAGATTAGCTCCATTTCCAGACTGAACTCTGTTTGTGAGTCTGCATGTATGTATGTGTGTGTGTGTATTCCTCCACGATAGCGTTTAAACGCTTCATCCGATTAAGAGGCCGTGTACGAAATCGATGTGGGCCGTGATACCTCTATAATCAATGGTATAATATAACTATAGGTAGGTAGAATTTTCGGAGCCAAAGAGATACGTCCACCCTTTGGAAGCGCTCGGCGGGGACTAGCTGATTCGAGGCGTGAATCGTATCATAGGCGAGTATCATAACGCGAGAATTAGATTGTTTTTAAAAGACTTTATTGCCAATTTTAATTATTGTTTTGCATTTTTTTTGAGGAAATGGATTAATAATAATAATAATAATAATAATAAAGCTTTATTTAAGAGAAAGTAGCACAAAAATTATGTCTTAAAAACTACCCAACTAGGTTAATGCCCGTACTAGGGTAGATTCTTTTCTTTTAAATTGAGATGCGCACGTAATTTTATACTGCAATTATAGAACTATGGTGATATTTAATATGTTTATATAATATTAAACATTATACATATATTATTCTCATTTATATATAAATATATACATTTACCTACTTGTATTATTTACATTGATATTGAACTAAAGTTTATTTCTGTTGTTTTTATTTTATGAACGAGAGTTCTTCGCCCATTTTCTAAAAAAATTGACAAAGTTAAATATTTTTTTTATCGACAATTTTATATGAAAGTAGTAAAAAGTGATTCACGTATTATATAGAGGACTTTCACAACAATACATTATATTTTTTTTATACCGTTTAGATGTCAAAACGATTCATAAATATGTTATATTCCAAACCTCTTACAGCAAAAATTCACAAACAGTCGCCGGTTTAAGGTCAATTAATCAAAATTCTATAATAATTTTCAAAAAAGTAGCTCACTCATTAGACAATAATATAAATGATCTTTTATGTTGTGCAAAAAAACTTATAGAAATACAGTATTTCTTAAATTCACGTCTGCGAAATTACGTAAATTCACGAAATGCGCAAAATTTCGTGTACGGCCTCTTAAGATGAAATTTTGCATTCAGGCATCATTTGGTTATTTCCAGATTGAAGTGTCTGTGGGTTCGATTGCGCTGAAATTTGGTATGCAGGCATTATTTAATCATGGGAAGAGTTCAAAAGTGAAATTGTGGTTGAAATCGGTCTACCAGAGGGCGCCTTAGTCATACTTTAATCTCGAAATATTGCAGTTAGAGACTTGAAATTCGATACACATATGCCTTTTTGGACCAAACAAACATTTTACTTGGAATATATCTCCCTTTTCTTAAAATGTTCCCGCCGCCGAACGCCGAACGCAAAGACGTAAAATAGAATACAGTGAGTGTTGTGTGCAAGACGGATTTTCAAAATTCCCGCGCTCCGAGCCCGGCCCCCCACCACCGTTATAACCTACGCAGTTGCGGCAGCGGTATGCGGCCTATCCGCAAAACAACGGATTGACAGATCTTCAGTCTACCCTGGACAACGGCGGCTGCAACGTCACCGAAACGTCGGGTGCTACAAACTTCACGCGGTAAATTCGTTTTCTATCCTATTTATACTGCATAATGGTTTCTTATATATAATATTTTGTGTATGTGAAAGAAAGCTTACGAATTACCAGGGTACAGTGGAATAATAAGATTATTTTATGAATTTCATATGCACATCCACTACACTACCCGCGAAGTCAATCGAAGTTGGGCGAGGACGAGAGTGTGGAGACGCACTTCTACTCGCTTCGGGCATTCTCGCTTCGCCTCGGGCGACTTCTGATCGGTGTCGGTTTTTGCGCCCGAGTCAAAGGGACTGGGAGCGAGAACGAAGCGACTCACTACACTACTCGGCTCACTTTAGTTCGCGTGTTCTGTTCCGGTGGATTGAGTCATCCACAATCTTCTCTTTATATAGTTTTTTAATTTTCTTTGACTTACAAATACTTACGTAGTTATAATAAGTATGAGAGTGCGCATTGCAACGGCAGCTGCCAAATGAACGTTATCCATAGCGTGCTGTCGCCGCTGGGCGACTGAGCTCCTTGCGAGGTTGCACGATTGTATAGACACGTACTTCGGACTTCGGTGAACTTCGAGCAGTACTTCGTCGAAGCAACTTCGCGCGTGGATGCGATAATGCTTCGATTCAATTTGTCAACCGGTTAATTTCAAAAGTTTTGGCGGCTTTTTGGTTTGTTTGTTGGTTTACACTCTTTATTGTGAAAATGTCACAATGGGCGGGTTTATTGTCATATGACAATCTCTTACAACCAATCATACTATGGCGTGTTATATGTATGTGTGCGTGTAACATGTCTGTAAGTGTGTGTCTTGTTATTGCATTCGATCGACAGAATTGAAAATGCAATTCCGTTAATTTAATCCCAAAGGAAAATGGTGACCCAGCCGGGAATCTAACCCGGGACCTTACAATGTAAGATCAGGCGACTTAACCACTATGCCACCGGCTTATATTAATACCTAAATTTGAATTATTCATAAAAAGTTATGGAGCTGTCCAGATTCTTTTTATAGTTTGAGCGCAAATTTATATTAGTTTAGCTAACAAAAAATCCGTTTTTACGTAAAAATATAAATATCTTTCGAGAGCGTTTGACGCAACATTTGAACGAAAATACGTGACGTCCAAGACAACGACGACCCATAATGCATCCAACGAGAGCATTATCTCTAAATTGGAAGAATCAACTATATCCACACATATAAATTACTACATTCACAGCGTTTATCGCCTCTAAAGCGCACCATAAATATATCTTCCCTCAGTATATCGCACTCTCGTACACGTAATGATGATGAGTGCTCGTGAGCATAATGTCCCGGCGGGCGCCCAGCAGCGCTTTGTCTTGCGAATGTACGCTTGAAACATGATTGGATGCCGTGTTTACACCCTTGTACTTTTTACACCAGCACGGTCGCTTCGAGCAACCCGCAACAGAACAGCCAACGGAACCCGCAGGCGTGTGGGTGTTAAATTAAATTAACTCCTCGAATTTTAATCGCGCCAACGTTAAGTGGATTACGTGATGGATGGACCGAGCGAAAGAAGTGACAGTTCACAATTTCTATTCCGTTTACAGGTGAACAGAACAAATCGTAGCAAAAAAACCTTTGCAAATATTTTTTCGTTTTTATTAATTTTATTTATTTGGAAAACTACAGTTTTACAGACTGAGGAAATTAAACAAATTTACCAATAATTAAATGGATTTACCTAGTAATGTTTGCAGCACCCTATTCGGCGATATTGCCACATATTACCACTACACGCCTTATCTTAGAAGCAGAAATATCTTTGATATATTTAAATAATACAAGCCTGTATTTTAAATTGAAGTTGTTAGAATTTTTTAAATTATTGCTGAATTATTTGCGAAGTTACTAACTTACCCCTTCAAACTATAAAAGAGTAAATATGAAGTAAATAGAACAAAAAAATAGTAAATAGATTTATAAAATATTTAAATTATAGAAGAGCAAACAGTAAATACAGCAAAAAACAGAGCAGAGTAAATACAGCAAAAAAACAGTAAATAGATTTATAAATATGTAATTTATTATAGTACTTCATTAATTAATAAATAAAAAGAAACTAAAAAAATAAATAAATAAATATGTTATGCAACACGTTATGAGAAAGAAAAGAAAACAAGTAATAAGGTATGGTAAAACAAAGATAAGAGGAGAATGTAATATATGTAATATATTCATTTATAGATTTTTTAATATGCCTGGGGTTGTGGCTAACACATCCACATACATAAAAATGGAATTATAATGATGGCAAGCTTTATAAAGAAAAGCATTTTGTGCATAGATGGAATTGACAAGCAGTTGGAAGGAACGTTGCGAGCGAGCTGGTCGAGGGAGGACGAAAAGATTAATCTGCTCCAAGATTTGACTAGCATCATCACGATTGTTAATTAACTTATGCAGATATACTGCGTAGATCATGCTTCGGCGCTTTTCTAGCGACATCATCTTATGAGAAGCGACTCTGCTGACGAAGATGGTTCGTCATCCGTTTTTGAATTGAGTCTTATGTAAATATTAAATAATATTTTTATGATAGGTATAGGTCATCCTGAAAAAAGTAGATGCTCTAAGGATAAATCTCAACATTTTGTTAGACTTCGAAATAGCATTTTCAATGGGTTCCAAAAATACCAATTTATTATCTAGAATGATCCCAAGATCTCTCACAGATACCTATCACTTTTTTAATTACTTTGTTATTCAGTTGTTGACAATTGAAACAGACGAGTTTACCCTAGACAACGGCGGCTGCAACGTCACCGAAACGTCGGGTCCTACAAATTTCACGCGGTAAATTCGTTTTCTATCCTATTTATAATGTCAAACAACCGCGATAGTCTTCGATTTCAGACGTTAGTTCGTTTTCTGCTAAATGTAAATGAATTACATTTCTTATCGTTGATGAAAAGGTAATTTTTTGCACAATAATCCTCGATTGATATCCTCTTGTAAAACAGTCGCTTATTGATTTCATTTCCTTATAAATCTTTGTGTCGTCCGTGGACCTAAAAATTAAAGTTGATTTAAGTGAGAGACTTGGATACTTCCGAGGATATAATGTTAACCCCTCCTCTCACGAAGTAAAAATTCAGCTATCACTTTTGCGCTCGACATATTCGGGCGTAAAATCGACGCGAGTCGACGACCTTGATACAAACGACCATAACTTGTAAACCACTACACCGATCATAAAAAGAATAACTGTAAAATGACCGCATTGAAATTTGAAATATAAAACATTATAACTTTATCACGTAAAACAATTAACATAATAATGAATAAATATTACAAAATTGGCGAACTGAAAAACTCGCCTATAAAACCATTTCGATTTTTTTGTCACAAAATACGTAAAATATGCAAAAATTGTAAATACAGTTATGTTCTTTATTAAATGCTTTACCAAAACTTTTTTTTTTTGACTTTTTTGCATACAAAAATATTTATTTATTCAGCCAAGAAAAATTTTATATATTCTCTTAAAAAAAATTTTTTTTTAAGCTATTGCATAGCTTTTATCGCGGGTCTAGGCCAGCGCGGCGACCGAATGAAGAAATTTCTTAACGAAAATTAATGATTTTAAACTGATAATTACATCTAAACGAGTACTGCTTACGATTCGAAAAAAATATATGTTTAACAAGAACATCTTCCTAATATTCTTAGCTTTGAATATTTTAGATTTTGTTTATATTACATAGTGTAATTAATTTGTGAAATTAGGTCTAACCGAACACAAAAACGACTACTACGCAAATACTATCTTGCGTATTATTATGAAACCTGCACCATTTTAAAGATAATTTAATTATCTATCTTTTTATCTACGATTTTTTTCGAATAATCCGGTTTTTTGCTTTATCGAATAAAAAGATCCGTGCGCGGTGCTCTATCGGGAGACGTTTAAATTATTCCGAATCATTTGCTTTCGCAGCCGCAAATGATTCTGAATAATTTCAACGTTTTCCGATAGAGCGCAGTTATCTGATATCAGAAAAAAAAAATAATTATAATTGCATAAGTTGTTAAAATTGCTATGCAATAGCTTTACCGCGGCAGTCACCGAGTGCCACACGTATTTTTTTTTTTATTTTTAATTTGTGACTACTTATGGTATTTTTTTATATGAAATTCTTTCAAAATAACTTTATTACTACATCACACTTCTTAGAAATCACACCAGAACTTTGAGCTTCGTCTGATATTACAGAAAAATCTAAAGTTTTGAGAGTTTGCGTCCAAAACTTAATAATAAACTTTGAATGCTCATAATATAAAATTCGTTAGATTTTTTCAATTATATTGTCTCATTATATACTTATTATATGTCTAATAACTAATTACTATACTCCAAAGAGTCACATTTCATCGAAAAACTATGGAAAATCGCACTTAATTCTCTCATAGTAATTATCAAAACAAGTTTCTTTGCGCGAGTCATATTAAAAAACAACATATAATGTTCAAAATACGCCTAATTATGTGATAACTTAGGATGTAAATGAAGCAATACCTATTTTGTTAGTAAATTAAAGCGACATTACGTCATATTTCGCGATATATCGGGATATTTCACAAACATTACAAAATAAAAACGGCCATTTTTTTGCGAGGGGTGTGTTGTCGCCGAAGTCTTTTGTTTAAAAATTCGTGAAAAACAGCAAATGGACTATCTCAAATGACTAATCCTCATTCAGAAACTACTTAAAATGCAAATTACTCACTATTCTCCAGTAAATGGCACTCAAACACTGCACACACACCATTTTTATGACCCATTTCGCGGAACCGTACGCGGCCGTACCGGTTGCCGGCGGACACTGGCGTTTGACGTCTATGCTCACTTTTTAAATCGTCCTTCGATATTGCCAGGCGGAAATCTTGAATTAAAGATATTTTGGCCATATCGTAGCGCCCTCATAAAGTATATAGTACGGCGTGTCGAATTATAAGTTGCATTTTTCGCAGCGGCGAGCGTTTGATCCCGTAACGAACGTTACGGAGTGTTAGGCGGCCGACATTTGGTCCCCCAGGGGATGTTACGGAGCGACCGGGTTCAATGCACCCGCGATAGTTCTCGATTTCATAAATAAATATAATTTAATGAAGTATACGTCGTTACCACATATTAAAATATTGCAGCTCATGGATGACTTTAGGAAATACTTCAATTTACAAGATTTAATTTGTCAACAGAATAATTATTAAAAAAATACAAAACGAGAAATAACAATAAGTATTGGAATAGGTACATCGAAAGTTTATGGAAGAATTTAATTTTTTGTAAATAAGTCAAAGACAGAGGGTGTTTGTGTATGACTGTATGTGAGTGTATGTGTGTGTGTGTGTGTGTGTGTGTGTGTGTTTGTGTGTGTGTGTTTGTGTATGTGTGAGGGTGTGTTTGAGTGTGTGTGTGTGTGTGTTAGGGTGTGTGTGTGTGTGTGTTTGTGTGTGTGTGTGTGAGAGAGAGAGAGAGAGAGAGAGAGAGAGGGGGGGGGGGACTTGTTGAGGATGTTTTAATATGATCTCTCACACTCTCACTCGTGAATCACAGTTTGTTTTTGAAGGTCCGATTACAACGGCTACAGTAGAGTTCACCGCAGTCGTTGTAAGTATATGTGTAGTTGGGCTTCGGACGAGTTTTGCGCTGTTGGCGGTTCGAGTCGAGGTTTACAAGCCGGGCTTCCTCAAACTGTTTAATTTTTGTGGTCACCGTGGAGCGCCACTCGCTGCGTTTGTGGTCAGCCCTCTCCCAGCTCCCAGGTGGAATACCACTGGCGGTTAGGTACCTTTTTAACACATCTTTATAGCGTAGGTGCTGTCCGCCGACTTTGCGTGCGCCTTTTGAGAGTTGGGCATAAAACACGGCTTTCGGGAGGCGGTCGTCTTTCATACGCACTATATGCCCACACCACCTCAGCTGAACTTTCATGAGCATACCTTCCATGCCCTGCATTTTCGTCCGTCGTAACACTTCTGTGTTTGACACACGGTCTTCCCATGTTATCCTCAGGATGTTTCGGAGGCACCTCATGTGGAAGACGTCTAATTTCTCAATCTCTTTCCTGTAGAGGCACCACGTTTCGGAGGCAAATAACAATATGGGTAGGACAATCGCTTTGTAGACGGCCAGCTTTGTTTTCAATTTTAGATCATGCGATTTCCAGACACGTTGGTTTAGTTTGCCGAAGGCGGAAGCAGCTCTGGCTATGCGTACTGGGATTTCAGTGTCCAGACGGTTATCATTCCTAATCTCACTGCCAAGGTAGCGAAAGTGAGATACTACCTCTAAGACACCGTTACCCAGGAAAATGTTAGGTTCTTCAGGTGGGCTTCCTCGCGGAGGCTGAGCCATTACCTGGGTCTTGGAAGTGCTGATTGTCAAACCGAATCTATTGCAGGATTCCTAAAGATGGTCAAGGTACGACTGGAGTGCGCTAGAACTGTCAGCAATGAAGCAGGCGTCGTCAGCATATAGTGCGTCGAGGATTCTAAGTTGACGGGATTTAGTCTTTGCGCGGAACCTTGACAGGTCAAAGACTCCTTTGTCACTGCGTACTGTTACAGAGATAGGGTCGACACAGTTTTGGGCAGCATGAGAGATAACGGCTCCAAAGAAGATGCCAAAAAGTGTAGGGGCCATTACGCAACCTTGTTTCACACCGCATGTAACCGGAAAACCCTCAGAAAGGCTGTCATCGAACTGCACCCTAGCCAACATGGAGTCATGAAAATTGCGAATGATGTTCACAATTTTTGCGGGGCAGCCAGATCGCTTTAGAACTTCCCAGAGAGCCTCCCGCGGAACGCGGTCGATAGCCTCCTCAAGATCAATGAAGCATAGGTAAAGTGGACGGTGCTGCTCGAGGCTTTTCTCCTGCATCTGCTTCAAAACGAATATTGCGTCGATGGTTCCCCTGCTGGGCCGGAAACCGCATTGCTTTCGGGTAGGATCTCTTCTGCGAGTGCACTTAGCCTTGAGTTAATGATATGTGCGAGGATTTTTCCAGCAACTGTGAGGAGAGATATTCCCCGATATGATCCACACTCCGAAGCGTCGCCCTTGCCTTTGTAGAGCGTGCAGATAGAAGCATCTTTCCATGCCTGTGGGATAGTCTCTTGAGCCCAGAGTGTGAGGATGAGATGATATAAACTGCTGTTGATCGCTGGACTGCCGTACTTAAATACCTCTGGGGGCAGGCCGTCAGAACCTGGGGCTTTACCATTCTGGAGGCGCTGGATGGATTTTTGCATTTCGAATAAGCTGGGAGGTTCGTCAAGCTCGTGGATAACTGGTCTATATGGCAAGTTGTTCAGACAGGTAGGGTCGTAGGTAGAGCTTGGAGGATTGAGGATGCTCTGGAAGTGTTCCTTTCATCTGGATAGGATATCACGTTTGTCAGTGAGACGCTTCGAGCCATCCTGACTGCGCATCGGAACAACCTTTTTGACACGTGGTCCAAAGATGGTTTGGAGACTCTGGTAGAATTTCCCTATCTGTTTAGTGTTAGCCCATCGTTGTAGTTCTTCAGCTCTTTCAAGCCACCAGGTGTCTTTGAGAGTGCGGAGTTTTTGTTTCAGCGCTTTTTGGGTATTAGTGTTCTGAGATGTTGTAGTAGCCGGATTCTGTAGGAAGTGTCTATGCTCTGCGAGTAGAGTTTTAATTTCAGAGTCATTGTCATCAAACCAATCCTGATGTTTCTTTGCTGGCGGGGGTAGGGATACAGAAACTGCCTGTGATAGATTAGCGGCCATGTTTGTCCAAGTTTCCGTCTCCGTTCGCTGTGTTAGACGTAATCAAGTGAAAATTGCTGTCTAGTCTAGCCCTAGCCTTATTGTCACTGATGAGCCCAGCACACAGTGCTCTGATGGGCTTCTTGTGAGGTGCTCGACGAGGTTTTTGTAGTGCCATGCGCAGTTTGGACCGTACAAGACGGTGATCCGTCCAGCCGTTTGCACCTCTCATTGCACGCGTTATGAGAACGTCTTTGAGATGTTTTCTTCGCACTATGATGTAATCTATGAGTGCATCTCGGGTGCATCCATGTGGTTTTGTGCTTTGTGGGAAGCCGAAAGAAGGTATTTGTAATGCATAGACCAAACTGCGAGCAAAATGACAGTAAGTCGAGACCGTTGCTATTGCAACTGCCTATGCCATGAGGCCCAAGTACATTTTTCCAGGCTGAGTTGTCCGCACCGACCCGAGCGTAAAAGTCTCCGAGGATCAAGATCTTATCTGCGGGTGGTATAGCTTCAACGGTGGTTCGGAGGTCATCATAAAACTTGCCTTTATCTTCGTCGGAGGCCATGAGTGTCGGTGCGTATGCACTGATTAAGGTGGCATATTTGTTGTCTGCGAGCAGAAGGCGCAGGATCATCAGTCGGTCACTCACTCCTTTGGGCAACGCGATTGGCGATTTTGGTTTTGATAGAAAAACCGACACCGTTCCCTCTCTTCTCGGTTACTGGTCGACCAATCCAATAGTAGGTGTAGCCTTTTTCGCTGAGTTCACCCTCCTCCAGTAGATGTGTTTCAGAGATTGCTGCTATATCAACTTTATACCGTGAGAGCTCCTTAGCTATGATAGAGGTTTTACGTTCTGGGCAGATGTTGTGTTCGCTATCAACTAAAGTACGCACATTCAAAGCGGCAATGCACAGTTCGTTGGTTGTTTGTTTCAAATGTGTTATCTTGTTGTTAGCACCGCGTAAGATTTGATGCTCATACACCCGCGGTTGCTATATGAGAAGGTGTTGGTGTGAGCTTTGTTTAGGCCACCTTTTCTAGGCCACTCCCTGGATTGAGGAAGGCAGTGCGTCCCTAAATAGGGCTGCCTTGTCGTCAGGCGTGCTGCCGAGCTCGTCCTCTCAACACCGTGAGTCCGAAGAGCGACCGCTCTCGCCTGATCGCCTACGTGTAGCTTCCAGCTAGAGCCGATATCCCATCAAGACACGACCCCACCACCAGTGCACTATCGCCGCAGGTCTTGGGTACAAGTCCGGTCCGATATTCAAAAGCTAGAGGTCATCTGCGCGTGAATGGTTTACAGTGAGTAAGCGGTTGCGCTGGTGCAGACTCACTCTCTCGTCCCTGCAATCCGTGCGTCAATGGAGCGGAGATCCGCTACGATTGGAGGAAAGAGGAATGCAGTTTCTGGCCGCCGGTTTTTAGCCCTCAACCGGACGCCCTAGGCCTTCCACGATGCCGTGCTGTCCCGTTGCTTCCGCCAACATCCGTCGCTTATAAGCTGTCGAGTTGCCTTCTTCGCCGGGCCAGTCTTCGTACACTATGCAAGAGGTATCCGCAATCAGACCTGTCCACCGAAGCGTGCAGCCCCCCCTCGACCAGGTTTAGTCCACAAGCCGACGTGGTTTACCGCGGTGTGGCTGCTGCGTGTACAACAGCTACTTGGAGCCACTGGTGAGAGATTTGTAGAGCGCCTGTGGACCCGTGTGGTTCTCCACCCTCCGTAAAAAGAGCCGGCTAGGTTGGCAACCTGAAAGGTGCTACCACTAGACGCTCTACTATACCGCCATGTTTTAATATACGTAGTTATGGTTATGTTAAGCTATTGCTATCATTGTTACGGTATGGAGAGAGCTGCTTTCACTTATTTGTAAAACAGATCAAATGATAAATTAAATAAGTCGTTGTCCAAAAAGTTTTTACTTAGATTTCTGTTGAGAAACACATTTTGAGAATAATTCGTATTAATTTTGGAAATATGCAATAAGTTGCTATGACACGGGCTTTGTAGTTAATGCTTAGTGCTTGTTATTTGCACTACCGCGGCAAGGGTTAGTGACAAATTGAAATAACAAATGAAAGGACGCGTTTCTCTGTTTACGCGATTTTTGCCAAGATTATTTTGTGATTTTGACTGCAGAAAGGTGGGATTCCGAAACAACTAAAACATTCAACTAAAACATTAAATCACATGACAAATAAGGCGGCGCGGCGGTGGTGTTCCATTTCGAACGGAGATCGTGCCACTAATACCGTGCCGCTAATACCTACGTGTAAACGGATACTTCTTACGATCGCTAAGTAGGTTAGCGACATGTACTAAGTGACAAGTACTTAGTCCGTATAAACCTAGCATAAGTTCGGTACAAATACTATCATTCCAAAATTATGAGCGACACAAAACGGTCGAGCAATAAACGAGCATCACTCATACTGAACGGAAGATGACGGGGAAGACATAGTTCGATGAAAGCGACAAGTAAACCAGCCGAAAATTACCACGCCCCCGTACGACGCAAAGTAGGGAAAGGGGAGAGGGGGAGTTGTACGAGTATAACAAAACAACTCGTTGTAAGTGTACGCAGAGTGGTCTTAGAGAGTTATATGAAGATTTGTAACGTGGTTAAGGGAAAAACACTCTTTTCTGTAGAATCAAGTACTGCAAACAAATTCAGAGCTATGTATATTTGGGAATATTGCGACGCATTGAAAAAAAAATTATTGCAATACATAGAAATGAGTAGAAGCAGAATCAGCGTAATGCAGGCGTATAAAAAACTCGGAGAACTGTCGGCGCTAACGATTAAGGAAGGAAGCCGAGCGAGAACAGACCATGTGGATAAATGAAGTTTGCGCAATCATCGATGAATGGCATAAAAATGATAGCAAGTCAACTTTGGAGGGATCCAGTAGTAGAGGGGGGTGGGGGGAAGTAAAACTACAGCAGGACAGCCTCCAATGGACGAAGACTATCCTGAAGATTCCGATGACCCTATAGATGGTCAGCCTTGAGGTCATCGCGTACACCTTAGCGGCAGAGGAATTTCAACGAACTTCGTTTATACTATGTCGTACTATTGGAACGCGACGAATATTTTTGGTTTTATTGTACAAAGTGACGTTTTCCCGGAAACCTCTCCATAGTTTTCTCGGCTATATTCGCAATTTTTCTTGGTTGTAAAATTACCGCGTAATTCAATTATTTTGTCTTTAACTTTCAGTGAATTCATCGTCATTTTCTCTAGACCTATATGTAGTAGCCGACATAAAAAAAAGATGGTATGCTGAAACTAAAAAGTGAGAGGGAATCTGTTTTAATGTATTCAGTCTGCTGCGTCCGAAAGTGGAGGGGCCTTGTTTCAGTGCCGAGGAGGCGGCCCTCTCTCATTATCCTGCTCCGTGATTCGGCACTCTGTCAGTCTATCGCACGGCGAAGTTAGCGGGTGGCGAAACGAAGTCGTAATTGCTTGTACACTTTCCTAATTGATAATTAATTCCACGAATTCATCCGTCCAATTATACGCTCATTCCTCTCAGGGCTGCTCTACGGCAGTCGGGATAATGAGTTTCATAATAGTGCACAATTTTATGAACATACATAATAATATAAAATCGAAGACTATCGCGGTTGTTTGACATTATAAATAGGGTATAAACGAATTTACCGCGTGTAATTTGTAGCACCCGACGTTTCGGTGACGTCAGTCTACCCTGGACAACGGCGGCTGCAACGTCACCGAAACGTCGGGTGCTACAAATTTCACGCGGTAAATTCGTTTATATCCTATTTATAAATACAAAAAATGCATCAGGACTTCACAACCGTTACGTATTTAGTACATATTATCAAAAGGTCGGACTTCTCAATATGCAATTATTTATATATTATGCTCTTAAAAAAAATATTAGTTCAAAAGTTCGACACAATGATATTGTTGTCACTGTACCTTCAAGACGATATATTTAATACATAATCTTAAATGTACTGAATACATTTCAAATATTCTATTTTATTTTACATATAACAATAGATTTATATCAATATATTTTTCTTTATTGACATTAAAAAAATACGTTGATGTTTTTTCTATTTATATTAACCTTATATTATATAATTTTATCGATGCTTCGATAATTCGGATAAAAAGGTTACGTATTTATTAAAAAGGTAATTCAATTAGGTTAGTAATAATGTCAGATAACATAACAATAAAAACGTTTTTTTCTAACATATTTGACAAAAACTCAATACAGCTCTTTACAAATCTATTACTTACTACACTTTATTATAAATATTGATGTAACAATATTTTAAATATAAATATGCATAATAATATTTCAAATAATATTAATAATATTAACAATAGGTTTATAAGTATGAATACATTTAATAAAAAAATTTGTAAAAGTTAAGGAAATAATATAAGAACTAAATATGAAATATTAAATAATGTAGGTTGGTGAATCGACATAAGAAATATATTTGATTAAGATTTACTTAAATTGCGACTTTCCAAGGGTCATTGCATCAAAGCAATCAATGTAGATATTTGATAAGCACATTATTACTGCAGTGGCTGGTGGATTAAAGAAATTTTCAATCCAAAACATCTGAGAAATTTTTAACTATCCAGCCTATGGATAAACACCGAGCATACAACCGCCAGATTCATTACCATGCGTATTTCCCTCAATGAACGGCAGCTAAAGAAATTCATTATGGCACGAGCCTGAAGCGAAATCCCTCTTTTAAATCTGATCCTCATATTTGGATCTTAGGATCGGTTTTTGGACGCGTTTAATTTCAGCAACCTATTTCTTATAAACATCATGTCATATCAAGCTTTCATACTCCAGTCCACTTGTAACAAAATATTAGTATATACGAGCACGATTACCCGGTAAACTTTAAACGGCTATGGCATCATTCAAATGAAATCCAAAAGTTTGTAACAATAAACATTTTTTCGACATGCGGATTAAAGAAATATATGATCAAAGACACCCATAATTTACTGAACTAAAAAATCCATTCAAGTGTATATACCCATCGACGCGGTAATCGAAATATGAAGCCATGATTTTACACTAACCTAAATTTTTAAAAAATGCCTGAGATACATCTCACAGTGTACAACAAGAGTTGTCAACTACAACGGGCGTACCCGTCACCTCAGGAAGTTTTAACGAAATGTATCGTTTTGTCTCCCGTGAGGTGAGCGCAGAATACTTAGGACAAAACAATCCACCGTCAAGCTCCGGCCCCTGCCCGTCAGAGGCCAACGCCTTACGGCGAGGCACCGGGAAAGGTACCCAGTGGACAGCCTCGCCACCGGACTACCAGTTTTGGCTGGATGTTTCCGTCTGGAATTAACCCTCAGGATACTTCCGTCCTCCCGACTGGTTACGGGCTCGAAGTTGCTATTGCTTATGCTTACCTGTTGTATTACAGCGGTAATTCAATTAGAATTTATCGCGGACCTGGGCGTTCTTTGCCCGTAGTGCCACACGGGATCGAGTGGCCTAAGGCCATTTCAAGAGTGGCATGACAACAGGTGAACATCCACCCCCGCTGCTTAGGAATCAGAGTAATTCCATAGTTTCCAGACCCCTTCAGCAATTAGTCAGAATGCACAACCGATTGCTATCGCCGACCGGTGCGCATACCGTCCAGTGGCGCCGGAATGCAATTCCGCCGAGAGAAACCGGTCCACCAGTTCTGAGGCCTGAGACACGGGAGTCTTACCCAGTGTAGCCTTCCACTCGAGGAGGCTTCTGAATAGGAGCTGAATCGTGAGTTGAGCCGATCCAAGAACAAGATGGATCTTGTGGCCCAAGCTGCACGAAACCGTTCACCACCGCTCTCACAGTGTACAGATAAATATACAACAATGATGTTGACGACGGACCTGGTTGTTTTTTTTCCTATGTAAATCCTTTGCAGGAACCATTTAATGCATCCCAAAATAAAAATAAATTAAAATCGTCCCTTAGGGGGAGTCACAATTTACATTAATATCATATTCAAAACATTATGGGGAAATTCCATTTTTTTAATACCTTGGTCCCCCTTATATGAAGCCGTCTTCAAACGGGAGGGATGAAATAGGAGTGACGTTTACAAGACATCAAAGGCAGTCGTTTGAGTATCGCTAGCTCGCTTGCGACATTTTTCGGGCACGTTGCCGTATTATTGAATCGCGAATTCGCCTCCGCGAAATAAACGTTTCTTTGTAAAAGCTATTTACACTCTGGTATAAAGACTTGAATAAGACTAAATATAAAGGAAGTGAAAAATATAATTAGGATTTAATAATGCGCATTTTCGTACCTACATATTTGTCAGTAATACATACCTATCTATTCAAATATTTTTTTAAAATTACTGATAAATAAAATAGCATTCCAAAAGATATAAAAAATGAACGTCGACTCATGGATTACTATTTAAATCAATTAACCGACCTCAGGAATCTCTGCTGAAAATTAATACCAATAAAACTCAATTATCCCTAGGGATAATACGATTAAAGCAGCTTAGCAAGTGGCAGGCAACCTTTTCGTAGACCTAATATAAGTGTTAAATATCAGAGTAGACACAGAATTAATCCGAGTTATGTGACTGGGGTACATATAGATAATAAGCCAAGGAGAATTAGCAGTTTTAGGTTTCGGCACGTTGAGGTGGGTATTTAGGGTGGATCGTTTTGCGTTTCTTCAGAATTTCAAAACCTCCCTATGCGGAAAAGATGTTCTATGGTATATAGATCAAGGGAAAAATAAAATAAAAAATATATTTTTTGGTCAAGTACTGCCACAAGGGGGATGCATTTTAGGTGTTCGAGCCTTTTGATGGTAAAAAGCCACAGTGATTTGTGTTACAGGGAAATAGGCATTTAGTACTTTATAATGTTTTCATGAGGGGACACATACTTGTAAACATTTGGTTACAATAAAAAACAAGAAATACCTACGTTTACTAGCTTCTTTTTAGAATTAACTTAAGAAAAACCTAAAAAGCCGCGCAAATTACAGTGGATGGTAATCACATTTAGTGTAGAAAACTGGCATGAGGTTTCGTGATTCCAGTCGGTTTCTTATAAACCTACATACCTCCATATGGTCCGCAGACACCACCAGATGTTTCCTTGACTTTTTTGAACATTCGTTCTGTAGTTTAGTTTAGCAGGGAAACCCCTTGATAGTAGGTAGTATTGCCACCGGGTGATCGGGTTTTTCCATGTGGTCGGGACGTATGATGTGGGGAAGACGTTCAGGCGTTCCGCTTCCGTCTTTTGAAGGGATAGCAGGTGAAAACAGGACTCGGAAAAACTGGAATTGCCACTATATCTGGTTGTAGTAGTATTATTGCTCTATAGGATTAGCGGATTGATTCGACAAGGCGGTGAGAGGGAGCTGCAATGTGCGTACGTTGTATTATTCGCTACTCACTATTCAGTAATCATCGTTTTGGTTCTTTAAATAATACTTATATTGAAGAAAAATAATTGTTTTGTGTCTAAAATCTTTTAACAAAATATAGACTTTTTGATTTTTTTCCGAAAATTCAACCATCTTGAAACTCAACCAGCAGTATTAAATTTTGTTTTTTTTTTTTAAATTACTTTTTTATGATCTCCATATCATAAACCATCTTTTCCGCATAGGGAGGTTTCGATAAATATATTTTTTTCTCCATACAAGAGCGATCCACCCTGGGTATATGCAGCAACAACTCGCCTGAATAGTTATGGATAGGTTTTAGAAGCAATAGTCTCTATCTAGAAGCATTCGGCTCATCGATTTTCTTCACAAACATTGAAGAGTCGACGCAGATTATTACCTCAAAGTTAGGATTCTAGGAAACGTGCTTATCACTAAAATAATCCATAGCTACAGTACATTAACTATTCGAAAATAATTGATGATATTGAGAATAAGTATTTATAAATTAGGAGATTATGCAGGAACATGTTATTAAGTGCTTATTTCAATAATTAAAAAAAACATTTTCCAAACGTTTCATACAAACTCGTGTACAGTTTTGTTATTAAATAGAGTTTCTATCATATTTTGATATCATTTAAATCAGGGGAAATTCCTTCAAAATTTATTAGTCTTTCAATAAAGTTCAGCATTAATTTGCAACAAAAGCAATGATCCCGCAAAAACTCCACCAAATGATTTCTGACAAACATTAGAAAAAAAGTAATAAACCTCGAAAACTTTACAATTGGGTTAAATTGTTCATTGGTTCGTTAACATTGCAAATAAATAAATATACCTACAGCGATTATTATGATCCTCATAAGAAGAGTTTTTTTGTGCATTTATAGCGAACTTTGTCCATGGATTATCGCCACGTATGACAATACTTCATTAAAAATGTTTGATTATATCGCAACTTGAGTCTTTAGCTACCTTGGACATCCATGTATAAGTTATAGCAGAATCATTTGTAAAATAATCTAATATCACCATCCTGTGAAGTGCATTTTGCTTTTCATATGACATATTTATAAATAACGCATAGTCACTTCAGCAATTTATGAGTATTATAAACGGAATTGACAAAGGGTAACTGAGGTGAAACCAAAAATTTGTAAAAATAATCTAATTAGCAAATAGGTAATAGCAATAACAACAGCAATAATAAAAACCAATTTACCGCGTGGAGTTTGTAAAACACGACGTTTTGGCTGTGTTGCAACCGCCGTTGTCCAGGATAGACTGTCTATCCTGGACAGTGTTTTTCAACCAGTGGGTTGAGACTGCCGGGGAGTCGCAGGGTATCTAAAAAAAACTAAAATTTTAGAAAATCTTTATCATATACAAATATTTACAGCTTCAGAAAAGAAACCTAATTATTATGTGTTTTTGATATACCTTTTACAAAATTTTATTTTGATCTAAGATGGAAACAGTTAAGTAGACAGATTCGAAAGTAAAAAAGATTAAAAATTATTGTGGTTTTGGTCTTTATTACAGATACACTAGGGCGGTGTCGACTAAAACGGGGGAACCCACCACCTCAGGCTGGTATAACGATATGTGGTCGTTCTTTCAGCTGTGGGATGAACGTAGAAGACTTAAAAACAATAATAAATCTACTGCCTAGCTAGGCCAACATGCCCGTCAGAGACCAACGCCTTCCGGGCGAGGCACTGGAAACGTACACAGCGGGCAGTTTGGCTGACTACTAGTTTGGAAGGATACCTCCGTCTGGAAATAACCATCAGGATACCTCCTTCCTCCCGACTGGTTACGGGTTTGAGGTGGCTTGCGCGGTCCTCTTCTTTGTGTAGCGGTGATACGGTATCTACCGAATCTATCGCGGACCACGGCATTCTTTGCTCGGCTTTTCACCCAGAATCGGGTAGCCGAATAGTCGTTTCAAGAGCAGTTGCCCCGTAAGGTTAACAACTACTCACATTCTAAATGAAACAATACTGTTTCCAGACTCCCCCGGCTCGGTCGGAATGCACAATAGATTGGCTGACGCCGCACGGTGCGCAAACCGTCCAGGAGCGCCCGAAGGTTGAATCCAAGAATAAACTGGCCCGCAGGCCAGAGTCCTACCCGGGCTCGCACTTCTGCGTAGAGGACGCCGGATGTGTTTGGCCGACCCTAAAAATGGGTCTTTGTTTCCAAACTGCAACAGGGCCCTGAACAAATATCTGAACAATCAACTATTTATTATAATATAACAGATATCTCATATCAAATCCTCTGCAGTATTATGGAACATATAAGGTTATTATCCTGTCCACCCTAGAACGGGCTAGTCCCAGTTGGGTGACAGAAACAAATAAGCAAAAGGTTAAGGTTTTGCCATTCGGTTCCTGTTATTTTTGTAAGCTAATCAATGTTTTATTGTAATTAATTCTTAAATACATAAATAAATTATGGGAGCGGGCCTTTATTAAGGAACGGGACCGGACCTTATTGCATGTACTGCGTATTTATTGGAGTTAAATTTCTTTTTCAGACATGCCAGCGATGAATTAACTCTCAGATCATTGGGTATCATTGGGTATTTTCTGCGAGGCATGGACCCACGACAAATATGCTGGGTGAGAGCAGAAATATTATTTTTGTGATTTTACAAATATTTTATTAGTACATCCCAGGAGCTTCCTATATCCTAGAAGGTTCATATGAACGGCACATATGTTCATTTTATAATTAAGTCTCTTTTAAATAAACATTATTATATCAAGAAACAATAACGTTTGCTTAAAATTTCCCTTTATATTAAAATATGTAAGTAACATTCAAGGATCAATTATTAATATTATTTGAGGAAATTGGATTATCGGTTGTCTTTTTATAATCCAACAGATATTATATAAGGCTTTACAGATATGAAAATATCGGCGAAATGTGGGGGTAGTATTAGAGAAATATTGGTTTCCATTGTCCATCCACCCCCCCCCCCCCCCCTACCACTACTTATAGACTCCGAATGTATATTTGAAATCCAACCAATTTCTCAGCAAACTCACCCCAAATTTATTTAGCGTAGCGCGCGCGCTACTTTTTTCGTGTCGCCAGACGAAAAAAAGTTGTATATTTATGGGTGAAGCGAATTCGGACGGCGCAGTCACACGCTATTGAATACAGGCGCTGAACGACAGGAACTTTCGAGCCCCGCCTTGTCTTCCGTTACGGGGCGCGGAAATTTCAGACATGTTAAGCTTTACGGTCTTGCAAATTGCAGACTTTGCCTTGAATACAAATTAAGGCGAATCTGGAATCGTATTTGGTGACGTAATTTTGCAGCAATTTTCCCCGGAAACTTTCCGGATTTGCATATTTTCTTCGACACGTCGTCGTCCTTCTTCCGACAACAATTAAGCTTTGTACTATCAACGATGGAAATTTTCGGGCTACTCTTAATTTATTACATAAATCGAAAAGTTACAGTAAAGAATTAATCTATAAAAAGAAGTTATTCTAATATTAATAAATACATACATATTATAATATTTATTTTAAATTGTGTCTTTTCGTAAAACCAGACAGTTGTAGATAAAATTGAATTAGTTCCAGGTTTTTTTTTTGTTTTAGTTTTTTATTGATGTGAATTTCTAATAGGGTTTTGAAATATTTTAAAAATACCAGATTAATCCTAGGCAGTTACCATTGATACTTAAATTATGCTGTTAAACGAAATAATCACTTGTTACAAATTATCGTTAGTTGTTCATATTGATACTGTGGTGAAGCCACATTTATAATACCTACACATACGCAGACTGACAGTCAGGCTAAGAAGCGATACTTTGTGTAATACATCACGGATGGAAACTGTTTGCACAATGCTTGAAAGCCACCGCAGTTCATGAAAGCAAACACAGAAAATGTAGAAATATAACATCACTCGAAATATTTAACAAATCGATTCATCGATATCATCGATTTAAATATGGGAATTCGTACCCGACAAAAAAAAATATTTCGCGTTTTTTGTTGTTATTGCTAGTAAATCACGCTCACGTTTTAGTGCGTTATTCTATATAAAAGAAAAGTTTAAAATATACAAGCATTTTTTAAAGAGAAATTATTAGGGTTTTTTAAATGAACAGAAAATATTCTGAAAGGCAATTGCTAAGTTACTAATTATATTTGCAGTGGCATCTCATAGGCCTGATTTCACGATTTTATCCGGTGATACCTCTTACATTCTTATTAGTATTTGCAATTAATTTAAATATTCCATATTTTTATTAGTTATTAGACTTTTTTTTTAATTTATCTCTTCAACACAACTAAAACAACATTTCGTGAACGGAGCTATTCAGTTTTTTCCATGCCTTGAAAGTTGGCTTGTATAATTCCAATAAGCAAATTTCGTATATAGAGCGATGATTCATAAGAGCGAAACTGGAAGTCTCACATAAATGAACTTATAATAGTAGTAGCCTCTCGTCGGCGACATATGCTATGAGCAAAATTAAATACTTAGCTAGAGAATCTGCAGCTCTCTCAGCATATCATGCCTGCTTCCATTCAAAAATGGCCTAAGGTATACTTCTATGGGGAAACTCCACTGATAGCTCTCGAATATTTATACTCCAAAATCAGGCAGTAAGAGCCCTAGCGCGAAGTACTCACTGCGTTCCGTACTTTAAAAAAAAAATATTCTTCGTTGCCTAATTTATGCGAGAACAAACGTCACAAAACGTGAACTAAATAGTGAACACCACATCCATGACACTCGCCACCGATTAAACATTGATCTTCTCAGAGTGCATCTAATACAGACTCAAAAATCCTTTAATTAGGTTAGTTTTAAGCTTTTTAACTGCCTCCTTCTCTAAACAAGACTTATGGAGTTAAAAATGTTTAAAAGCTTCATAAAGAGAAAATTAGCATCCACACATGCTTTCTATAAGTTGGACAAGTTCTACAGCTGTGCTCAATCGCTTGTAGTCTAGCTATTATTTGTATGTATATTATATTTACACAGTTTAGGGCATGAAATGCTATTTTATAATATTGATGTTTTTTATGTACTCTTCAGTCTGTTTATCTTTTAAGTTGATTTTTAAACAGCATTATTTTTTTTAATAATTTATTTAGTAGATGATTTTACAATTTTTGTTTTTTTTTTAATTTGTTTGAAGTTTTAAAAAAAATGCGATTATTTTTGTTCTTTGTTGTCTATTAATTTGACATTATTTCTATTATTTTTATTATATTTTTTCAATATGTTATTCTATTCGACATTTATGACTTTTATCTAATATCCTAATATCATTTATTATACGTATAATCAATGCTAATATGTATGTATTTGACGATTTGACGAACAGATTATGTATTACCTATTTCATTGTTGTAGTAGATAATCATAATCTTTTTTGAGAAATAAAAGTGATTATGATTATTGGTTGGGATTTTTACCCGGTTTGCATAAACCCACTTTACTTGTGAATTTACGCGACCCCCTTTGTGCTGGGTAATTACCCCTTCGATTATCTTCAATGGTTTTCACCTTGGACTGTATTCAAATGGTAATCACTCACCAGCTAGGTTGGTTTTTCTCTCAGGGGTGGTTGTCTCGAACGATTGGTGGATTCCAACCTCACAAGGAAATTAGTTCGGCGAGAGGCTTCCGTGATAGAACCTCACTTTCCTCAGGTCACGCAGGATAAGCTTCCGTCGAAAATAAACACTTTTTATTCGCGAGACTTTCTTTTATTCGGTCACTTATCTTTATTTTTACAGTGAGTTCCGAGTACTTATAATTTACTACTAAGTCCCGGTGCTTGGATCGCGGCGCGTTCACGCTGACCCTTTGCCAATTTACAACTGAAGCTTTCGCTCTTTTCTGTCGTCGATCGCCATTACATTTTTTTTTAAGATAGCGACCGCCCTTACCTCTCATTGGTCTAGATCCTTCCAGAAATTTCTAAACACACCCCTATTACTGCGCCGCACACGTTTTGTCCAATAACGAGACAGGGCGCATAACAGATGCAACCCCGTTTGAGAGAGACATCGCGATCATGCTTCCTCGCTTGCACGCTAGAGCGAGAAGCGAATACACTAGTTGTCTCTGTCTTACATTTAAACATTTTATAGACATATTATTTGCTTAATTTAAAAGAAAAGAATCTACCCTAGTACAGGCATTAACCTAGTTGGGTAGTTTTTAAGACATAATTTTTGTACTACTTTCTCTTAAATAAAGCATTATTATTATTATTATTATTATTATTATTCTCGTCGCAAAACGCCACCTTTCCCGAGTACACATTGTCTTAAACATAGGTTAGTCTCAGATCATTAGTAACAAGTTAATATTAATGTTAGATCGTTAATTAGGCTAATTAAGTTGTCTCTCCTAGCGCTTTACTTTACATTAAACGAAATACTATATGTTATGCTTAAATTAATTAATCATGCAATTTTCTTTACATTTTAAGCTATATTATTTCTAGGGTTAATTGTGGGATTTGGAGTATGTATGATTTTTTTGTAACGTCCACGGTTTTTATTTCGTAGTCTTTTGCCAGTCGCCTCGCCAGGGAATTTATCGTTACCATGTGTTACTAAGGGGTCCTTTTCACGATTTATTTTGAATGGGAACGTTGTCGGTCCCTGGATTCTCGTGTTTCAGGGTCGACCGCTCGTTTATTTTATATTTTATAGCCCCTTTCTGTCCTTTCCTTTGAGTTATCAGCTATTTTTCAAGGAATCTCATATCCTCGGCGTCCGTGACTAATTATGTTTCCTACCCTTTGTAAGAGGGTCTCACTTTTAGGGAAGATTTATCGACCCTGGCGTCCGCTCTTTCGGATATTCTGAACCATTCCCCCCCCCCCAATGGGCTCTGAGCCTCATTGGCTCCTGTCTCCATCTATTTGGTTTACCTAATTTACATCTTATTTACATAATCCAGTCTTATTTTTTACTCATTCACCTATGGGATTCTACTTGTCTAACTGTCATATTCAATTTTCCTTATTGGTCTAGTGAGGTGACGGATCCTTCTTATTCAACCTATGAGAATTTCTCATTATTCTACTTAGAATATGTACCGCTTTCCGTTAACTTTCGTTTTTCATTTCTTACGAGACAAACGTCAACTTGCGTTTTCACTTTTAAATTCTAGCTAGACTATTTTTATTTTCTACTGTGACGAATAGACTTTCGCTTTTCCCACTTAGACATTAGTGACAGTTGTTTCTGCCTGATCAGCTGTTGCATGTATTTTTACAAGTTTACTGACAGGGCGCCTATACACTTTCCCGTCCACTAATAGGTCTACTATTCGCACTTGGCCTGTTTTGTCAGGGAAAACTTGAGTTACCCGACCCCTGGCCCACCTTCCGCGTTCTAGGGAAGGATCTAACAGGACTACTAAGTCTCCGATTTTTAACGGAGTTCCCTTTGTCGCCCACTTAGGTCGTTTAACCAACAATGGAAGTACTTCTTTCGACCACCGGTACCAGAAAGTATCAGCAAGTATTTGCGATTGTTTCCAGTGATTTTTGTTAGATAACTCAGTTGTATTATTCTGTCCTACCGCTGTACTATCATCTGCATGGCCTAATAGGAAATCTGCGGGTGTGAGAGGTCTCTCATCCCGAGTATCTAGAGATATATACGAGAGCGGCCTGTTGTTCATCATCGCTGAGACTTCGCATAATAATGTTCTCAGCACATCTTCATTTGGCGCTCGCTCCTTTAATATGGCATATAACGATTTTTTTGCCGTTTTTATCTGACTCTCCCAAACTCCACCGAAATGGGGTCCTGAAGGAGGGGAGAAACTCCATTTTATCTCGTCGGCACTTAGACGATCCCTCACTTCATGGTTGTCGATAGCTGACAAAACTTTTCTTAATTCAGCGTCCGCACCGCGGAACCCAGTGGCATTGTCGCTCATAATTTCCCGCGGCTTCCCCCTGGCAGCTATAAAACGTCTTATAGCTAACAAGGCCGAGCTGGTTGACAAATCTCCAGCTAGTTCGATATGGGTCGCTCTCGTGTTAAAACAAGTGAAGAGTAATCCATATCGTTTTTCCACTTTCTTTCGATTAGTGACGAAGAACGGCCCAAAAGCGTCCAAACCTACAGTGTGGAAACAGCGCCTTCGGGTGGTTATTCGCGCGGGTGGGAGTTGGCCCATTTGTGCGGTCATAGGCTTCGCGCGGCGGATAGTGCAATAGACACATTCTCGTGAGATCTTTTTCACCGTTTGTCGCGCCCCAATGACCCAAAACTGTTCTCTCAGCACTGACAAAATTAATTCAGCGCCGCCGTGAGCATTAATCTCGTGTAAATGTTTCACGAGCAACACCGTGAATCTATCCTTACCGTGTAATATATATGGCCTTTTTGTGTCGAAAGGTGTGTCGTTCGCATTTTCGATCCGGCCTCCTAACCGTATTAACCCTTCCGCGTCGATATACGCGTTCAATCCGAACAGACGGCTGTCTTTCGGCAATATTTTCTGATGACGTATCAGGTCTATCTCGTGTGCGAAAATTCGATGTTGTGATTCCTTGATCAGAAATTTTTTCCCGGTTGCGATATCGTCGCTTTCGAGTACTTTTGACGTGGTTTTTTTTCTACACAGATCTATAAATTTTTTCACATATGCCATGGTTCGACTCGCCCGCATGTACCGGGAAAATCTATCTATGTCAATTACGCTTTCATTTTTTTCTGTCGTTGTTAGTACAAGTTTTGTCTTAAATTCTAACAATGCTCTCTCTTCCGGTTTCGGATCGGTTGGCTCCTGGAGCGGCCAGTGTTCTCTACTGCCATGCAAGAAAGCAGGTCCCGCGAACCATCTACCTTCCGGGCTTAAATCTATCTTGGTGGTATTCCGTGTGCCATCATCAGCGGGGTTGTCGCTCCCTGCTAACCAATGCCACTGTCTTGGAGACGTGAGCTCATCGATCACACCTAGTCTATTTGCTACAAACTGGAGGTGACATTCCTTTTGTGACAAAATCCACCACCACACATTTTTTGAGTCTGTCCACATAAAGACGTCATCGAAACTTAATGCGCTCTCTTGTTTTATTTTTGAGGCCAGTTCAGCACCTAACAGCGCCGCAGTCAGTTCTAACCTGGGGATTGTCAGTTTGCCTTTCAAAGGTGCCACTCGAGTTTTGCTAGCCATAAAGGATACCTTGTGCTCGCCGCTACAGCCTGTAATCCTAACATATGCAACGGCGCACATCGCCTTTTCGGACGAATCGCAGAATACGTGCAATTGCCTTTTCTCACCTGCTTGTTTGGTAGCGCCATTATAACGTGAGATTCGCACACCTTGCGCTAATCTCAGTTCTTGCAACCACCGGAGCCAATATTTAACTACATCGCTCGGGATCTCGTCGTCCCAGGCCACTCGGCTACTCCATACCTGCTGCATGATCAGTTTAGCCCTTATAGTTAGCGGTGAAAGCGCACCCATTGGGTCCCATAGCTGCATTATTAATTTTAGCGCTTCCCGCTTCGACGGAATCTTATTTCCCGTCGTCAGATCTTCGCTGAGGCGGTCCATGCTCACATTAAATGCTAACTGATCAGAGGCAGGTAGCCACGTCAAGCCTAATATACGTTGTGACGTCAACTCACCCTTTTCCAGAGATACTTGCGCGAGCGCGCGGTTTTCTTCTGGTATCCCGGTTAAAGCCTCGTTTTTATTTGAAGCCCAACCGGTCATAGTGAAATTCCCAGCTTTATGAATCAAATTAATTTCCCTGATGACTTGTTTTGCTTCCTCTAACGTGTCTACTTCCGCCAGCAAATCATCAACGTACGAATCGCGCTCTATTATTTTTACAGCCGCTGGGTACTGGTCCTTAAACCGAGCTGCGTTTTTATTTTTTACGTAGATCGCGGAGGCCGGGGAGCAACAACTACCGAATATTAGACAGTCCATTTTTAAGATTTTTGGAGGACTTTCACGCTGGAAACCTCGCCAGAGAAACAGCTGACTGAAGCTATCTTCCTCTCTCACTTTTATCCGAAGATACATATCTCGTATGTCGGCCGTGAAAGCGATTGCATTTTCACGGAATCGTAATAAAATTCCTAATATGCTATTTAAATAGTCTGGTCCACCTAATAACATGCTATTCAGCGACCCGCCTGCGCCCGAGGACGCAGCGTCGTGAACGACACGAATTTTGTCTTTCTTCGCGGGGTGAATAACCCCCAGGTGCGGAAGAAATAACACTCGAGGGCGGTTTTTTAATTGTTTTTCCTCGACTTCCGAAGCATACCCCTCAGCTAGATATCTCTCTATCTGCTGGCAGTATTTTTCTCCATAAAGACGGTCGGAGTCCATTTTCCGTTCCACTGACCTCAGCCGAGTCATTGCCATGTCTCGGTTATCTGGTACGGAAAAGTTCACCTCTTTCCATAACAGACCTGTCTCCCATACTCCATTTTTAAAAGAAGTAGTATCTTCTAAGATTTTTTCAGCCCTAACATCGGCCTGAAGCTTTCGCTTTTTCTGTGGCCAATCGTACTCTAGCTTCAGATTTTCTTCAAGTAATTTATCTAAAGAAGGTTCATTTTCCTGATTTAAGCATAGCGCCGGGTACCTAATGTCTCGTTCGAGAGCGTTATTGCCGCCGATAGCCACCCACCCCAGGAGTGTTTTAGATACCGATAGGCCCCCGTCTACCATTTTTAATCCTCTAGAGACTATCAGTTCCCAACAATTAGCTCCCAGGAGCAGGTCAGGTTTTACGGTCGTCGCCTGAGTCGAACGCACCATCCCTCCGATCGGCCTCTGCGCACTTATCACGCTTTTGACCTCCGGTAGATTTAACGAGGCTACGCTGTAAGCTCGTACTACGTATTCCTTCTTACCTAAATCTCCCCTTACTTTGAAGGACACCGCTTCGGCACTGCTATTACTCTCTCTCATATTCCCGATTCCAGAGAGCTGTAATCCCTGCGTCGGGCCTCGAATGCCTAGTTCTATTGCCACGCTCTGATCAATGAGTGAAACAGTCGCGCCTGCGTCTAACAACGCATATAATGTTTTTCTACCCCGGGTTCCAACTACGGTTATCGGTAATACTTGCAGAATGACCTGATTTCCAGATACTGCGTTCGCCAGTACCTCGGAGCTCGCGCGCGGCGCCGCCGCGATGTCCGCCTCGTTCGCAGGCGGCGGGGCGGTCAGCAGATAATGATATTTGCCCTTTGGAAACCGTTTATATGCCGAACACGATTTTCGGCCGTGGTTGTGCCCTAAACATTTAAAACACCTACGCATTTCTTTTATCTCATCCCAGCGGCTTGCTAAAGTTAGATTTTTAAATTCTTCACATTTATTTAAATAATGGGATTTCTCACACCGAGGGCACTTAGGGTCTTCTTTGCCCTGGGTATGTAAAATATATTTTTTAGAGCCCGTTTCTTTCTGTCTCTTGTCTCGCGGGTTATCATAACTTTTCCTAGGGAGCTCTGCGGTACACAGACCGGCGTCTTGTGCGCTGATCGCTAATTTCTCTAACCATAATGCGAAATAAACTAATACCGGATCGTTTAAACCAACCCTTCCCCTGTCAGCTAGCCACAGAGTTAATAAGTTCTTTGGCAATTTTGCCACAAGTGAAGCCAATAAGTCTGGATTATAAAGATGTTCTAATTTATTTACCGATTTTACGGTCGCGACCAGATTTTTTATCTGGCACGCAAATCGCATTAAACCGTCTGCATCTAGACTATCAGATAACCCTTTTTCTTTCCTCAAATCCGCTATCGTTCTCTGAATAATTAAATTCGTATTACCGAATAGCGCCTCTAACGTGGTCATGATATTTGTCACGTTGTCAGGACTTAAAAGCAAACCCGTCACTGCCTCGCGTGCTCTACCTTTTAATGCTGTCTGCAAACGCAATAAGTTTTGTGCATCATTTAAATGCATTACGTCTGTCGACTGTTTGAAAATAGCTTTGAAGGCTACGAATTCTAGAGGATTCCCGTGAAATGAAGGTAACTCTTTTGCAAAATGCGGTTTTGTGGACGCTACAGAAAAAATCCTACATACCTCTTTTATCATTTTTTCGCTCGAGCTGCTAATTCCATCGCTGCTCGTACCCGGGTCCGTATCAGCGGCGGCCTTTACCGCCGCCGCCGACACCGCCTTGGTCTCTGCCCTAGCGTTGTCCGCAGCTGCCGCGCCGCTCGCATTCGCCGCGCCGCCCGCATTCGCCGCGCCGTCCGCCACCGTCGCGCCGTCCGCCACCGTCGCGCCGGACGCCGCCGCGTTGCCCGGTTCCGATCGCCCGCCGTCTTCACGCCGCCGTGCCGCTTCTCCATTTTCTTCTGCGAATGTTCCCCCCCAGGGTTCTGGGGACGTCTCAGCAGCTGGAGTTTGATACTCGGCCCATCTCGACACTCTGCTGGCTGCCGTGTTGTCCCCCGCGACGTCGCGATCATTTTCCTGACTGCTCGTTTCTGTCCCGAAGGTTTCGGAGACAATTTCCAGCATCCTCATAGCATGCCGCGAGTCTTCTTCCGCTGCATCCAGTTCTTCCTGCATCGCTGCTCGTTGAAGGTCCATGTCAGCCTCTTCTTCGATTTCTTCAGCCGCTCTGCGCGCCGTGCGCCGCGCAGCCACTTTTTTCAGTTCCGCATCCAATTTATTTTTATCAGCTTTTTTCTTGGCTTTTTGGAGGTTCACTCTTCGAAGTTCTTCAGATGCTGCTCGCAGTTCCTGAACGTGCTCGCTTCTTCTGCTGCTCTCTGACCAGGCGCGCGATGAAGGTCTTGGATTTTCGGATTGCGTGCTTTTCGAATCCATATTTTTATTTTTCTTTTCTCGTTCTTCATCCAAAGTCACTTTTCTTTCCGATTTTCTTTATTCGGCTTGACGGAGGACCACGATGGTTGGGATTTTTACCCGGTTTGCATAAACCCACTTTACTTGTGAATTTACGCGACCCCCTTTGTGCTGGGTAATTACCCCTTCGATTATCTTCAATGGTTTTCACCTTGGACTGTATTCAAATGGTAATCACTCACCAGCTAGGTTGGTTTTTCTCTCAGGGGTGGTTGTCTCGAACGATTGGTGGATTCCAACCTCACAAGGAAATTAGTTCGGCGAGAGGCTTCCGTGATAGAACCTCACTTTCCTCAGGTCACGCAGGATAAGCTTCCGTCGAAAATAAACACTTTTTATTCGCGAGACTTTCTTTTATTCGGTCACTTATCTTTATTTTTACAGTGAGTTCCGAGTACTTATAATTTACTACTAAGTCCCGGTGCTTGGATCGCGGCGCGTTCACGCTGACCCTTTGCCAATTTACAACTGAAGCTTTCGCTCTTTTCTGTCGTCGATCGCCATTACATTTTTTTTTAAGATAGCGACCGCCCTTACCTCTCATTGGTCTAGATCCTTCCAGAAATTTCTAAACACACCCCTATTACTGCGCCGCACACGTTTTGTCCAATAACGAGACAGGGCGCATAACAGATGCAACCCCGTTTGAGAGAGACATCGCGATCATGCTTCCTCGCTTGCACGCTAGAGCGAGAAGCGAATACACTAGTTGTCTCTGTCTTACATTTAAACATTTTATAGACATATTATTTGCTTAATTTAAAAGAAAAGAATCTACCCTAGTACAGGCATTAACCTAGTTGGGTAGTTTTTAAGACATAATTTTTGTACTACTTTCTCTTAAATAAAGCATTATTATTATTATTATTATTATTATTATTCTCGTCGCAAAACGCCACCTTTCCCGAGTACACATTGTCTTAAACATAGGTTAGTCTCAGATCATTAGTAACAAGTTAATATTAATGTTAGATCGTTAATTAGGCTAATTAAGTTGTCTCTCCTAGCGCTTTACTTTACATTAAACGAAATACTATATGTTATGCTTAAATTAATTAATCATGCAATTTTCTTTACATTTTAAGCTATATTATTTCTAGGGTTAATTGTGGGATTTGGAGTATGTATGATTTTTTTGTAACGTCCACGGTTTTTATTTCGTAGTCTTTTGCCAGTCGCCTCGCCAGGGAATTTATCGTTACCATGTGTTACTAAGGGGTCCTTTTCACGATTTATTTTGAATGGGAACGTTGTCGGTCCCTGGATTCTCGTGTTTCAGGGTCGACCGCTCGTTTATTTTATATTTTATAGCCCCTTTCTGTCCTTTCCTTTGAGTTATCAGCTATTTTTCAAGGAATCTCATATCCTCGGCGTCCGTGACTAATTATGTTTCCTACCCTTTGTAAGAGGGTCTCACTTTTAGGGAAGATTTATCGACCCTGGCGTCCGCTCTTTCGGATATTCTGAACCAATTATGATTATGATTTCAAAGCCTACAAAAATGCTTGCCATGCTACAGTAAAGATGGACACCAAACGGCAGCCTCGAACCAGGTTCAGGGCAATTTGTGAAAAAAGTAGAATTCTTAAAAAAGTACGTTTTAGAGCTGGCGTCGGCTCCCAAGCGCAACGCAATCTAGAGCTGAACGAGTGGAGGAGAAAGATTTTTGGAGGAGAAAGACAGCAATACGCGAACTGCAATACCACCAATACTTAGTTGATTTCCTTCAGGGATCAACGACGAAATTATTAATACATTTAGTATACGTAGATTAAATGTATTTAAGTAAACAAAATTTTAAATAGTTAATATACCAAAATAATTCGCTCTACGTCCATTAGGTAACAGTAAAGACCTGCCGAAATAATGGGAAACATACTCCCGTCACCCTCAATTCGAACTCGTTAGTTTTCCATCAAAAGTTACTTTGTGTAAAAGTTGCCGCCTAGCCGAATACCTGAACGCGTGCGGTGGAAGTTCGTGATCTGTCGGGATTAAAAACTTGCCGAGTGGAAGGTCCCCTCTTTCTCCGCACTTCCGGCGGAAACTCACAAAAGAATACTTAAATATACAGTTTTCTCTCTAACCGTATTTGGACGGAAATACACTATTGCTGGGTGTGAATTCTATTTGTTACTGTTCCAAATTGTTGAAAAGTATCTGAATTTAAATATATAATATTAATCCTTTTTGAAAAACCACAAACGAAAAAAACGTAGAACTATCAAGATGTAAACCAGTAACTTAGTTCAATAAATTTAAAGCGAATAGGGCTAGTAACGAAGATGGCAAGATCTGGTTCTGCTGAGAACAATCGTATAGGTGGCGAAGCGGGCACGCCTAAGTATATTATTTAGTTGCATGAGGACGGCTCAATAAACAGACAGAGCGTACGAGCGCGACGATAATTTTCGGGCACAGATAGAAACCTTAGCTAACAAGCTAAGGTAACAGCCAGATTTATAACTAATCATTCTAAAAAACGTAAGGCATGGTCAGAAATTATTTTCTCAAAGATTTGGACAATTTGACCCAGTTTTCTTGTAAAACGGAGAACATTATCATACAATCGGAGAACGGTTGGATTAGCACACAACTATGTTCTTGCGATAAACAGTAACCAAACTCTATAGAAGTAAATCGAAACGTAACATAATAATCCACTACGATAATACGAGCGGAGCTCGTATTATCACCGAGCACCGCTCGAAAAACGAATAATTTTGGAGCTGAAAGTCATGGAGTTGAATAAAATAAAATACAAACGGAGCTGCTATTGAATTTACCGACTGGAATCGGGTCCATCATAATACTATTATTACACTTATAGGGGTGAGTGGTGGATTCCGGACTAACGACCGGCTGTGGTAGGTTTTGGACAGCTGTCGACACATGTGAGCGTACACCCATTTACTCCGCCTTCGAAGCCATTCTCCATACAATCCTGATCTGAGTTTCAATTATTTTTGTATCTTTTCGAGAATCATAAGTTGTGTATTCACCGGTGTCAAGTTTCTAAAGCGGCTGTCGATGCGTTCAAAGCGGTCATTTCTCGGATTAGAATTACTGTTTTTATGGTTCCAGAAAGCGCAAAAGTACCAATTTATTGAAAGGCACTTCGAAAAAGAATAAATTATTTTTAGCTATATCCTGCTCTTGTCTTTCCTATGTCCGATCATTTCAGTGTACCACACTTATCTCAAAAACTAGAGCAAGGCGATGTTTTATTGACCATAACTTAAAACTTATTACCGCAATGTGAATTCTTTCAGTCAACCAGTAACCATTTTTTGAAACACGTTTGGTGAATTGCAAACCGGGGAAATACAATATAAAACAAAGAGAATCAACGATAAAGACTTTCATTTAATTGCCAATCTGTAATTCATTTTAGGTGGATCGAAAATATATATTTAGCATAAGAAATACTTATGGCATCAATCAATACTCTTTTATCTGTCGGGTTTAAGTAGTCCTAATAAATGGAGAGACATTAGCATTTATATATCTACAAAGAATATACATTGCAAGGAAATTTAATGTACCCCTCGACAATTTCCTCAGACGTCCCGCTGGTTTTGAGACGTTGGTTAAAGAGACATGCCTACGTACTTCCTTCTTGAATAATTTATGCAGATGGTCCCGAGGAATCCTCCATTGTCACTTTAATAACGTTTTATGGTATATATGTGCATCTGCCTGTGTGATTTGTCGTGACGTGAGGCTGCTTCTCCCCTCCTCTTAGAGCAATATGGGGAAGGTAGTTTCATCCCCCCGCTATTGCATTTATGTAAATATACAATACAATATAAGGAATAATATATAACCTGTAGATAGTGGGGAGTTTGCTTATTGCTATCTTTTATTGTGGAACTTTATGATGCTATTACTTTAACGGCTTAATAACCGACGAGGAGGTAAAGTATTGTAAACGCGCAAAAAAATATTTTCGAGGTGAAGACGGATATATACATTTTGACCCCCCCCCCCCCCTCCGAGACGATTAAGGCCATTTCCTGTCTAAAGTCTGTCTGTGTGTCTGTATGTCTGTCTCTGTGTGTGTGTGTGTGTTTATTCCTCCACGATAGCGCCCACTTGCTTCATCGGATTAAGCCAAAAATTGGCATGCAGGCATCATTCGGTCATGACAAGAGTTGAAAAGATTGTGGTTGAAATCGGTTCATCAGAGGGCGCGCTGGTCATACTTTAATCTCGAAATATTGGAATTAGAGGCTTGAAATTCGCTACACAGATGCCTTGCTGGAGCGAAGTCACGTTTTTATATTTTGGTTAGAATATCTTGTATACAATCGACACAAATATTTAAAATCTGCCATATAAAAAAAACAACCTAATTTTTGAAAAGATACTATTTTATTACCACGGAAAATAATACAAATATGCTATGAATTGGCGCACGTGGTAAAATTAGGTTGATGTGTGGGGTGTGAGGGGGAGGGGGTTGTCTACTTGCTGGGAAAGTTTTGGGGAGACACAACAGTTTTTTTTTAATATTGGTATAATAATAATAAACTTATTGAACAGCCAAAGTCAAAGAAATAAATAAAGAAATAAGAAAATATTTACTATTGGTATTATGGTATTATTATATTTACGGCCATTGTGTATGTTATGTCGTTTCACATAATCCGATCAAATCGGAATAATTTCAATGTATACTATTTCGTCTCAAGTTCCCTTTTACAATTATTTTTATAATGTATTATGAAACGGTTATATATAAGACTTTTATATAACAAAACTGTCAATTATGTAGATAGGTTAAGTCTAAAATTCGCCACAAGTTTTCTGAAATAAATAGAAAAATATATTGAACCCAGCGTAAAGAAACTCATACTCTTCTGCAAAAACTGAGAGGAGGTTTGGAAGGGTATCAAAACAACTGGCGAGGGCAGTAAGGTAGTAGTTGAAACTGGCGGAAACGTTAAAATTTACCATATCTGTCCCCTGCGTTGACACTGCTTCATTGTGACATATGAAGTTTTAGGTTATAAAAAGGTCGCAAAAAATATAAAAAAGTTGTCCACTATGGTAGTCTGTTCGAGCACGAAGTTGCACTTTTTTATGCTCCACTGTATAGCCGATGAGGAAATATCAGGTTAATAATATATATAATATATATAATAATAATAATTTTATTCATTCAAAAATATTAATTTACATTCCATTATTATTTATTTATTTTATTTTTATTTATTTAGGTAAATAACAGCATGAACTTATAATTAGGTACATAATTCTTTAAAAAAACATGTTCTTATGCCGATTATAGCTTAAGCCGTTCGAAATTATTTGAAAAATATTTTACAATATAAATTATGAAACAAAAAATACAATGCATTCGTAAATATTTATTGGTTGAGAGGAAACGGATCTATACCGCGCGGAAATAAAAATCAGTCCTCCCGATGCATTTGTAGATGGCCAATGTAGCTTTGCCGAAAATGTAACTTTGCCGGGAGAACTCATCGTCCAAGTCCACGCGGCAAAGACTCATCCCTATTAACCAAAAAATGTCAAATGACTGAAAAGTTGTAGAGTTAATCACAAACATATAAATCATACTTATACAAAATAAATTCAAAATTAGTAAATGGGAATACATATATAAGTTATATTATATTTATACATATATATTACAAATCAATAATTACTGGCAGTTGTCGCTGCAGCTTCAAGGGCGGTTCGTACTGCCGATTTGAAGCTAATTTTGTTTCTACTATAAATGTCAAGCCCTGTGAATTTATCATTATACGTACGTGGCAATCGGTTAAGAATTGAATTACGGTGTAGTTAGAATGTCGTCTCGGGGGTTCGAATAACTGTATAGATCGGGTTTTACGTTGCGGCACCTTCAGAGCGATGCTCGAATGCTTTAATTGCAGAATCTGCCTAACTAGGCCATAGCCCGTACCAAGGAAGACGCTATGGGTGGCAATGATTTATTCATATGCGTAATAAATAAAAAGTGGCCTCGATTCAAATGAAAATACTCTTATCGATTGAGAGCAAAGTTAAGGATATCCTTAGAGTCGAAAAAATGGTTTTTAATATTAGCTGGTTTACCTTTAGCCCTCCGTGGAAATAGGCAGGGAAATGAGCAGGGGAATGGGCAGCGCGAGTATGTAAACATGTCGCTCGCGCTGATACTGCCCCTCTAGCCGGTAGCGGTTTTCCGAGCAGAAATCGAAGGACCGACAGCGCTAGCGGTAGATGATTCTTTCTAGCTGACTTGCCGGCTGTCACCGAGCATGCAAAGGTAAAGGACGTCACTTTTGTTGTGATTTAATTGTATTATTACAGTAAAAAAGTTTTTATAAGTTTACGCAAAACAGTGGATTTAATGAGACAATTCAAATAAAAATCACCAATTAAAACACGACGTCAAGAGGCATGGAAACAAATCAGTGATACCTTGGATAATACTTAAATAGAAGAGTTTAAATCAAAGAAGAAATCGCTCATAAATAGGAATTATGTATCAATGTAAACACTCGCTGCCACGTAAGTATTTTGGGAAGTAAATACAGCAGCGCGAGAAGAATTGGCAAAGACTAAACCACTTTTTATTTAAAAGCGTAGATAGTGAAGTAGGTACTAGTATTGTGCCGTAAATGGTTTGTAACAGTATTGTGACATGGACTTCAGAGGCACACGTTTTTGTACAACAATGGCCGTCAACTACAACGGGCAAACCCGTCACCTCAGGAAGTTTTAACGGTATTAGATCATTCTATCTCAAGTGAGGTGAGCGTATAATACTTATAACAGGGACGAAAACCGTATTATTGCGTGATATCTATGTTAATCAACCTGCGGGCCGACACTCGCGCCCTTACTTCCAGTTGCAACCAGATTACTCTGGCCTCCCTACTGGTACAGGTTTGATGTCGCTTACGTAGCGGTGATACGGTGTCTACCGAATCTATCGCGGACGACGGCATCCTTTTCCCGACTGTTCACCCGGTATCGGGTAGCCGATTGGTCGTTTCAAGAGCAGTTGCCGTAAGGTTAACAACTACCCCCGCTCTATAGTAAATATTTTCCAGGAGTTTGGCAAACCCGTAATTGTGACTTTTGAACAATCTCTCATTTATTGACCTTTTTTAGATATGCAATTCACTCTTACTAAATTAAAAATACTGCTGTGATAACAGAAATGACTGGCATAACAGAGAAGTGATTTGCTCATACTAAATAAAAAATACTGCTAATAACAATGACTGGCATGATGGAGAATTTATCAGACAGTGATTTGAGACAATATGAGACACTTTTGTAATACACCTTCTGAAGAAACTTTAATTTACCAGGAAACAATTTAAGTCTCGAATTAAGAAATACACTGAATAATAAAACAGGATTTTTTGAAAAGAGGCAAATATTAAACTGTTAAAAATGCATTTTGTAAGTCAATCTACATTTTGCTCAATGTATCTCTATGAGTAAAATAACCCATAGATAATCATTAATCCAAATTTACTATAACCTACAATTTCAGCCTCTTTATATATTTCTTTTACTCTTGATATTATGAAGTAACTCTATCTTAGCGTCCTTTTCTATAAAAAGAAAAACAAGCTATATTGAACATTTATTTAGCAAACAAAATTTTTATATCTAAACTTTTGTTATGTCCACTTCAATATATTATGAATATTTTGTTTCTCTACTTGCTCTTCTGCTTTTTATTTCCTCTCTGTTTAATGTGTTCAATGACCAGAAAGTTATGAACATGAACAAGAGTCACCAGAACCACCGGACTCACAAGGGTCACCGGATGAAAGTTACTCTACTATTTAAGCTCTCTATTTATTCAAAAATAGTATTTTGACATTATTAGTACCAACAAAAGTAACCATATGGTTTACGTAAATGTTTCATTTCAGTGAATCTTACAGAATCCGTCGGTTAACAAAAATAATATGAAATATGATGTACAATTATAGCCTTTCGACGTTCAGCATATAGCTATATACACTTAAAAATCAAACTATCGCGGTTGTTTGACATTATAAATAGGATAGAAAACGAATTTACCGCGTGAATTTACCCGGTGCTACAAATTTCACGCCGTAAATTCGATTTCTATCCTATTTATAGCTATATACATGATGTATTTTAATTAATTTTTCATTTTAATATGCTATATATCATGACAAACGAAATTTTAAAACAACCGAAAGAATTTATTTAAGTAATAAAACAACTTGTTATGGGCACGAGACGAGATGAGACGAGACTTTAATGTCACTCGCCTCACCTCGAAAAAATCGAGACGAGAATGACGGACAACAGTTTCGTCTCGTCTCGAATCGCACTTCATGACTTTCTTAGGTACTTAATTAATGTCCAGAAATATTATCCTTTGACGGTGCGATCCAAAAGTAACTTTAATCCAATATTACATAAAGTCAATCAAATTAGCCGTGGTTTTTAAATTAGATTCAGAAAAAATTAAAAAATCGGTTGTGTCACCCCAAGAAATTCCTGTCAAGAAGCCACGAACTTAATTTATCTGAATATTAATATCATAAATCCTACCACCACCTCCTCCCCACCTCCAACCTATCGCCACCCTTTAATCCTCGAAAATCAAAATCGAAATAGACTTCGACTTCGACTTTTCGATTTTTCGACTTTTCCGACTTTGCCGATTTTTCCGACTTTTTCGAATTTTTCGACTTTTCGACTTTCGACTTTCGACTTTTGACTTTCGACTTTTCGACTTTTGTGTCTGCTGTTGACCGTTGAGGAGTTCCCTCGTCGCAAGCCAACCCAGGGTACATCAGGCACAGAGTCCTACCCGGGCTCGTACTTCTGCGTGAAGGCTACCGGATGGGTGCTGACCTGTGAGTTAGGCCGACCCTAACACATGGGTGATGTTGGTCCAACTGTACTGGACCTGATAGCTCCCTAAAGACAGTAGGGCGGTCTCGACTACAACGGGCAAACCCGTCACCCCAGGCTGGTATAACGATATATATCGTTCTTTAAGCCGTGGGATGAGCGTAGAAGACTTGGGGATAAGACAATCTAATCTATTGTCTAGCTCACCAGCAACCCATTAGAGACCGAAGCCTTACGGCGAGGCACCGGGAAAGGTAACAAGCGAGCAGCCTCACCTCCTAACTACCAGTTTTGGCAGGATATCTCGGTCTGGAATTAACCTTCAGGATAAAGGGAATTAATCCTCCGTCTTCCCGACTGGTGACGGGTCCGAAGTCGCTTAAGCAACCTCTACTAATTGTATAAGAGCGGTAATTCAGTTTGAATTTATCGCGGACCTGGGCGTTCTTTTCCCGTAGTGCCACACTGGATCGAGTGGCCCAAGGTCATTTCAAGAGTGGCATGACAACAGGTTAACATCTACCCCCACTGCTTAGGAAACAGTATATTTCCATAGTCTCCAGACCCCTTCAGCAATTTGTCAGAATGCACAGCCGATTGCCTTCGCCGACCGGTGTGCAAACTGTCCAGTGGCGCCGGGATGCAATCCCGCCGGAAGAAACCGGCTCACCAGTTCTGAGGCCTGAGACACGGGAGTCTTACCCGGGGTAGTCTTTCACTCGAGGAGGATTCTGAATAGGAGCTGAATCGTGAGTTGAGCCGATCCGAGAACAAAATGGATCTTGTGGCCCAAGCTGCACGAAACCGCTCCCTAAAGACAGTCAGATCAGCTGAAGTAAACAATCCTATTGGCATTCAAAATACTGTTATTGATTTTCTTATTTTTTATTTTATTATTTGATCTTAGCCAAAAGGCCGGGTGATAATTGATAAGTGATAAGACGCCGCCGCGCCGTAATAAAAACTGATAGCCCAGGATGACTCGTCGAACCACTATCTATATATTTTTTCCAGAAAGCATTAAAATGCTGTCAATCTAACATTGAAAATTAATTAAAATGTCGTCTATCGTTAAAGGAAAATACCAGGATTATGTCCAATAGAACATTTGGATTATGTCGAAAGGAGTATGCAAAAACAAATCTACGAAGATAAATATGCTTTCTAAATAACGTATTAATTTATTTCCTAAAAAATCAATTGTTATTTATATTTATTAGCATATATTATTTTCTATTGTATCAGATATTTCTAATATATGTATGTATACAAAATTATATATTTAAACAGTATGTTTTATTCTTTTATTCTAAAACAAATCTGCCTCTAAAACAAGTGTCAACATTTTAAGATAAAAAGCATGCTGACTGTGATCGCAGCGAGAGATTATTTCCATTCCTAAAAATGTAATAAAAATAAAATATCCTCTGAAATAACAATAGGATATCTTCGGTAATGCCGTCAAACAGCAGCTTGTTATATTTAGTACCTACTCGGGTAGGATTAAGCCTCTTCTTATGTAATGATGAAAACTGTAATATACGAAAACGTCATCCGGTCTTGCCGAGAAGGTTTTGTCTCCGCACGAGTCTCGAGCTTTAGTCTCGTCACATCTTGTGAGTCTCGTGTATATTATTTCATCTCTGGTATCGTCCTAAAATTTTGAGACCAGACGAGATGTGCGCTCATCACTAAATCCAACGAAAAGACTCCAAGTTTAGTAGTGATTTATTTCGTCGCCCGAAGATAACTCCAAAAAAATCTTAGGTCGTACTTGTCTCAATATACATAAGGAAAAACCTCTAAAAGGATTTCTCTTAGCCGCTGTAGTGAGCGTGCGGACAAGGAAATAAAAACAGACCTTTGCCACAAACCCGAGTACTTACAAAGCGGGAAAATGTTCTCACATGACGAAAAGGGTAGGATGTTGTATGGCGGCGTGGCGACGGTAGCGTAACTGCAACGTGTTTGTTTAAAGACATTTAATGTTTGTGCCCTCACTAAAAGCTTAGTGAAAATGCACAGAGCACATCCAATAAATTGTAAAGCAATTACATATATCCTATGGTAAAGTATCAACGGGAGGGCTTACCTGGTATAATCGAAGACCAGCGACTATTGCAACTAACCAAAGACTATCGCGAACACTCCCGCATTGTGTCGTTGTGTGCATCGCACTACGCAGCGACTAGCGCGAGTCGCTCGGACGATCGTCGACCACGTGCGTACGAAAGTTGCAGCTGCCGTATAAGATCATACAATGTGAAAGAGAACGTCGACTGAGTCTCCGCGACTCAGTCGACAGTGAGTAATGAACCTAACAAAAATGAGTCGTGTTACTAGTGTGGTGGGGTTTAAGTAGCACAAATTGGCTATATAAAGGTCACGGCAACCTTCTCGCTACAGCTTTTAGTCACCAGAACTGGTAATATAGAAGTCATATAAACGTTTATATAACGTATATACCACCGGATTAGGCGCATTTTATACGGCTTTTAGATGAAAAGTGGCTGAAAAGCGGTCATAACGGCTACCGTTGGTGGTATAAGAAAGCTAAATAAGTGCTTATAAAGCAATTATAGCGCATGCTGTGGTACCGTTATATAGCCGGCGGCTATAAAAGTGTCTCCAATTGATACTTTATTACAACTTCTAATCGTGTAATGCCCGTAAATGATAAAAAATGGTAACAAAAGGAAGCTGCATAATCATTTACCGTCGCAAACATAGAATTCCTAATGGCTACTAATATATTGTATTTTATTGACTTTAAAATGGTTTTATTGTGGTAAAATGGTTTATTACCCCAAATTCTCTTGCGGACATAATTTTATCGACAACATTTAGTAACATGTCTAGCAAAATTTTAAAGCGCCTTCAAAATATTAATACTTTAACTCAATTTTAATTCATAATTATGGCTTAAAGTTTTTTGAATTTTTTTTTCGCAATAAAAAAGAACACTTGCTGGGTATTGTTTACACCCTTTTATAATAGGATTTACCTATAATACGTATATTTTATACGTATATAAAATGCCGTTTAAAATAAAATACAAAAATTTTAGATTATAAAGATTCCATAAAAAATGGCCGATTTGCGTATATAGCATCTGCAACTTTAATATAACCTTTATAAAACTATAAGCTGCGTAAGTGAGGGCATAGTGACTACTCTACAGTTTTAACTCTTTGTAAAGCAATTACTGCACTTCAATATGACTATAAGCTCTATAAGGGTGGGTCTTGTAACCAATATAAAGCCTTTGGCGGAGTAAGGATAATTTGACAGCGGAGTGAGGGTAACTATACAGCTGTTAGTTATAAAATGGTTATAAATAAGTATGTTTTATAGCGATTGTCTAACCCTTATTCGAATAAAAGGCTAATAAATCTAAAACGCTGTATAACATAGCTGAATAAGCGCTTATAGATCAATGTCGAGAAGCCATTACTCGCTCGTTATATGAGAAAAGCTGAGTGAACCTTTATAAGATAAAATTATATGACTAAAAGGTAATACAAACCAAATTGCTTTAAATGACACCTTGACATAGCTAAGAGTTAATCTGAACGCCTTTAAATGACCTTAATTAGCTTAAAGCTATATTCAGCACTTTTTATATGGCTTCGTCATATTTATATTTATCTCATGACAGGGGAAAGTATAACATTATTACATCCTACCTATTCTGAAAAAATATGATTTTAACAAATAAAATATATAGGCAATATTTGTTTATATTTTTTTCCCGTAATATTGGCTTTCGGCGAGCTTACATTTATGTACCTGCTACATTTGGAAGTCATTCATTGTTAGTATAGTAAATAAATTTGTCTAGTGATAATTTTCAACGTTGAAAATTAAAGGTTTTCGAACGTCACAAGAGCATGAAAGTGGGTTCGCGGAAAGCTATTCTTTCGTAAGTTTTTAGTAAATAAAGAGTATAAACTCCACATATTGGAAACGTATGAGAAATATAATAATTATGGGATGAACAGCCATAATTATCGACCTAGAAAGTAAAAAAAAACGCTTTGAGCGTCTCGCGATTATATTTAAAATTTGTCACGATCATTAATCCAAGTCATTGTTGGCTCTTAAGCTATGGTCGAGGAATAAAGAAGTAACGCCCGCCTGAATCTCTCCACCAGTCACGTCGTGCTGTTCTTTTCATAAAACCTAGAATGAGTTCGTGCAATGTATGTTTCCGTCGCGGAATGTGTAAACAACATAAGTATGTGCATACATAATTTAAAGAATGGAATGCTATGCTTTCAAGTAATGAGTCCAAGACGCGACACAGAGGGATGGCCATAAAATATACCTATATCTAATACTTTTATCTTGAAACGAGACTATTAAAAATAATAAATCCTCAGAAATATAATAAAGAAAACTCAATATATAAATAAGATGCTTAAGGTTGTACCAATGATTGTATAGTTGTAATAGATGTTTTCATTCTATACAAGCGCTTGGAAGGTCGTTTTCGACGTCGACATCTAGACGGCGTGGGTAGCGCTGACGTCGAATTTAATAAGAATTTATTTGGCCATCTATAATAACGTTGATAATTAATGTGTTTTTTTTATAAAGGACTGATTGTTTGTATCCCAATAATTCAAGCAATGGTTATTATGAGATCCATCTAACACATGTGTTATTAGCTTATTACATCACAGATGGCGTTGGTAGTGGATGACGTCGGAAAAAAGCAATTTATTCGGCCATCTATAATAACATAAAAGATGAAGAACAAGAATGGATCTGTCTTGTTTGTGGAGAAACGTATAGTATAAGCAGACCCAACGAAATGTGGGTTCTTTGTGAATAATATCGATTGTGGGCTCATTATAACAATGTAGTCCATATGAATCATCCTACATTTGTCAAAATTGACAGTAAGGGTCAGCTCATATTTAGTAATAAGTCGAGTCGAAGCTAAGCGTCAACTTTACCAGAACACGATCAGCGCGTCAACGTGCGTCTTCACATTAATACTGTTATAGCGCCTGTATTAGGCGAAGTATACATTTTATAGCTTTTTATTAAATGGTAGCATTAAATAATTTAGATTTGTTACTTATGAACTTCGTACTTCGCGGACTGAAGTTTATCGCTATCTAGTTTGAAACAGAAAAGTGCCTATCGGAACAGTCTCAAAGCGAAAGCGCAAGTCACTTAACGATAAATATTTTTTGGTCACAATAAGATAAATATTGAAAGCGAAAGCGCAAGTCACGATAAATATTTTTTTGCTCAAAATAAGATAAATATTGAAATCGAAGTCTATCGCTGTGGGTTGACATTATATAAAAGATAAAACGTTTTTACTGCGTGTAATTTGTAGCACCCGATGATTCAGCGATGTTTTAAACGCCGTTGTCCAGGATGGTCTTCCTACTATGAAAACGGTGACTATAATATCGCCGAAACGTCGGGTGCTACAAACTCCACGCGGTAAATTCATTTTATCCGTTTTATAGGGTAAATATTAGTATAAAAAACATTTTATTGGTAATTTTTAAAGTACGAATTGACACTTAAATAGGAATAGTGCGCTTTGACATGTACCTAATTGTTGAAATAATAAACTTGCGATGGTTTCCATACATTATATAGGCATAGATTTGATCGCGTGTGTTAGTGTTGCGATTTTTTTAACCGACTTCATAAAAAGGAAAAGTTTATCAATTCAGTTGTATTTATTAAATATGATTGTTACCTCAGAACTCCGTCGGTTATAAACCGATTTAGAATTTTTGTTTTTTTTTTTGAATACCTACATATACTTCCAGATTAGTCTTATTTTTATTAAAATCCTGTTCTGATGATGGGATCCATGAGGAATTGAGGACACCCCTTAAATATTATAATATGAAATTGAAAATTTAGGTGTCGGTTCAGTTCCGATGATAATGCATTTTTTTATGATAAGCATAACCTGATTCTACACCCAGGGTTAGCTCCCGACGAGGGGACTCCTCAGCGGTCAACATCACATAAACGAAATTTTGTAGACGCATTCAGTTATGGTAGACCGTTTTAAGTGTCATGACACGGGTGCTGCACCCAGGGTTAGTTCCCGCCGAGGGGACTTCTCAACGGTCAATAGCACAGACACGAATTTTTGTATATGCATCCAATTACAACAGTCCGTTCTGAGTTTCACCAAGACAGGACTGCGGCACTTAGGGTTGGCTTCCAATGAGGTAACTCACTAACGGTCAACAGCACAGACACGAAATTGTGTATACTAATTCAATTATGATAGCCTGTTCGAAGTTTCAACATGACATGGCTGCTGCATTTATTTTAAAAAATGGAGTCGGTTTTTTTGTTTTTTTCTAAAAAAATTGTATTATCTATTTTATATTGAATACACACCTTTGATTATTGGAATAAGAGAAATGTGGTTAATGAAAAACCTATTAATCAGCATCGAAGGCGACGCCTCGCGATTGAAACAGCATCTCTGAGTATATTACTATATAAATTTTATTATAAATATCGAAAAAAAAAATATTTGGGGAATTTGTATGTAAAACGTTCGTATAGATTAAAATTTGATATACTGAAAGGACCAAATGTGTTATAAAATATTTATGACAATTTTTTAAATAATTTAGTGAACTGACTACACGATGTTAAGGAACCCCTGCCCCCTGTATAAGTATACAACTGATATTATTCTATCTTGAGCTTTCGGTATGGCCATGCACTGAATAAAATATGAGAATGCACCTTTCCGAATCATAGGTAAAGGACTGGTTAATCCATCGTTAGGTCATACATTTTAATTGAGAATCTAAAACAAATGCTTCCTTTCATATACAACTTATTTATATTGCGCATACCTAAAATTAAAGAAGAGTACTTTTTATATATGTTGTGGCAACGGATATGTAAAGCAGAAATTATAATAGTAACACGGCATGACTTTACCGATCTACTAATTGAGCGAAGACGAAAGGATCCGCCAAAGAAGAAAATATTCCTGATTTGAATAAAATATGTTATGACTTTAAAATTACCGATGAAATTCTCACTGCTCAAGAATTTGTTTTTTCACAGCATGCTTCAACTTTCTTCGACTCTTATAAACATGGCTATATGCGAATTAGGTTAAAATAAAAATATCCAAGCTCGTCTTATCGAGAAAATTAATATAACCAAATTGGTAATAATATATAATCGTTATTTAAATATGCATCATTAATATGCGTTATTTAAAAATGGTGGTCGATTAAACACTCACAGAATTTGCATGAAAATATCAAATTGGATAAAAGAGTTTTAATTAACCTATCTATATGTGATACGTAACACGATCCTGAGTTTTACCAGGGCTTGAATCCTGATAAATCAACGATTGTTATAATAATATATTTATAAATATATTATTAGTAAAACTCAAAATATAACGCATGATGATTTATTTGTATATTTTTAGAATTAAATAGGTATTCGATATAATAATTATTTATAATGGTTATGTAAATCCATAAAGCTTTTAGAAGGCAAAAGCTCGAGCATATGTCAAGCTTATTGATCCCATATTAACATAGATATTCAATTAAGCATTGGATGACGAGCAGCGTATTGGAAACAGGAAGACTTCTACTGAGAAGATATCAGGCCCTGGCTGAAAACCCTGGGCAATAAAACAATTAGTCCCTAATGTTTTGATCCAGAACCAGGAATAAAAAATGGACGTCTGGTGGTATCATAGAATTGGATGGATCAAAACATATTGTTCAATTAAGTGCTTTACGCTTTATTGAACAATATGACTAGGAGGCTGCTCAGGAGTGTAGAATTCGAATGGCTGCTAAGGTGTGCAGAATTCGAATGGCTGCTAAAACGTGCCGTATTCGAAGGTAAATTCGATCTTTAACCATTAACGTACAAATTTGAATTGAATTGAATTCGTCTTTTACCATTAACGTAGGACATACAGGGTCATTTCTTCCTCGATATATACCTTTGGGGATGCTATTGAAGAGCCATATTTATAATGTATGCAAAAATCAATAGTTTCGGAGTTATAATTTTTTTTGTATTTTTTTTAAATCTACCCTTTGACCTATTTTATTTATTTTAAAATTCCATTTTATTGGATTTCTAACGAGATTATTAAATTTGACTTAGGCGTTCTTGTTTTACAAATATTGAAAAAAATGTAAATGTAGTTGGCGTCAATGCTGTAACATTCTTACATATACAGAGTTTATGGTACCTTGATAGCTATCTTTGGCGATATTTTAGAAGAGATTATTTGCTATCTATACGGCTATATTTAACTTTATGCAAAAATTAATAGTTTCAGAGTTTTTTTTATGGTATAACCTATGATATAGTATAACCTATGAGATGGTATAACCTATAATATAGTTTAAAGAAAATAAATTTAAAAAAAATCGTTTTATGTTTTTCATACTTTTATCATGGATTTTATGAACTAGCCGTCCTAAAGTGGAAGAAATAATAATAGAATTTGCAGCAAAAATGAAATTCCAAGAAAATTAGTTGGGCAATTAAAATAATTGGAAAATAAATTAGGTATTTAAAGTGATTTAACTTTAATATTTTCTGATTACATGCCATTCAAAAATAACTCTAAAAACTTCTCTATTTTATTTGCTTTCTAGCGAGGCTACATATTCTGAGATCAGCGTTCTTGTTTTACAAATATTAATAAAAGTGTTAAACATTCTGTCGTACTTTTTTTTATAACGGTAATTATTTCGTGTGTTGAATCGTTAAACTCTTTTCCTTGGCTTTTCTTTTTTAACGCAAATTTCGTTATTATTTATTTTACCTGGGTGCGGCTATTTGATGGGTTCCATGGGGATGATACAAAAATTAAAAGTTTTTTTATCATTTTTATACTCACTAAAATCAGTACAAGTCGGCGTAAATGCTACAACAAAATGTTTTATCATTTACGCCGACTGCATTTGTATTTTTATCAATAGTTTTGAAACAAAAAAGCTGATGTCAGAATTTATAATTTAGTACGAAGCCAATAAAGTGGTGTGGTACTTTAAGTAATTTTCTCATAGCATGTAATAAGAAAAAGTAAAAAAATCACGTTTTTTAAACTTTTTCTTATTATTTTTTCCAATTATCATTTCTTCCAATAAAGTACCGCTATTTCATGAGGTCCATGATAAAGGAAAGAAAAATAAAACTTTCATTATTATTTTTATATTTAATAAAATAGGTCAAATAGTATGTGTTTGGTTAAGGTATTAATTATTTTTGCATAGAAGTAAATATAGCTGTATAGATAGCAAATAGTCTGTTCTACAATATCGCCGTAGTTATATATCTAGGAAGCAATAATCCTGTACGCGTGTGTTTTGAATAACCTCTGTGGCATTCATCAAGTGTAATTCTTGTTGTTTATGGTTTTTGTTGACTTAAATATTTCAAATATAAGACGAACGGACAAATGAAACCATAATCATATTTATAAGAAAATATTGATTTGTCAACAAACTTAAGTGTATCGCCAAAAAATCGAACTTTAAAAAAAACAATTAATTATTACAACTTTTTTTTCCATTTATAACGTAATTAGGGCGGTTTTATTACATCTAAATCACTTTGTTTGGCTAGCTACAAATTTAGGCCCTTTTAACGCTACCCCAAATCCGAGTAGTGATACAAAAATATATGCGATTAAACTAGAAACCAGTTGAAAACATTAGAAGATGTTGAAAAATATGGTTATCTGTTTTCTCTATTATTAGTCATTTGAAACCGGACATGGTTTGTTCAGAAAAAAATTCAGATGAAGGATTTCGGATTTCCTCTACTTCGATCATTAAACATTGATCAGTTTTTTCATTCTTCGGTCTAATACAAAATAAAATTAATACGGATAATACAATATGAATTCAACTGTTTAGGTTTACTGTTTGACATTATACTATTTAATTAAACGGAAACAGGAGTCTATAAAAATCTTCAATGTTTTGATATAATTAAATCGTAACATGTAGAATCCATTTCATTTGACCTCTGCATCTGTCATTGCGTTAATGGTTGGAGTATCATGGAAAAACTTCAAACACATTGTCCGCAAGGATAATTGGAGCGAATGTTGAAGTCTTAATGGAACAAGATAAACTAAACCAGAATCCGCTGTTTAATGTTGGCTCAGTCGCATATTGTAAACGTCTTGAGGACTGGCACAACACAGGGGATAACGCATATCTGGATGCAGAAAGTGTGCAATAAAGATGTTATGCGATGTGTGACGGGGCCGAAATCGTGAAACGATTAAAACACGAAGACAAGGTCACTTCGGACACATTTAACAGAAAGAATAAAAATACGATCTCTTATATCTCACTAAGCAGGGAAATTTTGTAGGAAAGAAAGGGCCAGGGAGACGAAACCACTCTTGAATGAAAACTAATAATAGTGGTATGGAGTGACATCGTTGTAAGTGTTATGAAAGTAGTGATATCTCTACGTATTATTATAAAATGCAACGTCTGTCTGTGTTTTAATAACTCGAGAAAAGCGGAGCTGATTTAGATCGGGTTTTTACCTTGTCATAGGATAAGGTAAGATGTAGATCTTAGCTTGTATAGTAGCTTGGTTATTTCCATCAGTTATAGGCTAAACGTGATCAAATTCAGTTGAGTAATTTCCGAGATATACCTACAATAGATGTCAGACAAGTAAAAGAAAAAAGTAATTCCTAAATTTGAGAGTTCGATGTCTCGGTATCTAAAGCGGTACCTAGCATAAGTTTTTTATTTAAACTATATCTAGAAATCGATAATGGGAAATCGATTGATACTTATACAAAATATTAACTTTTATTTATTTCCCTAGTTAATAGCAAAAAGTACTTATATAAGTGCAAATATGAAGCAACCGTAATAAAATTGCTATTGTTAATTTTCCTTTGAAATGTTTAGAAAATATGCACTGATGAAAACTATTATTGAAGTAGATCTACATACGTGTATAATACAAAAATATACATTCAGCATTTCTCAAATTATATTTTTCCAAAAATGACATGAAAACATGTGAGTTTGGCAGGCATTACGAACTTTTACCGTATTAAGGAATATCCGTCAAGGAATAAAATATAACTATCTCAGCATGTAAAAGTAAATCAAATCGTAAGTAACGATCTCTTTGTATTATGTACCTACGACTTATAATATCGTCAATGGACAAGAAATGGTAAAATATCCATTCAAATTCCTAAACTCCTCAATCCGTCCGGTATACCTATTCATTTAATAGAAATGACGGTTGGAGCACCAATAATTCTGCCACGAAACTTCTGTAGATCGATAAACAAAACTGAATTAGGTGCAACTATTATTACTGGTTGCGAAACTAGACAAAAGGTTCGGTTGTCTGGTTGTCCAAAAGTCCGCTTTCAAGGTTTGGACCTTTGGATCTTAAAATTAAATATTGTTATATTTACTCAAAATTAAATTGCCTGATGTAGTTGATTATCCCATATATAAAGTAAGTATTAGGTGTTGCTCTTCATATTAAACTATAAATAAATATCACCGAAACAAGATATGCTTTGCTACTCTTGTATAAAAGCATAGTTTTGGCAATTTTTAGGAATAGGCATTGACACTTAACCCCGGCGCACACTGGCGCCTGGCCGCCGCCCGCGACCAGACCGCCAGTGCTCGCCGGGACTTATATGTGAATAGTGGGTTTTGTGAATTGATTATTGAAATAATAAAGTCGCGATGGGGTACACAAACTTTACAGGCATATACTCGATTGTGTGTGTTAGTGTAGCGATTCTTTTTCTATACTGGTATTTAACAAGCAATTTTGATTATTGGAAAAAGAGAAATGTGGTATATAAGAAACCTTACCCGTTCATTGGCACCGAAGGAGACGCCTTGCGATTAAAACAGCATCCGGGAGTTTTACTCTGTGACACTTATCATAAATATTCAAAAGAAAAAGTTATTGGGGGATTTGTATTTAGAACGCCCGTATTGACAGTGAAAGATCCCGATATCATAAAAAATATTATCGTCAAGGATTTTAACAATTTCGTTGATAGAGGATTTACTACAAACGTTAATAATTCTAAAGATCCGATGACGAAATATAATTTAGTCTTTGCAAATGGCGATACATGGAAAGGAATCCGGCAAAAATTGTCGCCCACGTTAACGGCTAAGAAAATGCGTTCCATGTTCCCGTTGATAATTGAAGTCACGATTGAGTTTGAGAAATATCTCCTTGAAATAACAGGGGAATCAGAAATATGCGATGTCAAGGAGCTCACTGCGAAATACACAACTGACATAATTGGATCTTGCGCGTTTGGTATTAGAATGAACTCATTTAACGATGAGAATGCACCTTTGCGAATCATAGGCAAAGGACTGGCTAATCCATCATTTGGTCGTATCTTTAAATTGGGCTTAATGCAAATGCTTCCTTTCTTATACAACTTATTTAGATTGCGGATAATTACAATTAAAGAAGAGAACTTTTTTATGAATTTAGTGGAGTCAGTCATGAAAAGCAGGGATTATAAAGCATCGTCGCGACATGACATTATCGATCTACTCATTGACCTTAAGACGAAAGGAACAGTAGTGGGAGAAAATATTCCTGAATTGAATAAAACCTCATATGATATTAAAATTACTGATGAAATTCTCTCTGCTCAAGCTTTCGTTTTTTTCGCGGCAGGCTTTGAAACTTCCTCGACTACTATGACCCTGGCTCTCTACGAATTAGCAAAAAATCAAAATGTCCAAACTCGTCTTATTGAGGAAATAAACAAAGTGTTGAATAAACATGATAATATTATTACTTATGAGGCCATAAATGAGATGATTTATTTAAAAATGGTGATAAATGAAACGCTGAGAATGCATCCACCGATATTATTTATGAACAGAATTTGCACGGAATCATGCACACTTGGCGGCACTGATATCAAGTTGGATAAGGGAGTTTTAATTAACATACCTGTATATGCTCTGCACAACGATCCTAAATATTTCCCAGAGCCTGAAAAATTCACACCTGAAAGATTTGCTCCTGAGGCTGAAGCTAATCGGCACCCCTTTGTTTACATGCCTTTTGGTCAAGGACCTCGAATTTGTATTGGTCGGTCCATCACAATTTAATTTCTGTCATTTATAGTAATATATTATTTTTAATAAATTCTGTCTTTAATATTTCAGGGATGCTTTTTGCACTGCTTCAAATCAAGATGGGAATTATTTCAATATTAAGAGCGTATAAAGTCGATGTCAATGAGAAAACTACCTCGAAAATAAAAATATCGCCTGACGGATTTACTCTTTGTACCAAAGATGATATATTATTAACATTTAAAAGAAGATAATAAATTATTTTTATTTTAAGGTTATGATTTTTAATTTTTTTAATGAGTCGAACCAAACACTAGAAAAAGTTGAAAGAACTATTGAAACAAACACTAGAAAAACCCACACGAAAGATAGAAGAAACATTGCATACATGTATTTTCTTAACAACCTGTACTTCATTCATCGCAAAGTTTGGGGATCATCCTCGAAAACATTTACCGCTTTCGTGCTAGAATTCTATGTCCTAATAAATTCAGAGTTAATAGCTGCATGACAAAGGTTAATGAGAATGCTGGGTATTTTTTACATGTTTGCCTATATTTAAAAGTTAGTCGATAACCTTAATTTGAACTAACGTGAACTGTTCTTGATAGTACGCATCAAATGCGAGAGTATGATTCCTACATAATTGTAATTTTTCTGACAGACGTTTGGGAAATCAGTTACAATAACTTTGCAATATGTAAAAAAAATGGATTTCCTATTAATGTTTCTGCATAAGTCTATATACAGAGATCCCCATATCACAACCATAATTCAAACATCCAAAATTACCTACCACCATTCACCGGAGTATTTATAAACTATCAACTTCTGCCTGATCATAAACAGGGCGTACTTTGCCAGCGATTTGATAAACTGTCGATAATATTTCGAATAAAAACAGACAATATCGATATACACAGACAATATATACACAGACAATACGTAAATAATATCAAATCGTGGTAATGTAAAGAGGGGTGACCTTGGCTATAAAAACAGAAAAAAAACGGAGGAGCGACAGAAGGAAAATGAAATAAATTAAATTAATCTGCCTCTTATACTACTGCCACTGTCTATCTACTAGCACCATCTACTAAAATATCGTCGCCATGAATTTAAAAAAAATGCACGAAACCTGATTTAAAAAAAGAAATTATCATGTGTTTATTGCAGAGAGCACTTCCACTATAACTGTGCTAACATGCTAAGAATGACTTTTCAGAGTCTCACGAAAAAGAAGTTGTCCCAATGGTTTTATGAATATTGTAGTTTTTTAGATCCTAGAACAGCAAAAAATTCAGGTCCAGATAATCTACATGTCTCGCCGCAGTAACTCCAAAATATAACTCCAACTGAAAAGGCTACTCTATTGACTCAAATGACACCAAAATCCGGCCTAATCGATATTACGGAATTTACTGAATTAATTGATAATCATTTAGTGGACTTTAAAGCAACGATAATTTCCTATATTGGTAAAAAAAATAATAAATTATAAAAGAAAATGGAATTAATCATCAAACCAAATGAAGACATACTAGAAACTACCGAATTCCTAGCCAATCGTTACGATGATCTTAAGAAAAGGTTGGATGATTTAGAAACACAGAATTTAAACATACCAATACTACAGAAAACTAATCTGGAATTCCTACAGTAGGTACATCGTTCCTACAGTACAAAACAGACAATTTTAATCAAGAGCAGAGAAATTGTGATATTGAGATTAGAGGAATACCAGAGGAGTTCGAAAACCTACCAGAAATCTTCCAAAATATTAGTTCAGTTGGGAAATCGAGACAATCGACATTTTAAAAATTTCCACAAAAAGTCGGAAAAAAACCAAGTCAAGAAATAAAACGAAATGTATTCTTAGAGGCAGTAAAAATCCATAATAAACAATGTAAGGTCAATAGCATAAAATTAAATTCAAAAGATATAGGGATCTTCGGAAACGCTACACCTATATACGTGTCTGAAAATATCACTCATAGATCAAAATTCTTCCTAGGTCGGGCTAAAGAGTTTGCAGGAGAAAATGGCTATACATATATATGTTTAGATTAATTCTGGAAAAGTGTTTACATGTAAAGATGATACAAAGAAACCAATTATTTTACGAGAAAACTTTTTTAGAATTAAAGTAATTATATTTTATTCTACATACTTCATAATTATAGTTTATTGTACATTTATTTCTAACTTGACTGTTTCTATTAATTACTACTGTTTAGATATTTTAATATTTAATTTTATTTTTTAAATAAATTTGTACTTTTTTATTATAATTGTTTTAGTTATGTTTGTTTGGATTTTTCGATATTTGGGTTGACATTTTTACATCTTAATAATATTTTTACAGGTTGTTTTTTATTACTTATATTTTTTTAATATTTTTACTGGGAATATTCTTGTTTGATAATTTTTTTTTGTTTAATATTTATTTCTAAGTTTAAATATTATATCATTATTAGTAACTTAATTAGACATATTTTTATTTATGATGAACAATTTTTAAAACAGGTTATAAGTACCAATATTTCTGGATATCAGTACTGCATTGTCCCACGTAAGCCACAAATAATATCTCGTTCTAGTCATCACACAAACCTAATTCATACATTACACAACCTAATTGGCACGCTTACATTATTTTTTTATTAGAATTATCTTTTAATAAATGTTATGGAATTAATTAAACTTTTTGATACAAACTCCAGCGGAAAGTATTCTTATGTCACATCAGATGTCAATGCCTTCAGACGAATTCTAGTAGGGGGCTGCGGCGCACTTAAAATGCTAAGCCTGAATATAAGAAGTCTCCATAAAAATATTGACAGTCTTCTAGTTATGTCACAAGACCTGGCTATTGATTTTGATGTCCTAGTTTAACAGAGGCGTGGATTAGCAATAATTTTACTGCCATTCAATTACCTGGCTACCTTTCCTTCTACACAAAATTTAAAATTTTGAAGGATGACGGTGTCGTTATATACGTTAGCGACATATTTTACAACAAACTGTTAGTAAAGAAGATATGTCTGGATAGAGCAAACTACCTAAATTGCTTACGTAAATGTGAGTGTTATTTCATTTATTTAATTGCTTTGTTGGTAAACTTATATGCTAATAATTACAACTTACACAACAGTATGAATAGAACCAAGGTTCCGCAATTTATGTAGTTTCATTAGATATTCTTAATTTTTTTATTAAAGAGTAAATTTTTTGAACTAGTGGTAGCAGCCCTGGATAAAAATTAAGTAAGTATGAAAAGTTATTGAAATCCGTGTCAACTTTATCTACCAGCCAGTGTTGCCCAGTATATAGCATTTTTGTTTACATACCCCTGTATACAATTAAATAACTAATAGAGGAATGGAATCTTTACCATTTTCATATTTAGGGGCTCCATTGTACGAGGAAATACTGTATAACGTAAAGTTTCCATTTTGTTGGGTTCTTTACCTGAACCATGTTTTTGGTGCTACTTCAGTGATTTTGCAATTAAAAGCCACAGTGAATTTATATAAAGCTACAGACAAGTACTACATCTGTCGATTAAAAATCATAAGCTAATCCTATGTGGTTTGGTTTTCGATTTATAAGGTTTTTTCATTGAAATTATGGTAAAGATGCCGTAGTTGACAGTACTTTCCCAGTTTGTGAAAGTGATTAAATCTGGTCTATTATCGATGCTGATCAAGAAATTCTAAGTCTGGCAATGATTATGCGGTGGGTTAGGTGCAATTGAGTTGTACTTATTTTCCCACTTATAAATCTTTTCCATTCACTAGAGTTGATCATTAAATGCACAAAATAGCAGTCTGGCTACTTTAAGAAGTAACGGAATACGTCTGGTGGGATCTAGAAATTAGACAAAAATACAAACTCATTGCTCTCATTTTCAGTGTTAACATTTTTGTGCATAATAATTGATTCTATAACTCTACGTAGAAAACACATCTGACTGATGTTAACTAATAATAACTAAAGCCTCGTTAGACTTTTCTACTGAAGTTTGAGACACTGCGCACTGTTTTATGCGCGTAACACGTATAATGCGCGTCAAACCCGAGTGCGCATTACCTGACGCGCTTTAAATGCGTCTATCAAAGCTTGGCGATCGCAAATCAGCCGCGCTGCAGTGCAGGAATTATTAGGTGATCGGGATGAAGATTTCTTCAGGAAGGGTATTTTGTGTTTATGAAAAAGATAAATCAATTATATAAGACTAAATGGTGACTTTGTCAAAAATAATAGTACATTCCGAGATTATTTTTTTAGCGATTCAGATTATGTCAAGGAAACACAGAAATTTCTGTATTTATTTATTATTTCAGTAATAGTGAGTAGTTCACTTACAGTAACTGTGAGTGTACTGCATCACACATTTCCTGATGCCCCAAATTCGCAGGGCGTTGCCAGTAGCGATACAAAAATATAGCTACACGTGTACATAACAGAATCCGTGTTTTATAAACATTATGGATTATACAAGGGATGGTTTCCTGATTCATTTATTATTCGTCGTTTAAACCGGACATGGTTTGTTCAGATTTTTTTGTGGTTATTGCCATTCTACATCAAATTGCCACTAATTTAAGACATACGTGTATGATACAGGGAAATAAGGACGTTTAGACGAAGGAGTTCCATGAAGGTCTACTTTGATCACTGAACGATTCAGTGTCTTCATTCCTCCATCTAAAACTAAATAAAACTACAACGAATTTTAAAGTGGTAATGCAATATTTTTTTGGGTTTACTATTACTATCATATGACTTATAATACGTTTAAGGGAAACAGGGGCCTCCAAAAACCTACGCCGTTTTATATAACTATATCTAGGTATGGATATATAACATTTCACTTCTAAATCTACCATTGGTGCAAAGGTTAGAGTACTAGTAAATCAAGTTGTTAGGAACTATCTCTTTATATTAAGTCCAATTGCGTGTCTTCAGCGGTTTAAAATTAAGTAAAAAAATGCGTTAAATTTATTACAAAATTCATAATAAAAAAATTAAGTCACATTGGTATTGTGATTCATCTATCAGACTTTGGTGCTACCGTGTTTAATGCAGTTTGTATTAAATTTATTTCTTCTCGCAGAAACGTTATTCCGTTTATCAAAATTTATCAATTGTCCGAATAAAAACCGGCTTGAACGTGACAATTTTAAAACGCGCGTTATCGGTGCGACTTAGTGAGTGACGCACTGACGCTTGTATTTTTACTTACGAATTTGCCGTTTTTGCCGTTACTGCTGAAATGTTCCCGTATGTTGGGATATTACAAAGGAGATCGAATGAATAACGACAACGGTACGTACTCAAGTGTATTATACTTTTCGATTTCGAACAAAATTCGTCTTCCGTCATAACCTGTAAATTATATGTAGGTAGTCTTTTAGTACGAGAATGTGGTTAGAACACCGCCACATCAGATATCCTTCGGATCAAAAGAAATGCCAAACAAACCTGCTAGCCAGCCGCGCGCGAAAAATGGATTCAGAGCGCCGATTTTAGAAAAACCTGTTTTGCCAGCTATTTAGTACATTACCATAGACACAGAACGAAGTCGCAGATTTTGTTACATGTGTTAAATCTGACAGAAACGCGATAGCTATTATTTTAATGCATGCACTAATCCTACTTATTATTATAGCGACTTAATTTTAACTCAATGGAAACGCAATTGTACCCATTATGTAAGTACTACGACTTATAATATCAATAATGATCAAGAAGTGGTTCAATACCCGGTCAAATTCATAAACTCCGTAATCCGCCTGACATGTCTATTTAAGAACTGAAGGTTGTACTAATAATTTTCTGCGAAATTTAATTCCGACAAAAATATGTAATGGTGTATGTCTACTTATAGATACACTACAAAGCTTTGTATTTTGTGCAACGTTTTTGACTGGTTGCGGAGTTCGACAAAATATCCAAATTCCAAGGAAATTCACATCTTTGGATCTTAAAATTATAAATTGTATTGTACACTTAATATTAATTTGCGAGAAATAAATGATTATCCCCTACACAATGTAAGTATTGTGTAACGCTTATCTCATTATAAGATAAATATATTTTTGCCAAAATAAGATAACTTTTGTTATATAAAGCAATATGTCCGTAATTTCATAATCACATATTGGTCCGTCAATGTCAATATCTAGTGTGTTTTGGGTATTCATTATTGAAATAAAAACTCGCGATGGTGGCCGTAAACTTTACAGGCATAGACTTGATCGCGTGTGTTAGTGCTGGGATTCTTCTTCTATACTGGTATTTAACAAACACCTTCGATTATTGGAGAAAGAGAAATGTGCTTAATGAGAAACCTTACCCTTTCATCGGCACCGAAGGCGACGCCTTGCGATTGAAACAGCATCCGGGAGTATTACTCTATAACACTTATTTTAAATATCCGAATGAAAAACTTTTTGGGGGATTTGTATTTAGAACGCCCGTATTGACAGTGAAAGACCCAGATGTGATAAAAAATATTTTCGTCAAGAATTTTAACAATTTCGTGGATAGAGGGTTCACAGCACACGCTAATAATTCTAAAGATCCAATGATAAAATATAATTTGTTTTTTTCCAATGGCGATACATGGAAAGGAATTCGACAAAAATTGACACCCACATTCACGTCTAAAAAAATGCGTTCCATGTTCCCGTTAATACTTGAAGTCTCGATAGAATTTGAGAAATATCTTCGTGAAATCACAGGTGAATCTGGAATATGCGATGTTAAGGAGCTCACTGCCAAGTATACAACTGATATAATTGGATCCTGCGCTTTTGGTATAAGAATGAACTCATTAAACGATGAGAATGCACCTTTCCGAATCATAGGCAGAGGACTGGCTGAGCCATCCTTTGGTCGTAACTTTAAACTTGGCCTTATGCAGATGCTTCCTTTCATATACAACTTATTCAGATTGCGCATAACTACAATTAAAGAAGAGAACTTCTTTATGAATTTGGTGGAATCATTATAAATAGGATAGAAAACGAATTTACCGCGTGAAATTTGTAGGACCCGACGTTTCGGTGACGTTGCAGCCGCCGTTGTCTAGGGTAAACTGAAGAGCTGTCAGTCCGTTGTTTTGCGGGTAGGCCGCAAACCGCTGCCGCCACTGCGTAGGTTATAACGGTGGTGGGGGGCCGGGCTCGGAGCGCGGGAATTTTTAAAATCCGTCTTGCACACAACACTCACTGTATCCTGTTTTACGTCTTTGCGTTCGGCGTTCGGCGGCGGGAACATTTTAAGAAGAGGGTTCCACGTAGAAGAGAGTTTGTAGCCGTCATCTCTATTGAAGTTCGGAGTTCTTCTTATTTCAATGGCTTCCCGGATCATGCGAGGAAAGTAGAATTGTTCCTTGGATAGAACAATGGGATTTTGAAACTGCATCCAGTGGTTACTTCCGCTATCCAATATATGTTCGCAGATCGCCGATTTTTCTCGCTGAACGTTTTTAACAGCTTTGATGTGTTCTGTCAGTCGCGTGGCTATGGGCCGTTTCGTTTGTCCAACGTAGGCTAGACCGCAGCTGCATTCGACTTTATACACACCCGGGGTTTGCAGTGGTATTACATCCTTTACAGGCCTCAAAAATCGAGCTATATTTTGGGTCGGTTTGAAGATCGTTTTTATATCGAATCTGTTTAGCATCTTACTTATTCGATCTGTCACGCCCTTGACGTATGGTAAGAATGCTCTTGATCTGCTCGGGTTTTGAGTTTCGTCCGTATTAGATCGTGTGCGTGTCTCGTGATATTTTCCGTATCCATTTTTCCTAAGGACATCATTGACATGTTCCATCTCCTTCGGAAAATGCTCAGTGTCGCATAGATCGATCTTCGATCGATCGATCGATCTTCAGTTTACCCTAGACAACGGCGGCTGCAACGTCACCGAAACGTCGGGTCCTACAAATTTCACGCGGTAAATTCGTTTTCTATCCTATTTATAATGTCAAACAACCGCGATAGTCTTCGATTGGTGGAATCAGTCATGAAAAGCAGGAATTACGAAGCATCGCCACGACATGACTTTATCGATCTACTAATTGAGCTTAAGATGAAAGGAACCGTAGGAGAAGAGAATATTCCTGATTTGAATAAAACGTCATATGATATTAAAATTACTGACGAAATTCTCGCTGCTCAAGCATTTGTTTTCTTTACGGCAGGCTTTGAAACTTCCTCGACTACTGCGACCATGACTCTCTACGAATTAGCAAAAAATCAAAATATCCAAACACGTCTTATTGAGGAAATTCACAAAGTCTTGAATAAATACGAAAATATACTCACGTATGAAGCGTTAACTGAAATGAGTTATTTAAAAATGGTGATAAATGAAACTCTGAGAATGTATCCACCGGTATTATTATTGAACAGAATTTGCACGGAATCATGCACACTTGGCGGCACTGACATAAAGTTGGATAAGGGAGTTTTAATTAACATACCTGTATATGCTATGCACCACGATCCTAAATATTTCCCTGAGCCTGAAGAATTCATACCTGAAAGATTTACTCCTGAAGCTGAAGCTAATCGCCACCCATTTGTTTACATGCCTTTCGGCGAAGGACCTCGCATTTGTATCGGTTAGTTCATCGCAAATTAATCCTGTAATTTATAATAATATTACATTGGTACTAAAGTCTGCTTTAATATTTCAGGGATGCGTTTTGCACTGCTTCAAACGATGATGGGAATTATTTCAATATTGAGAACGTATAAAGTCGACGTCAATGAGAAAACTACTCCGAAAATAAATATATCAGCTGACACATTTACTCTGTGTAGCAAAAATGATATATTGTTAACATTTACCAAAAGAAAATAAAATAATTTTATTTTTACCTTAGGATTTTTTTTTTAAATTACTATCAGAACGTTACGACAATGTCCTAAAACAAACAGTATTTATTGACTAATACACTATTTTTTACTACGCAATAATTTACAAAAAATTAAATTTAATAATTTTATGGTAAATATTTTATATATCAATCTTGAATTTTAGTCATAATATATAAATTAAACAATGTAATTAAACCTACATCGCTTAAATGATGATAAAAAATAAAATAAAATAAATTATATTGTGTACATATACTCAACATCCATATATAATAATATTGTAATATATTTTATATATTCTACGAATTTAATTTTTTTGAAGAACCGTCAAAAAATCATATGGCAACTTTTTTGACTATAATTATTGTCAATATAAAATTAAATGAAGTACATTGATTCTTTTTCTGTATCTCTTTCACATCGCATCACATCAACATAGCAGCTTTATCACCCACCATACGTGAGCCATGATCTACGACGGGCGCAAACGTCATTGTTTTTATTTGGCTCCGGCCGGGGTACCGTTTCCAGTGTTTTTTTCCTGCTTAGCAGACGCGCGTGTGGTTTTATTGGTGTTATAACGAGACTTTTATAAATAAACTAGAAGAAAAAATTAACAATATAATCCAAAATGAACAGCAACGACTTTTGGAGACAAAACGCGGAGACTAAATTTAGAAAGAAAAACTACACCAAAAAAGTATACATACATAAATGTCAATCGCAGCGATAGATTCAGATTCCGGTTCACTCAGTCTAAAGAGCAGTGGCTCTAAAATGTCTTTTTATATCTACTGATCCGAAAAACACGATAATATCGTGCAGAACGTCGGAATTATAGCGAGTGATTTTAGACTCAGTGCTCGGCCTCGAAAGAAATGAAAACGGTTCACTCAGTCTAAATTTCAATTAGCGGTTACCCGCTCTAAATTACCTATCACAACTGTGAAATAGCTCCTGCTACTTTTCATTCGTCGTCGTCGTCGCGTATAGTTTTACCAGGGTATCGAATATTTTCCCTGTATGGGCGATATGTCAGACTATTTTTGACAATAACACATCAAACTTTTTTAATAAAGGTAATAAATTTTATAATGAACGTAATTAAAAACATGCACCTCCGCATAAACTTATTACCAGGAAACCAAATGAAATATAAAATGTTTTAATATTTGCTGTATGAAAATATGTAGACTCCGCGAATATGTATAGAAATGGGCAACACTGATAAACGGTATAGGTATTATGGGATTTGGGCTGCGCGCTCAGCATGTATAATATCTCTATATATTTCATGAACCATTCGGCGGGCGCGTGCAATGTAAAATATCATGAATTTTGCAACAGATAACTGTTTTTATGCAGTAAAATTACTAAATGGGTAAACTAATATGTTTTTATAATGAATAAAAGTATAATTTATGAAACATACGTTTATTCTATACATTTTATTCTAAACAAATATGCAATATAGTAAAATAATAATATTTCGGTTTGAGTGAATATACAATTTGAATTTATGAACTTGAAGAAGTGTTATTTTAAAAATCAGTGCACAAAACTTTGGTTTGAGAGTGTCGTTTATCATGCGATAGTGTAGTATTATAAGATTACTAAGCGCAATATTATAAAAGACAGGACAATCGAGCTGCATGGTATGTAAAGAGGAATCAGCAAGGGTTGGAGTAGTGGGGTAGAAGCAGCAGGTGGCACATGGGGGTGGAAGGGGTCCTGTGTTCACTTCAGAACTTCATTGGAGGCAACAGGTGGCACATTGGGGGAGGGGGGGTCTTCTGTTTCAATTTCAAACTTTCATACGGCATTTGCTGGTGTACAAATATCTTTCAGGCAGCTAATGGGCCCTTGCTGGGTTGGCGGGGGGGGGGGGAAGGGATCCTGTGTTTCACTTTAGAATTTCACCAGAGGCAGCAGGTGGCACATCGGGGGAGGGGGGGGGGGGAGGATGGGCAGTCCTGTGTTTCACTTTAGAACTTTCACCCAGCATTTGCCGGCTTACCATTCTACTATTCTCTTTCAGGCAGTCTTATATCATGTCAGCACAATCGCGCTACATGGTATTTGGAGAGAAAGCAGCAGGAGTTGAAACAGTGGAAAGCAGTATGTGGCATATTGGGGGAGGAGTCCTGTGTGTCACTTTAGAACTTCACTGGAGGCAGCAGGTGGCACATTGGGGGAGGGGGGGGGGGGAAGGGTCCTCTGTTTCACTTTAAACTTTCATACGGCATTTTCCGGTCAGCAATTCTCTTTCAGGCAGCCTTTTTTATAACATCATTCGATAGTGCAGTATTATATGATCACTAAGCGCATTATTATGAGACAGGACAATCGCGCTGCATGATATGTCCTGTGTTTCACTTTAGAACTAGAAATGTCATGCGGCATTTTATTAAAGCTTAACACATGCATCGGCTATTTTATTAAAGATCCAAATGCGGGTCGACGACAACGTAACTATCTGGTGAAAGTTATATTTTTCAAGACCCTCAAATTCCAGCGGAACAAGATAAGTAGTGTCTAAAATTTCAATATTATGACTTGCACTATGTCCCTATCAGTAAATTTTGTCATATTTTGTTATATTTTTTATTCTTTATTTTACATTATTTATTTTCATAGAATTAGTTACTCATACATACAGATTTTAGAACTGCAAATTTACTACAGACTGCGGCTTTGGTGGGATTTTTTTAATGCTCTAGGTAGATAATGTATTAAGGTGTTATTTTCTGCAGTGTTCATCTATCGGATGTATATAGAAAATTGTCAGGGTAAACATAGGAAGGCCATGACCAGGGGCATAGGAACCTTCTAGGAAATTCTGTTTAGCTGACTAAAGATATATTAGTCTATATATGACTGAAGTAGGAGAACGCATTTCAAATATGGAACCCGTACTTTCAAGAAGATATTTACTTGCTCGAAGGAATTCAGCGACGTTCCACAAAAATTTCGTTGTAATATGTTAAAAGGTTGCTGGAGCAATCAATGGGTAGGCGTGTGAAGTCTTTCAACCATTCATCGGGGCAACTGAGATGCTGGTCGGACGTCTTAACTCGCTGTCAAGAATTATCACCACCCCTCAGAGCAACATACAGGACTCGAGGACTCAACAAACAGATCAAAGTTTCGAAGGAAATAGAGAAGATTATTTATATAAGAATTAAAAACCATTTGTATATGGATTTTTATTTTTTTATTCCATTAATGAACCTATAAATAATTATTACAACGCTCACTACTGTATCTTCACTTTTTAAATAATTGAAAAACGAGGCGAAATTAAAGACTAATGCGGTTTGACTACATATGTATCTGTAAGCTTGTATAATATTTGCAATTTAGATAATAGAAAAAGTCTACAACATAGTTATTACTATTCCTAGTCCCTATAATTTTACTTGTATATACAGTAGGTGGTAGTAATAAATGTAATACTTCGGAAGGGAGATTGCCTGACATTTTTTGGGGACTTTCCTGAGGCTGTTAATTACAGGATCAGATGTGATCAGCAACATATTAAGCAAGTTCCTATTTGTATCAGTACGTGATCGCTTCCGAGTATTACACTCTCGGAATCTTCTACAATCTTTGTTGCGAGCTTTCTGAGCTTCCTCAGAAAGCTGCCCGATTCACAGTGGGTTAGATGTCATGAAAACTGCTGCCATATCCAAGTTTAGGTTCGTCGATAATTAGACCCAATTTTGATTTAAACTTTTCCCTGATTTCATGTTTTCTTCTATCTGTAATTTTTTTGTTTTCCGCGCCTCGAGCTTGGTATTTTTGTAATGGCAGTTTGTATAATACATTGAATAAACATTCAAAGAATCTTATCCAGGCGTAAAGAGTGGACATTCCAAATTCTAAATTATCCAGATTTATGCTAGTATTCACGCATTTACGTATTCACGCATATTATTAAAGTCTTTAGACGTTAAACCACATAAAAACATCTCATTGTCGACTTTGTATCTGTTAGAGAATTGCAAATTTTACCGTCAACCATGGTATAAAGCAATTTATAAGTAATTTCTATCACTGCGCCTTCATCAGCTTCATATTTGGTTGTACTAACCGGTTTATTTTATCTTGAATAATATTTAAGATAAAGAACATATTATGTACTTCAACAGTTTCGTGAACGAACTGGAACTTGATTGGACGGCAAAATCTTGTTGAAGATGCCCGTGTATTGCTCCACAGTATCGTTTGTGCTTTAGTTGGGCCTTCAGGATCTCCGTCTATAAGCCTCAAGGGTACTAATGGACATGAAAATACTTGTACCGTTGTATGACTCGTTTGTAAACTTATGTTTATATTCTGAGTGACCTGATGAGGCGTCAAACCCCCACTTTGATATTAAAACTAACTGGTTTGTTGTTGGTTCTTCAAAACTTCATTCCGAACCTGAAGGATACTTGTAACTGTATGGTCGAGCAGTCCTTAGAGCTCAATCTTAGCCCCTGTTTCAGTCACTTCAATATACTTATTATCAGGGTAGCATTCCTTTTTGGCTTCTTGTATTTTCTTGTATGATGGGAATCGGTCCGTAGCTTTAGATCTTATTACGTCGTATTGGCTTCTTGTAAGTTGCGCTTCTACAAACGCTGAGAATGTATCCACCGATATTATTATTGAACAGAATTTGCACGGAATCATGCACACTTGGCGGCACAGATATAAAGTTGGATAAAGGAGTTTTAATTAACATACCTATTTATGCTCTGCACCACGATCCCAAATATTTCCCAGAGCCTGAAGAATTCATACCTGAAAGATTTACTCCTGAAGCTAAAGCTAATCGCCACCCATTTGTTTACATACCTTTCGGAGAAGAACCTCGAATTTGTATCGGTTAGTTCATCGCAATTTAATCCTGTAATTTATAATAATATTATATTGTTACTAAAGTCTGCCTTTAATATTTCAGGGATGCGATTTGCACTGCTTCAAACGACGCGATGATGGGAATTATTTCAATGTTGAGAACGCATAGAGTGGACGTCAATGAGGAAACTACTCCGAAAATTAATTTATCAGCTGACGCATTTACTCTCTGTAGCAAAGATGATATTGTTAACATTTACCAAAAGGAAATAAAATAATTTTATTTTTACTTTAGGATTTTTTTTAATTACTCTCAGGACGTTACGACAATGTACTAAAAGAAACAGTATTTATTGACTAATACACTATTTTTTACTACGCGATAATTAAAAAAAATTAAGTTAAATAATTTTACGGCAAATATTTTATATATCAATCTTGATTTTTTTTTGTAATTCATAAAATACAAATTAAACAAAGTAATTAAACCTACATTGCTTAAATGATGATAAAAAATAAAATAAAATAAATTATGTTGCGTACATATACCTACTCAACATTCATATATAATAATCTTGTTGTACATTTTATATATTCTACGAATTTCATTTTTTTAAAGAACAGTCAAAAATCATATGGAAACATTTTTGACTATAATTATATATACCATGATAAAATTATATCAAAGGTCGAATGCTTGTAGAAATATATATTTTTGACGGGCGCAACCGTCATTGTTTTTATTTGGCGTGGCCTGGGTACCGTTTCCAATGCTTTTACTTGCTTAGCAGACGCGCGTGTAGTTTTATTAGTGTTATAACGAGTTTTATTATTAATAAACTAGAATAAAAAACTAACAATATAATCCAAAATGAACAGAAACGCCTTTTGGAGTCAAAACGCGGAGACTAAATTTAGAAAGGAAAACTACACCAAAAAATATATACTTACGCAGCGATAGGTTAAAAAAAGTTAGGACTAGCCGTTTCGCAAAGCGGAAATTTTCCACGAATAAAACACAAAATTTGTTCAGTAAATCCATATGATTCACCATGCTCTCCTCCTCGTCAATCCAAAATTAAACAGTAATTTCGCTTATGCCAATCCAAGATAAAGCAGCAACAATTCCGCAAATAGATTGTATAAAATCCGCTGGTTTTTATAAAAACATCTTATGACATTAAAATTACTGACAAAATTCTCAATCGGGCATGAGTTTTATTCGAATTTTTTAAACGTGACTCTATAAGAATTAGGGAAAAATAACAATATCCAAACTCCTCTTGTCGAGGAAATTAAAAAAGTGTTAATTAAATATGAAAGTATAATGACACACAAAGCAATAAAAATGGTCATAAATACAATACTGATAATGTGTCAAACAATATGATTATTGAACAGAATTTGCACGTAACCTTGCCTTCTTGAAAACTTTAATATCAAATGTGATAAGGAGGTTTATTTAATAGACCAATATGTGCTATGAACCATGATTCTATGTATTTCCGGAGCCTGAAAAATTTACACCTGAAAGATTCAGAAAAGGAGTCTTTAAAAGCATTCGACCTTTGATATAATTTTATCATGGTATGATAAACTTATATCAAACGTATATACCATTTCACTTCTGTATCTGCCATTGGTGTAAAGGTTAAAGTAGAGTACTAGTAAACCAAGTTGTTAGGAACTATCTCTTTTTGTTATATACCTACGACTTATAATATCATCAATGAACAAGAAACAGTCCAATACCCGGTCGAATTCTTAAACTCCTTAAATCGACTGGCATGTCTATTCTTTTATAAGAACTGATGGTGCACCAATAAATCTTCTGAGAAATTTAATTCCGACAAAATTATCCAATGGTGTAAGTCTGCACGTAGATAAACATCAAAAATATGTATTATGTTCAACTGTTTTGGTTGGTTGTGGAATTCGACAAAAGGTCCAAATTTGCAAGGAAATTTGGATCCTCAGAACGTCAAATTACAAATTTTATTATATACTCAATATTAACTTTCGAGAAATAATGGATTACACCTTCACAATGTAAATATTATGTAACGCTTATCACATTTATAATTATCTCATTATATATCGTATACGATAAATATTTTTTTGCCCAGATAATATAACTTTTATTACATAAAAGTACTAAGTCCGTATTTTTTTATGACACATTGATTAGTCAATGTCAATATCGTGTGTTTTTTGGGAATTTATTATTGAAATCTAAAATTCATGATGGTGGCCGTCAACTTTACAAGCATAGACTGGATCGCGTGTGTTACTGCTGTCATTCTTCTTCTATACTGGTATTTAACAAACACCTTTGATTATTGGAAGAAGAGAAATGTGCTTAATGAGAAACCTTACCCTTTCATCGGCACCGAAGGCGACGCCTTGCGATTGAAACAGCATCCGGGAGTATTACTCTATAACACTTATTTTAAATATCCGAATGAAAAACTTATTGGGGGATTTGTATTTAGAACGCCCGTATTGACAGTGAAAGACCCAGATGTGATAAAAAATATTCTCGTCAAGAATTTTAACAATTTCGTGGATAGAGGTTCACAGCACACGTTTATAATTCTAAAGATCCAATGATAACATATAATTTGTTTTTTTCCAATGGCGATACATGGAAAGGAATTCGACAAAAATTGACACCCACATTCACGTCTAAAAAAATGCGTTCCATGTTCCCGTTAATACTTGAAGTCTCGATAGAATTTGAGAAATATCTCCGTGAAATAACAGGTGAATCTGGAATATGCGATGTTAAGGAGCTCACTGCCAGGTATACAATTGATATAATTGGATCTTGCGCTTTTGGTATAAAAATGAACTCATTAAACGATGACAATGCACCATTCCGAAACATAGGCAGAGGACTCTTTGAACCATCCTTAAGTCGTGTCTTTAAATTAGGCTTAATGCAAATGCTTCCTTTCATATACAACTTATTCAAATTGCGAATAGTTACAATTAAAGAAGAGAACTTCTTTATGAATTTGGTGGAATCAGTTATGAAAAGCAGGAATTATGAAGCATCGCCACGACATGACTTTATCGATCTACTAATTGAGCTTAAGATGAAAGGAACTGTAGAAGAAGAGAATATTCCTGATTTGAATAAAACGTCATATGATATTAAAATTACTGACGAAATTCTAGCTGCTCAAGCATTTGTTTTCTTCTCGGCAGGCTTTGAAACTTCCTCGACTACTACGACCATGATTCTCTACGAATTAGCAAAAAATCAAAATATCCAAACCCGTCTTATTGAGGAAATTCACAAAGTGTTGAATAAATACGAAAATATACTCACGTATGAAGCGCTAACTGAAATGAGTTATTTAAAAATGGTGATAAATGAAACTCTGAGAATGTATCCACCGGTATTATTATTGAACAGAATTTGCACGGAATCATGCACACTTGGCGGCACTGACAAAGTTGGATAAGGGAGTTTTAATTAACATACCTGTATATGCTCTGCACCACGATCCTAAATATTTCCCAGAGCCTGAAAAATTCATACCTGAAAGATTTACTCCTGAAGCTGAAGCTAATCGCCACCCTTTTGTTTACATGCCTTTCGGCGAAGGACCTCGAATTTGTATCGGTTAGTCCAGCACAATTTAATGTTGTAATTTATATTAATATAATTTGTTTACTAAAGTCTGCCTTTAATATTTCAGGAATGCGTTTTGCAATGCTTCAAGCGATGATGGGAATTATTTCAATATTAAAATCGTATAAAATCGACGTCAACGAGAAAACCACTCCGAAAATAACGTTATCACCTAATGTATTTACTCTGTGTAGCAAAGATGATATATTGTTAACGTTTACAAAAAGGAACAAAAATTAATTATTTACTAGTGCAAGGAATCCAAATCATTTACCATGTTTTTGTTATTCCAAGATCAAGCAGCAGTGCAAGCAGCGAGTCGTCATGCCCAACCAAGATCAAGCAGCAACTGCGTCGTAAGTCTGTATTTGCAATTAAGTTGTTAAAAAACATGTTGTTAAAGTTAATATTAGGAAAAATTGCAGTGTAGAAACCCCTCTCAAAAAATTGTGGTTGACTGTAAGATATCGCTATAGCGATAAGTCCGCTATTTGTGCAAAAATTGTCTTTTTTTTATAAAACCGGTGTAATATTCATTAAGTGTTGTTTTTATAGCACAATAAAGTTATTCTATTCTATTCTATTCTACTTTACTGTACAGTGTATTCTTGTTTGAGTCACGGATTGAGGGTTTGGTTCGAAACGGATATGTAAAAAAATGTATTTTAAAGATGTCCTTAAAATCCGTTTTAAAAAACGGGCGGTTATACGGATGAATCTATGAATGATTATACGCGATTATACCTATGAAATCACAACGGTCATTGCGCGCGCGTCGCAATATAAAAGACTGAGGCGATACGACTAATTTTACAGATAAGATTTCTGTTGTCAGGTTATATTACGTAATAAAAGAATTTACATATTTAGAGTAATTGGTATTTGTTTCGGATGTATTTTTTCTATGACGGCAATGGGTATTCTCGCGAATTAGTATAATATATTTAATGTAATTGCTTAGAAATATTCAGACATTATTTTCGTTATGCATAACTAAGCGTTGCCGCAACGGATCTTTAAATAACCAATACTTAATTTCGGTAATTTTCAAACAGATCAAAAAAAAATGTAGTTTTTTTTTCAGGCATATAATTTATTTATTATTCCTTACTTATCATTAGCGATTAACTATTACACTTGGCGGCAAAAGAATAAGCCATATGTCTACATTTTGAAAAAGATATTTTCAAATAATTAGGATTCAGTACCAAAACGTACAAACGGAACCACATTAGTGAGGTTGGACTGTCTAGCTGTTTGTCATCTATCTCCCCGTGTATGTCTGTCTATATCTGTATGTCGCAGTCGATTATCTCGGTGAGGTTTAAAGCTTGACATGAAATTCCGCAGTCATAGCACTTGCTTACTGGTACATGGCAAAAGAGTCAATATTGAAGAAATATATATTTTATTTCCACCCATGTTAAATAGTTACTGGGGGCCGAAAGGGACCAAATTATACTTTTTTGTCACTGTTCCACTAATCGTTTTCTTCACAATTGTTCACATTTTAGATTAAATTTATAGCTTATATTTGAAATTTCCATCGTTTTTATTAAAAAAATAGATTTTATAGAACAGCCTTAATTGCATGCAGTTTGTTGCTAATTTATCTTTTATGTCTGTTGAAATATATTACCAAAAACATGCCAGGTATTATGGACTACGAAGTATTGGATCAGCGCTATACATTTAGACGAGACATTGACTACGCAGCAACTCGTCAGTCAAGTGGAAGAGAAGTCAGCACTATATTCTTCAATTTGGCACAAAGTCTAGAGTTCATAATTATTTGGCCCGTGTTCTAAAACCAAGTTGTGTTTGTGCTGCTGCTATATTTTACCGGACAGTAATGATTCCAATATTATAAATGGTTTTTTAGTAAAATTATTATAAATAATAATCCACACAATAGGTTTTTCATTGTTATGATTTTAATATCTAAAAAATTTGGAGCCCAATATTAAATTGTGATATTATTCTTCCTAATTTCAGCAACTACTTAATGTGTAATCTCGTAGACACAATTTCTTCTCTGAATTTGTATCAGAAGAATAATATTAACAAAATACTGGATCGGGTATTTAGTAAAATTGGTTGTAGAGTTGATAAAAGTTCCTCTCCTTTTGAAACAAACAGCGAGTGCGATGGTAATTCTATTATTCTCCATGAGTTTCCAATTGCATTCAGATAGTTAAACTCTAATATTCGTACGGTTTAATTATATGGGCAAGCCGATTATAATTTTATTAACGCGGAATTGGCAGCGATCGATTGGCCCTCGGTGGTTCACAACTGCGATACTGAAATAGCTACTTATTGGTTTTATTATATTAATTACGTTTAAAACTCTAGATATATCTCAGATATATCTCAGGAAATACCCATCCATATTCTCAATGTGACGTATATTTTCTATCATCCTCCACTACTAGACAGAGGTACGTTGAGGTATAATTTCTTTGCATCGAAAGGGAATGCTTGGAGGAAATGGCCGTGCAGACTGTTTGGTATTCGCTAAAATCTATATTCGCTGAAATACTGTCGAGTTATAAGCGACAAACAGCATCCCGTTTAGCAGTAAAGGCGTGCCAGTGAAATGCTATTACTGGATGGCTCCGCCATTTCCGGTCGATGCCTTCCGCTCTGCGCGAGAAAACAGGAAGCCCAAGTTGAAGTGGAAAGTGGTTTTACCTCACATCGACCGCTAACGTAGTTTGTTATTCCACTAATACAACATCTCTCCATTTATAATGCCTACCTACAGGGCTCCTTCTCTTCATATATGCATAAAAACAAAAACTCATTGCTAATCCTCGTCTAACGCAATAAAAATATTATTGCTGATTATGGGAGAAACAATAGGAAATTCATGGGAAATCACTAAAACCGTACCTACCGGTAGGTTAATTCCTCAAACAGGTGGAAATTTGTACTGTTTCTGGCAAAGCAAAGTTACTAAATCTTTGGAGAATGCTATGGAAAAGCTTTTAAAAAGTTTTGGAGAAAATTCTGAATATACGAATCCCGAGTTACCCAGAAAAATATTCCCTGTCGCTCTTTATAATCCTGTTTCCCTGATTTTTAAAACAATATCGGCTTTGTGCATATCATGGATAATGCGCTAACTGTAAGAGATTATGGCGAGGCAGCACTTTTGCTCTCGTTATATTTCTCCAAGGCTTTTGACAAGCATTGTTTACAGAATGTTCTCCTTGCCGAGTTCATATAGAAATGTCAAAATATATGTCGCACGCCTAATAATAATCGGGGTAACTCAAAATATACTACTTTTGGCACAATAATTTTGATCGCCATGGTTAATGAAATTTTATATTGTCATTTTAAACAGTAGTTAACGTTTCTAAATTTATACATTTTTATTTTATTTTAATAAAAATTGAGGATTATTATTTTCCATGCCTTAAAAAGATATCGTTTTATTAATAAAATCATATCATTTTTGTATTTCCTTTGCTTTGCACTCAAATTACTTACGAAAACAAACTATATTCTTTTAATTTAAAAGTTTAATAACCGCAAAAGTTTAAGAGTTTATATTACGATCGTATATTATTAGGAAGGTACGTTTGACACACACAGCTTAGATATTATGGTATTGGTATGTAACACGTCACTGATCGCTAGTTTAATCGTTAGATGACATAACAAGACTCCGGTTTTATAAACCAATTTATTTTAGGTTAAATATAATATCATTAGCCATAACCATAATGCAGATAAATTTTCAGTAATCTAAATAGTGTACTACTCAACAATCCTTATCCGACTGGAAACATTTAAACAACCCAGCAACTTCCAAGAGTAGACAATCATGGAAAGTAATAAAATTGAGATCAAAGCCGTCCGGCGAAATTCGGTTTCGCTTAATTAGTAGTTCAGTGTTGTTAACGCGGGATAACGCGATAACAACCGCCAAGATTGTTAAACATCTCTACGTTATGCTAATTGGGTTTTGGCTCTCCTAGCTGTCGTAAACAGCAGAAGCCACTTCAAACATTATTCAACTTTAGTGGGATAACTTTACGTCGATACAATCTTGAACAATTTGCAATTATTTGTAATTAGACAGGACATTTGAATGACGTTTACAAGTATTGCGAGCATTCATTTTTATGAAAGTATTACGCCTATTTTAATTTCTACGAAGGTATCATTCACTCACGGTATCATTTCTACGATGGTATCATTCACGGGGGTCAAAATACATATTTCCGTCTTCATTTCGATAAAAAAAATTACGTGTCTACAATACTTTCCCTTCTCGTCTCATGGTCGACCGGGAATGTATAATACACAATTCAAGCAATAAATTTCTATGCGATTCATGTGGACAAATTTGCTTGTGCGGAGTTGCTGGCGACCATTTTCTCTTGTTGTGCTTTTATTGGAAACCTTTTTTTTTGCTTATGTACATTTACTTATGATATGAAGGACAGTTGAAGAGGGCCGGGAGTGGCGCGATGGCGCGCGCGCGCCATCTTCATCCCACGGGGGCAATACGATAAGTTCCTAAGCAGATTAAGCGCAAACCGTTCGCTCGCGCAGGGCCTGCGCTGGGGTGCCGAGGCTAAACTTTCTCGCGAACAAAGAGTGCGGGCATAATTCACGGTGCGTAACATACGCCGCCTCTCGAGGGGCTGCCTGCTTATTTCGGAAGCTTCTTTGAGAATTTACGATCTTTGCGACTCGTAGACTCGAAGATGGCAACCATTGTATGCAAAAGATATATAAATATGCACGCTCCACTTGAATATTTTTAACATTTAACAAAAAAAAAAATGTTGTACACCAAAATACATTACAATTATAAATACATTCATAAGACAGTAAAATAAACCAATAGTTATTCGTAACGAAAAAATGGGAAGAAGGGACAGGGGATGTATTACATCACCGTAACCAACTTCGCGGCTCTATCGTGTGTTGAATGTCGTGATAAAAACCGCGATAAAATTTTGTGTTTAAAAATATATATTTCAATTTAACAAAAATGTACAACGATAACGTTAATATTGAGCGCTAATGATAACGTTAATATTCTTTTTTGCTCCTTGTAGGAACTTGTTTAATTTTTTTTTGGCATTGAGCAACTTTCGGGATGCTATTCCTGTAGAAATTGATCATTCCTAGGAATCTCCGTAACTGTTGAACGTCTGTTGGCTTCGGGTACTTTTTAATCGCCTCTACCTTGTCCGCTTTCGGTCGTATTCTAGTAGCATTCACTGTGTATCCTAGGAAGTTCAGATCGGTTCTTCCAACGTGGCATTTGTCTACGTTGATCGTGATTCCATGCGCGTCCAATCTCCCGAGCGTTTCTCTTATGTGGCTCGCGTGAGCTTCTTCATTTTCTGAGGCTATTAATATGTCGTCGATGTATACGAATATGAACGGTAAGCCCCTCAGTACCTGATCCATAAATCGCTGCATCGTCTGTGCTCCGTTTCGGAGTCCGAAGCTCATTCTGCACATCTCGAAAAGGCCGAAGGGAGTGGTGATGGCTGTTTTTTCCATGTCTTCTTCTCTTACCGGTATTTGTGTGTATTCCTTCACCAAATCTAACGATGTGAAGATGGTTTTCTTTTCCAGCGAGTGCGTGAAGTCCTGTAGTCTCGGGATAGTGTACCGATCTGGTACGGTGATACTGTTGAGCCTCCTATAATCTCCACATGGTCGGAATTCTCCATTTGCTTTGGAGAGCAGATGCAACGGGCTCGCCCATTGGCTCTTCGACGGTCGGCAGACTCCGGCTTCAATCATTTCGTCGAATATCTTCTTTGGGTGGTCGTGGTCTGGCGAACACCGGTGGACCTTCCGTTTCAATGTGGTGTTCTACCTGGTGCGGTGTTTCGGTTGTCTCGGCTGAGATGTTGTTGAGGTAATATTTTGGAACTCGTCGAATATTCTTCGGTAATTCGGCGTTTGTTTAATGGCCTGGATGGATAGTGCCCGTGCTTCTGCCGTGTGTGAGTTTGGCGAGATAATTTTTTTTTGGGATAGGTCGACTAATAGTCGGAGAGAGAGAGAGAGAGAGAGACGGGGGGGGGGGGGGAACTGATACACATCACAACTCACAACTCTACATCGCAGAAGTCAAAAGACAATGTTGACACTTACTATATATGGCAATGTACAAACATATTACTTTAAAAATCTGCAGTAAACATAATATATCCTCATTACGTAAATATTATCTTGGGTCACAACGTTTACTTTAATGTTTCTTTAGAAGTGTTACTTTAATGTTTCTTTATAAGGGTATTGGAGGCATATGCCGATTTTCCAACATAAGTTAACTCAACTCAACTTCTAAAATAAGTTAATAGTAGAAACACATCTTTAAAATCAAGCTTTCATTCAGATATTCTGTCAAGTCCTAGCCAACCCAGGGTCCAGAAAAGCCATATCATAGTGGAACTTAGTACGGGCTATCATAATTGAATGATATATAGAATTTTGTGCCAAACCGGGATTCAGCAGCCATGTTGAAATTATTCAGTCCTTTGCTACTTGCCGGGAAAGTCTTGGCGTGACAACACCTTATTTATATTTTCTACTTGAATTTGCTTTAATTTTACGTATTTTACGCAACGATTTTCGTTATCAGTAATTTCCGTCAAATATGTATTTTTTAACAGCTGTGATAACTGTCAGCGCTTGTAGCATAATTCAGATAAATCATAGTTCAGATATATATACATCAATCATATCTGTTTCGCTCAGATATCCTGACTTCTAATGCGCTCGTAGCATATATTGGAAATATGATAGAAATGTCAAAGGGCATTGCAATATGCGCGGCCCACAGTTGCTCCGCTCGGGATGCTCTTTTACTTACTTAGCGTCAGCTTGAGCACGTAGCAAATAGTCGACGCACGAACGCCTTTCACCCCCCCCCCTTTCCCCCTATCAAACCCCTCAGCCCTCTCCACGACCCCTTCGGAGGCTTCGACCATTCTCTGCCTCTGACTGTATGAAACGTTCCGGTGAAAGTACGTACTTCGACTGGCTCTAAGGAAAAGCGCCGCAGATTCAATCCGATTCAATTTTCTCTTCGATTATTGTGCATTTGACGGCAAGTCTTCGGCTTATTTGAATATTTATTGATTAGAATAAATATAACAGAACAAAAAACCATCGTTGTTAGTGTTAAAAATGACTACCTAGTCAAGTCGGAGATATTACTTTCCCGGCCCAGCAACCAACGAGGAGAGGAGTGTTTCGAACACGCATTTTTTTTTAAGATCGACGAAAGTATACAGGTGAGTTTTTAATTAATGACATCCTTGAAGTGGGTGAATCAGCAATTTTTTTTTGTAACAATTTTTTTTTATTTGGTTAATTTGAGTAAATTTGAAAAATTTGACTGAAAAATAAAAGTTTGACAAGCGTTGAGCGCGCTGCGCCATCCAGCAATAGGTTAAATACCTTACTCAACTTTTTCAAAACAACGTTTTTTTTTAATATAATCTTTTCCTTTTTTTTTGTTGGGATTTTATAAAAAAAATATATCAATGCTTGTCATATGCTTATTACCTTATACCGATTCACCCACTTCACGAATGTCACTAATTAAAAACTCACCCTCTATATTTTGAAACCCCCTCAGACGATTAAGACCTTTTCCAGATGGAAGTCTCTCTGTATGTCTGTCTGCTTGTCTGTGTATATTCGTCCACGATAGCGCCCAAACTCTTAATCCGATTGAGCTGAAATTTCGCATGCAGGCACCATTTGATCATGGTAAGTGTTCAAAAGGTTGTTATTGAAATCGGTCGACAACTGGGCGCGCTAGTAATATTTCAATCTCAAAATATTTAACTTAGTATACAGTAGTATAAAATTTGATACAGAGTCTATGCTTTGTTGGGCCGAAATCACATTGTGATTTTTTTTTCGAATAACTTGTATAGAAGCTATACTAATAATATTTAAAGTGTGCTATATATTTTAATCAAATATTAACACTGTTTTTTTGGTGCTTGGCACAAGAGAGAACATGGATCCGCCGAGATTTTTTTTAATGAAATTTATATTCAGATGAAATCAGTCCCTGCTTACTTGCCGGAAAAGTCTTAGGGTAACAGTCGTATTTTATGTCCCTTGCCAAGGCGTTGTATGTTGTGTAATGCAACAAAAAATGATTTGACGTAATCATCAATAAATATAATAATAATAGATTCAATTTTTTTTATTACAGCAGCCATGTCATGGTGATACTAAGAACGGGCTATCATAATTGAATGCGTATTAAAAAATTTATATATGTGCTGTTGACGGTTGAGGAGTTCCCTAGTTGGAAGTCAACCCTGGTTGCCGCAGTCCTTGGTGAAACTTAGAACGGGCTGTCGTAATTGAATACATATACAAATTTTGGGTCTGTGCTGTTGATCGTTGAGGAGTTCCCTTGTCGGGAGCCAACCCTGGGTGCATCAGCCATGTCATGATAAAACTTAGAACGAGCTATCATAACTGAATGAGCATACAAAATTTTGGGTCTGTGTTATTGATCGTTGAGAAGTTCCCTAGTCGGGAGTCAACCCAGGGTGTAGAACCAGGTCATGCTTACCATAAAAATAAATTAATTGTAAATTTTCAATTTCCTATGATAATATTTGAGGAGTTTCCTTAATTCCTTGTGGATCTTATCATCAGAACAGGATTTTGATAAAAAAAGGTAAAATCTGAATGTGTATTCTTTCGAATAAAAAAAGAATTTTCCAAATCAGTTCATAAATAACAGAGCTCCGAGGTAATAAACATTAAAAAAACGATACAACCGAATTGATAACCTCCTTTTTTTTAAGCCGGTTAAAAACCACTTTTCATGGAGCGTCTCAAAGATAACTGAAATCTTAGGATCAAAATTTTTCACTTTTCGTTTATTTAAGGAATGAAAAATATACATAAATATAATTATAGGAATATTTACGTGGTTAGATGGCATTTTAAATTTCTATTGAATATCTGCTTTATGGAAATCCCCTAGAGGCAGACCATATTTTAATACCGAAGCCCAGAGGAAGTGCAGCGTTAATATATTATTTCCGTTTTGCCCCCGTTAAAAGCGGGCGCTCGTAACTGTTTCCGTTTCCTTACTTGCTCCCGAGAGGACACTAAAAATTCACTCATATTTCCTCTATAAGCTGAAACTCCAGAAGTGAGAAAATTTAGGAAAACTTGGAACGTTTTGGGAAGATACGACACTTTCAATTATTATTATGTATCACAGTGCAAAGTATAATAATATTTTCTGGAAAGTTATAATATTTTATAAATTGTTATAATATTTTATAAAGGATATAACTATTGTTACATTGTTAATAATGTAATGGATATAAATAATAATAATAATAATATTAATATTAATAATAACAATAACAATGTAATCATAATAATGTAATAATAATAATAATAATAAAGTAATAATAAAAATAATAATGTAGATAAATATTATAACAGTAGGTAATTGATAAAAAATTTTAACTGGAAATGTTATAATATTTTAGGCAAGTTAATGTTATTTAGTCAACGTTGCAAAATCACAGTTTGCAATTAAGATTTTTTAACTCCTATTTTTAAATCCGAATTTACAGGGCCTTGCCTTACCGTTACTCATCAAACAAAACCCTTTCTTCTCGTCAAAAATAATGACGGTTTACCATCCTTTCATCTTGTCCGCGATCTTCCGGTCCTCCTTTCCTTTTCGATGAAAATTCAAAGAACACCGCCCGACCGGCTTTCGTCATTACAGAATGCTCTCTAAAGGATGCCTTTGAGTTATATTCGGACGCAAGAACGGTTAGTGCCTTTTCTCGAACCGAAGAAAATAGAAATCGTATGTACATTTTAAAATGTTTTTAATGTACGCTTGAAACATTTTACTATCATTCAAGTTGCTGTTTGTCTACAGCTGGATATTGCAGTGAAACAGATATAGTAATGTTAGTTACCAACTACATTATTAACTTATTCAGTGATCATTAAAAAAGATGGAAAATAAAACACATTTTTTAATGATTGAATTTTATTTACTGAACATAGATATATCCTTCGTAAAATCCATTTCAGGCCCAAAATGAGATGGACTTAATATTATAGTGCATAGTGTGAGTTTAGAAATATAGGAAATTCATAAAAAATATTTACTTTTATTCATCATAATTAATAATTAATGTCTTATTAATGCAAAGAACTATTAAAAAAATAAAGATATTCAAATAAGCCAACATCAAAATTGTTTTTTGAAATGATAAATTCTTACGAGCGTTCAAAACGCACAACCTCCTTCTCAAAACACTGGACAGTACCTACTAGTATCGCGTGATGTCATCCGATTTGCAGAGATTAGGGGATAGTGGGGGAGTAGTACCTCGTTTGGAGTAGTATCATCGTAGCTGTCTTTTGTCTCGCTTCCGCATCATGAACCATATTTTTTTCGCCCGAAACATTCGTGAGTGATCTTTTCTGCAGTTAAGGCTTGCCCGAGTTATCTCGGGTGTGGAAATTTTCGCCCATAATAGCCGCCCGAGTATACTCGGGCGCAGTCCTCAAGTGGTTAATAATTTAAATATTAGACAAAACTGTATTGCATATTATGAAAAATTACGTTAATACGTCTATTACACATTACGCAAATTACGTATTACACAAATTATGTATTTTGAAAATTACGACTTGAGCAAATTGCGTATTGTACAGATTACGCATTAGGTACGTACATTTAATATTGTGCAAATTACGGAAGCATAATATGGAATATATCAATTTCGTAATAATAAGTTTACCAATTTTTAAAAAAATATGTAATAATACCAATTATTTCTTTAATTATGACGACCATAAATCTCAACCTTTCATACCTTCTGATGTACGTAGTTTTAATTATTATAAATTAAACGTAAAACAGGTTTCTGAAAAACAAGCTTTACTTTATACCGAGAGGTCCAGTGACAATCTCCAGGCACCACCTTTTCGTCATCATGTGTAATGGAAAGTACTCGTGACAACAAAATAAAAGAGCCCAAACTCGAATATCTTAACACTTTCTATCAGGGAGTTCCAGGGACAATCTTCCGGCTTCATTCCCAGACCCTCGTCATCATGTTTAATGGAAATTACTCAAAACAACAAAACAAACGAGCCCAAACTCGACTATCTTAACATTTTCATCATGGAGTGGCAATTTCCCAGGTCCATCTGCAGGACCTCGTCATCATGTGTAATGGAAAGTACCTGTGACGGGCCACCCCTCACTAGACGCCAAGTTGTTTGATGTCAGGACGCTGTGGTCCGCGATAGATTCGATATACACCGTTTCACCGCTTCGTAAGGGAGAGGACCTCGCAAGCGACCTCGAACTTGTAACCAATCGAGAGACTGGAGTAATCTGGTCACAATTGGAAGTAAGGGCGTGAGTGTAAGCCCGCCGGGTAACACTCCTGGCTGTCTCGCGGTTAAGGCGTTGGCCTCTTACGGGTTTGTGGCGGAGCTAGATGGTGGACTGTTTTGTCCAAGTCTTCTGTGCTCACTCCAGAGAGATAGAACGACTAATCGTTAAAACTTCCTGAGGTGACGGGCTCGCCCGCTGTAGTCGTCAACCCTAGTTGTTTGATGTCAGGAAGTGGTGTCAACTTGCGTGTTATCTACGTATTAAAAGTCGATTGAAAGTGTATCAGAAGGTATTTATTGTATCAGAAGGAATTATTGCCAGTTTGTTAACGTTTCCCGAATATGTTAGGGGTTGACGCGAATGTAGTGGCTATATGCCTGAAGTTACGAGGGTGCATGGGTAAGGATTATAGTTTGTGCTCAAAGTATCTTGTACTCGACACGGCTCGAGTCTGTAGGAGTTCAGACTGATGCTTCCTTGTCTCGATATGAGGAAGGAAGGAAGAGGTACCAAAAATGTACCGAAAATGATCGGACCTGCCGGGTTATTCCGCCGCTGTCTTGGGGGGAGTGATCATTCGAGAAATGATACCCTGGTAATATTTTCGCCGCCTAATAAAGGCCGAAAAATGACGCAATCCAAAATATTCCGAGTCAATGTAACTGATTTGACAAAGTAGTTAAAATCGTGCTAATTGCGCGTCACGAGGTAGAACAATGGCTGTATTAACGTCAGCGCATTTCACTGGAATTCAATGCATTTGTTGACTGGCATGTACGATACTTAAGGATCGTTACATATACAATACAACAAAAAAACTAACCCAATCTCGACTATCTTAGCACTATTCAACAGGGAGCGGCAATCCCCCGGCTCTATCTTCAGACCCTAGTCATCATTTGTAATGGAAAGTACCTACTCATGATAACAAAACATACTAGCCTAAATTCGACTGTTCTACCATTTGCCATTAAGGTTCCAGTCCCTACACCTCGGCTCCATCATCAACTCAGCTCGATGTTAGCATAAAAAAGCATTATCACCGAACTTCTATAAGTATGCTAAATTTCAGCTCAATCGGATACCAGCAAGTGGTTGAAAAGTGGTTTGCAAATTTTGAAACGGACAACTTACATACGAACATTGCAAATTAATATAAAGCTTGTAATAATATGGAACTCAGTTACAAGTTTATATTAAATATACCTGTACCTACCGCGCTTCTAGAAGGGCGGGTGATTTTGTAGACGTCTCCATTTTTCTTATTATTTGTTACTTATTCACAGAGGCAAATTGGCGGAAGGAGGGTTGTTGTTAAAGAAAGTAGAGCGCGCCTCTGATTTCGTGCTTCGGCGAAAAGTGGAAGGAAGACGAGGCGGCATTGTCGACGCGGGGATGATTAGGTACACTGTGCCAGAAGGTGAAGTGAATGTCGTTAAAAATATCCCAGAGCGCCCGCTCACATAATTGGACGCTGTATAAGTTATATTTCTGAATTTCGCAAGCGTTGCCTCCCTTTCCTCTTTTTGTCTGGTTTCGTCACGCCCGCGTTGCGGATCTGTCTTGACGGGTGAGTGACGCTGTCTCGAGTCGTCCCGCCTTCCACCTTATTTTACCGCTATTAGCGTATTATTTCTGTGGCGTGATGGCAAAAGTAGGTATATCAGTTTTTAGTTATTAACAAGTTTTGGAGAATTCTTCTAATTTTTTAAAAATATGCTCAAGAATTTGATGAAAGCATTGCTAGAATTGTATATCACTTTCAATGTGAAATGTCCGCTCCATACAATTGACAATTTGGCAAAACTTATCATATTTCATATTATTAATAATTATACTACGTAGAGCATGCATTTTAACCACCTTTGTAGTGTCAATAAATGATATTTACTTATACATACAAGATAATGTTCATCTGCAACTCATACACGTACCTATATTAGGATTTTTAACATTCGTTGTAACTGCTAGTACGAATTTTATATTATATATTTTATTTTTAGTTGTAAAGCTGTTACCTAGAATTCAATTAAAATTTTAATGTTTAATAGTTCATTATGTCTATTTGATCATTATTAGAGAAGTCGAATAAGTGAATGGTAGAAAATTGTGTTTTTTGTGCGTTACAAACTAATTTCTAGGTTAACTAATTTAACATTCAGTGTGCAATAGCATAGCTTCATATGGGTCTTCGAGGAAGCAATAATATGCCCAATAAATGATTAAAATATAATATAACCAATTCTGGTATTTCTAGCTAGAATTAAAAATAAAATTTGTTTTCATGTTATTAAATGTGAAAAGAATATTATAATATCAACTTTTGCCATAGAGCCACATATTTAATCCATCCCAATAGACTTGATTCCAAGCTTTGGTGAATTTTAGCGGCTCATTAAATTGACACCGAAATTGAAGCAGAATTATACAAGTAGGTTTATGGAAACTAGGTTGATTTAACAGTTATATGATTGATGTTATTTAAATGAAAAAGGATCGGTACTGACTTTTTAAAAACTTCGACTACGTGATTATCTTTTTTTTCTATATCGTAGGTTTTTCTGTTCATCTCTTCAAATAAACCCAGGCATATTATGACGCAATCCTAAACTACTAAAATAAAACACTAGGTAAACTTTTCCGAAGCAAATCATCAGGGACTGCTTGGAGCAGGAACATCGGGAATCCTGGAAACAGAGCCAAGGATGTCGCCAGGCAAAAGCCATGATGGAGCAACCACTACAAAAGAAAACCAAGGCCTTACTTGACATTAGCAAGAAGAACCTTAGATCACTATCAGTCTCCTCACCGGACACACTACCCTTTGAGCACATCTATTCAACCTTAGCTTGACCGAGAGCAAGGACTGCCGAATATGTAGCGAAGAACCTGAAGACAGCATACACATCGTTGGTCGATGCCCAGGCCTCGCCGCTAAAAGACACAGTTTACTAGGACGAGCGATCTGCCCAACTTGAAGGTCAGTGATCTACTTGGACTGGTAAGAAGTACTGGGCTACTAGCTGACTACTGACCTAACCACATAGTGGGTAGTTGCAAAAGATCTTATAGATCTATGTAGGTGACATCAAGGGCTAGAAACAAGCCCCCACTCCGTCTACTACTAATACTACTACTACACTTTTCCGAAAACTACGCTATTCCTTCGTCCACCCCTATTCCTTACGTGAATATAGTGAGACTCTTTATATTGTAACTTACGTAATGCGATAGTACAGTACGAGCGCCATTGCGAAGCATCGTTAGAGTTTACTCCCAGCTTTTTCTCTTTTACTCGTATGTTCGTCACTGACTTTGTTCTCAAAAGTGAACTTTCTACGAGATTTATACAAAACCATGGTACAGTAAAGGAAAATAAAGGCGGTAAAGTCGATGACAAAAATGAAGTTTACTCAAAATAAATTATAAATGAAGCATAAACGATTTTATTTAAAAACAGGCGTATTTTATAGGTTATATTTATACCTTAACCCTTTCATTGGCGTAGGCAAAATAGTTGCCAGTCGATGCTTCCAAGTAGTATTTCTAAGTTAATCCTTAATAACCACGAATAGACTTGTCAACTACAACGGGCGAACCGGTCACCTCAGGAAGTTTTAACGATTGTTCGTTCTATCTCCCGTGAATTGAGCGAAGAAGACTTGGACAAAACAATCCACCGCCAAGTCCCGCCACATGCCTGCAAGAGGCCAACGCCTTATCCGCGAGATAGCCAGGAGTGTTACCCAGCGGGCTTACACTCACACCCATGCTTCCAATTGCGACCAGATTACTCCGGTCTCTCGACTGGTTACGGGTTCGAGGTCGCTTGCGCGGTCCTCTCCCTTACGAAGCGGTGAAACGGTGTATACCGCATCTATCGCGGACCACGGCATCCTTTGCCCGGCTGTTCACCCAGGATCGGGTAGCCGATGGTCGTTTCAAGAGCTGTCGCCATAAGGTTCGCAAACACCCCCGCTCTATAGGAAACAGTACTGCTTCCAGACTCCCCCTACTGTTAGTCAGAGTGCACAGTCGATTGGCTCACGCCGCACGGTGCGCAGAAACTAGCCCTAAGGCCAGAGTCCTACCCGGGCTCACACTTCATGCGTGGAGGCCGCCGGATGGGTGTTGACCCGTGAGTGTGACCAACCCTGAACAGAATGGGTCTTCATGGCCAACTCAACAAGGGCCCATTAGCACCCATTGTTTCAATAATAATGCATGGATGGAGGAATATACTTATAATTTGCAAGGAAAATTAATACTGTAATTAAAACATCGCTTTAAAACTTACTAAACCGGCGATTTTCTTATTTGTTTAAAATATGAGCATAATCAATGTAATACAGTGGTTTCTATAACTACTGTAATATTTAAATTTAATAAAATGTCCTCTTATCTGAAACTATTTATGTAATGCAATAACTAAATATAAAATGAAATGGAGAAATTTATAGTGAATCTGACTGAATATCGATATGTACCCCAATCAATGTAGATAGTAAATACCTCGATAAAGTTTTTGATAGAATAGAGAGAAAGCACGTCTTTATATACTAAAATTATCAAATGATTTATACTATCATGATAATTCAATATGGAGTTGGCAAATCCAAGATATGGATAAGTTTTGCAGAAACTACGATGAACATGATTTTTCGTAAACAATGGCATAAGTTTATTTAGCCACAGAATTAGACAGAAATAATTCACTGTTTACTGGAGAATTGCGATGAATTTTCTTCAAAACGAAACCCTTTTTGAAGAATATTCCCCGCTTAAATATTATATTACCTGATGACACATACAATAATAGCATTATACCAGTACGAGTCAGACTCAAGGGTCGCTTCCGTTGACCGTAATCACGATCGTGGATGACATTCTCAGTATAAGCATGAATAAAATATCGGTTTGCAATGGAACGTTGACAGTAGAAGCCAAATTTTGCTATCGAAACAATTTTGGATAGCTCAGCGAAACTATTTTCCCATACTCGTTATGAGAGGTGCGAATGCTCGTTATGAGGAATTATTGCGAATTTCTCGTTATGAGAGATGCTTGTTATATGAGGTTCCACTGTATATTCTATGTGATACGCTGGTTTGGTTAATATTACTAATATATACATTCATGTATTATTATTTTTGAAATCGTTGATACCTTCAAGCCAACATTGAATGATGACAACGTTCGACCGGACGGTGGGTGCGACCTCGGGATTGCCTGGCTTTTATAGTCTTTTATTCAGTAGTCTCTTTTATTCACTGCTCGGACGGTTCGGAGGCATCGCTCCGTTAGACCCTTAGTAGGTACTTATTTTTTTGCGATCGCTGACCAATAACACTATGACCATTTATTGTTTAGAGCGATTTTTCACTTTTCAAAAAAGTTCGTTTTACCTTCCCAAAAAAATTCATCGTGTTATACGAAGTATGTAAATAGGAAAAGTCTTGTTTTTGTGCAATATTTATAATTCGAGTTTGCAATGGAACTCCTTGTTTTGAGACCCTTGAAATCTCAAAACGTGATTTCTGGAAAATATCTGTGTATGTGTATATGTCGGTGTACGTGAGTGCGTGTGTGTGTGTGTTGTGTGTGCCTCTACTACTCACTGTATCTCAGAAACTTCATGATCAATTAGGACCAAATTACATGCAAGAACAGGTTATCCTAATGCCTAGATTTTTTAAAGTAATGGCGGCCTTTCCAACATGACCAAAAATAAATGATACCAGTCCTAAAAAAAATGTACTCTTGCTTACTTCACTATATATCTTCAACGAGTTTTGAATTTAAAATGTCATAAACTCAAAATTGAATACTTCCTAACTCGGGTAATATTTAAGCTAGAATAGGAAACAAACGTGTCTTAGAATCCTTAGAACGATTCCTTTAACATTTATGTAAGTTATTTTTATTTCATCTGTATAATTTTAGCAATCTCGTTTGAATGAGGGCAAATCTTTCGACAGCTTATTTACCCACTTCCCGTCATCCAATTTCGATAAAACTTTTCAGATAAACACATTGTCGATGGCAATTCATTCTATCAAGTTTTAGAGTAGGGGTGGGGCGGAATAAGGATTCAAGGGGGCAACTTTAAAATGTCAAATGATGAATGGACAAAGGATATTAATGAATTAGAGTTAAAACTTTGTTTTCTCAAGTGGGTTTTGTAATATCGTTAGTAGTTATGAGTTTAAATGATGACTATAAAATAGACAATTTGAAAACCAAATCTAAAATTGCCATTATTGTAGCCGATAATAATTATTGAAATTCCAGAGAAAAAAAATTGGTTGTGTCAACCTGACTTTTCCGACAAGTAGTCAAGGACTGATTTCAATAAAATATAAATATCATAAATAAAATCGATTAGCGCCCTCCCTCGACCGGCGAATGAACCCGGTTGGGTTCCTTTGCGACCGCCTTCATTTCTTGGCTAAGTGCGGGGTTGAGCCAAGCGCTAACAGGTGGCGTTAATATTTCATTAAAACGTATGGCGGAATTTACATATTTTTAGTGTAGCTTGTATATGAGATTTTCCAACCAAAATTTAACAATATGATTTAGCCCCTACAGGACAAACTGTGTACCAAATTTTAAGTCTCTATGTTCAATATTACTACTTAATATGTTAGGATGTACCCAACATTTTGCAAATAATAAATTAAATATATATAATAAATAACATATTAAATAAATAACATATTATTAATCTTCATTGTGAAAGTTCACAATGGGCGGGTATTGCATGTATTATATAAATTAAATTATACTATAAAATATTTAAAAATAAAATAACAATAATTTATACAACTCAAAGCCACAAGAAACATCTATACGTATTAGTCCCTGCATACAGACTTATATACCTATCGCCTATAAACCTATGACCTATATACAGACTTCAAAGTTCTTGACATACGCCAACTATAGGTACATACGCACTGTTCTGGTGCGCTATCGAAGGGACCTCATGAGGAATGCGGATAGAGACAAACCAGAGCGCAAACACAATACTAGACACAAAGACAAACAAACTCAACCATAAATGAGGACTTTATACGGCCAACGACACTACGCTTATCTCGGGCCTAAACTCTATAATATATTTGACTCACACATAGGACAGACATTAAGCGTAACCGACTACCAGTACAAGAGATGGTTGTCACATTAGCTCTCGAATTCTACCAGAGATGAATGCAAAAGTATATTATATTTAAAAAAACTAAAAATACAAGATAATAATAATATATATATATATATATATATATATATATATATATATATATATATATATATATATATATATATATATATATATATATATATATATATATATATATATATATATATATATATATATATATATATATATATATATATATATATATATATATATATATATATATATATATATATATATATATATATATATATATATATATATATATATATATATATATATATATATATATATATATATATATATATATATATATATATATATATATATATATATATATATATATATATATATATATATATATATATATATATATATATATATATATATATATATATATATATATATATATATATATATATATATATATATATATATATATATATATATATATATATATATATATATATATATATATATATATATATATATATATATATATATATATATATATATATATATATATATATATATATATATATATATATATATATATATATATATATATATATATATATATATATTTCAAATTGAAATTACGTTAATCACTAAATAAATGAAATGATAAAATAATGAAAGGGCACTTATCTGGTCTGTGGTGACCAGGAGTGACTCCACGCCTTCTTCTTCTCCTCACTCAGTGTTTGCTGGTGCTTCCTGCTGTCACTAGAACCCGATCAAAATGGCAGTCTTTCACAGCGGCACACAACAATGCGAGACGAGAATGAATGCTGGAAAATAATAGGCGATTAGTGTTTCTTAAATATTAATGATTGTTATAAAATGTATATCAATATTTCGGCTCAGCCGTCGTCAAGATATGTGACATTTATGAAATCGAACAATTCGTTGAAAATTGAAATTCAAGGAATCGAACAAAAAGAAATGGATTAATAATATTTTACACGATTTAGTTAAGGTACCGAAACCAACCGTGCAAAACGTTATTTTAAAATGAATGATAAAAATTAAAATAAGATTATGATAATATGATAAACCTTATTAATTTTGCCTATTGAGACCGGAACCTTTGCAAGCGCCTAAAATATAAATATAAGCCAATTCCCAAGATTTGACGTCCCTTTCTTGTGCATTATCACCAAGCCATTTTATTATTTTAACTTTAAAACATTGATCAAAAGATAAATTATGTGCCCTGGCATGCAAAGATATTGGGAGTTGGCTTTCATTTCCTACACTAGCTCTATGATTATTTAGTCTAATATTAAGTGGTGTTGTTGTTTCACCGATATAAAAGGCATCACAAGTCCTGCACAGAAGTTGATATACTATATTTTTTGAAATACAACTGCAATGAAAGGGAACCCTGTAACTATTAGTAGTATTTGGACTGGTAAAAAAAGGACTTAGATCTAACAGAGGACAAGTTTTACAACGTGGACGACCACAAGGTTGAAGACCATAAGTATTATTACCAATAGAGAAATTTTGATTATTTTTTGTTTTGTTTAATATTGATCTAATATTAGGTGGTCTGCGGAAAGATAACATTGGCGGTGAATCTAAGAGATCCTTAGTGGATGCATCATTAGAAATGATGGGGAATAAATCAGATAGTATATCTCGCAGTTTCTCAGCACCAGGAAAATAAGTGGTGCTAAGAAAGATTTTATTATTATTATTATTTTTATTTGAAGTAATTTTAGGTTTTGGTATATATTTTACTTCAGAGTTTAGAATATGTTTATCCAATAGAGGAGCAGGGTATTTTCTTTCAAGAAGAGATTGCTTTAGATTATTGAGATATTTATCTAAATTTTCTTTGTTGTTAACTAAACGGTGTCCGCGAATGGACATTGAATAGGGAATGGATCTCTTGGTGTGAAATGGATGACAGCTATCAAAGTGTAAATACTGTTCTTTATTTGTAGGTTTTATATGAATCGCGGTTTTAATTTTACCTTCGGAAATTGTTAAATCAACATCTAAGAAAGTAATTTGTGATTTAGAAATGGTATGAGTGAAATTCAAAGGGCCAAAATTATTTAGGTCGTCAAGAAAGGTTGTTAGAGTAGTTTGTCCGTGTGGCCAAATCATTACTATGTCGTCAATAAATCTATACCATAATATGGGTTTTAAATTTTGCGTTTGAAGAAAATTTTGCTCGAATAATCCCATGAAAAGGTTGGCATACGACGGTGCCATTCGCGTGCCCATAGCAGTCCCTTTAATTTGAAGATAAAATTCATCTTCAAAGGAGAAAGCATTACACGTTAAGACAAACTCGGCTAATTTGCAAAGAAAATCCGTAGAAGGTATTTGAGGATGAGGTCTCTCATCAAGAAAATAAGAAATTGCTTCCAATCCTAAATTATGAGGAATATTGGTATACAGGGATATGGCGTCAATAGTAACAAATAATAGGTCGTCTGACTTTGGAATTACAGTATTCTTTAAAATATCAATAAAATGATAGCTGTCTTTGATATGAGAATTTAGATTTTTCACAAAAGGTTGTAAAAAATAATCTACAAAAGCCGAAATTCTTTCTGTCGGAGATATATATATATATATATATATATATATATATATATATATATATATATATATATATATATATATATATATATATATATATATATATATATATATATATATATATATATATATATATATATATATATATATATATATATATATATATATATATATACATATATATATATATATATATATATATATAAAGAATTCGTTTAAAGGATGACACTTTGATGAAAAAATAAAAATAATAAAAGCCACTTACATAGCTGGAAGGTTTTCCCGGACTGGACTGGGAAATGCTTATTGTTTAAATATATATATATATATATATATATATATATATATATATATATATATATATATATATATATATATATATATATATATATATATATATATATATATATATATATATATATATATATATATATATATATATATATATATATATATATATATATATATATATATATATATATATATATATATATATATATATATATATACCATAAATTACAGGCTATATTATGTATATTATATTGCTATATTTTGCTATGTTGTACTATATTATGATATTATACGTTGTATTATATGTTATAATATATTATGTAATACTATATTGTTCCATATTATATTATGTTACGGTATATTGTATTATATTTTATTATATTATATTATTTTATATTATATTATATTGTATTATGTTGTATCATATTATATTATTTAATACTAAATTCTGTTATTTTATATTTTGTATTGGTCCTTATGAGATGGAAACAAGTCAGCACTAGCAAGTAAGGCGCACAGGCTAAGCAAATACCACATCACTGTATATACATCCCCACAACACAGATACTAGTGGGGTGATGTAATCCTGATAAGTATAATACCCTTTCCCGATTTTTTCTTATAAGTATATAAAATGTCTAAAAATAGAATGCAATGTATTTATTGTAAATACATGATAAAACTTTAATAAATAAATAAATACATTAATTTAAAAAATACATTAGGTAGTTTAGTTAGTAAATGTAATTTTCTAATAGATATTCTGATATTAAAATCTGCACAAAATTTAATAGAACCATTTATATAAAATACGTTAAAATACGTTATAAACATAACTCTGTGATGATGGAAATCCAAAGCCTTTAACGAGTAGGTACGTCTCATATGTCAGAGGCAAAACAAGCGCGGAGCCATTGCCAACTGCAACAATTCAGGTTGTCCGATGCAGACAGTATATTTCAAGAAAGTATTTACCCCTGGAGATAAAGCGGACAAGCACTGCATCGGTCTCAAAGTGTGTCATTTGCAGGTATCGCCGGCGCCGAGTAGTAGATAGGCGGTGAGTCCCGAGAGTAAGACGAGGATTTTATTTCAAATAGGCATCGAAAAACTATGTAATTAATTGTAAGGATCGATCTTATCAAATTAATGTTAGCTTTTAGGAAAATACAGCTTATTCGCGACCTAAAATCCCTTTTTCAAGAGATAATTCTACTCATCAAAATAAACACAAAATATTTAATAGACAAAAAAAATATATTACTGAAAAAACTTGATTATAATTAATAATCTGTTGTAAAGATATAACAAAATAGTTGGAACTTGGAACTTTAAAAGATATAACAAAATAGTTTTTTAACGAAAAACTTTTTTATAATTATCATTTTTTTCTTCTTTTTGATGCACTGAATCACCATGTGGTATAAAAATACGTAGTGAATATTCTGCTTATTGAGTTAATAGATTTCGTTTTAAGATTACAGTTCTAAAATTGCGTATATCAGCATTAATTATAAACAGAACAATACTGCATTTACGACATTAATTGACAGTTTTGAAAATAGTTTAGGTATGTTGCGAGCCATAGTATTTACTGATCTCAATAGGCGACTATTATTTTAACGAAAACAACAATTTTTTCAAGTCGATAGGTTAAGTACTTCTAGAGTTTTGAATGCTTTTGGAATTTACCTCTGGTCGCTCAGACGGCGCGAAACAGTGGCGACACGATGCTGGAAAAATGCAAACAGTAGCTCAACTTCATTAAAGAACGAAAAATGCCTCACCAATACATTCACACCACTTACACGACGTCTCGGGGTAGTTCGAGAAACGTCTCTGAAGGTTACCGCGGCGTGTAACCGACCTAGAGCATTATGTTGGCTCTACAGCCGAGCCGGTTGACTTTAATTGGCATTTGCCACTCGGCAGAAACACAAATTGTGACATTGACGAGTATTGGTGTTCACAATGCGTCATTGACGCAAAAGGACTGCAATGTTTTTATGTATATCTGGATTTTCAGTGCTAAATCCTATGCAACCATTTTTTTACGTTATCCACTAAGTAATATAATTGATTTTAATTTGATAGTTTTTTATACAAATATATTACGACTTTACGAAGATTCCCTATACTTGTTTTGTATTTGACATGGATTAATAGACATCCTTATGTACCTACTTGTCAACGTTAGTATATTATTTACTCCTTTCTGCTAACGATTCAAGGATTTAGAACCCGAATATGCCGATTTTCCATATATTCTCTGACGTTCACTATTAGAACCAGAGTCAAGTCGAAATAAAAAATGTTTTTTTTACATTTTATTGTTCAATTTGACGTACAGAGTTACCCTTGCAATGATTATAGTGCTGCCTCGATCACACTGTGGTCGCTGCGGAAAGATGTGTCTGCCGTGACGTCATTCACTCCGCGTTTGGCACCACCTCCTTGAGACTAGGAGCCGCGATGAGACTAAGAGCCGCGATGCCGCTGCCGTCTCGTTGCATGACGTCATCAACAGTAGTTATATGCATCGCTCCATATTGCAAACGAAAATCGCGTTGACAGCAAGGATTTTAAAATGTTAATTACTCTATTAACAATACTCAACATAGGTAAAAGTAAATAATACGGATATTATGGACCCTTGTCTGTTCGCATAATTTATTTCTTAAATTGGGTTTTAAAGCTAAAGATGTACCGGCCGTCTCCAACCTACATTTAGAGAAATACTTATTTATGTGACGACAAGAATTGATGTCGGTCGACGTCGAATCGAATCAAAGTCGATATTGATGATATCGACTACGACTACAGTTACATTATATGTCAAATCAAACTTTCTTATCTTCTAATCAAATCAATCATATCTATTCAAATATTTTCTTATCTTTCATTTGCAATATATATATATATATATATATATATATATATATATATATATATATATATATATATATATATATATATATATATATATATATATATATATATATATATATATATATATATATATATATATATATATATATATATATATATATATATATATATATATATATATATATATATATATATATATATATATATATATATATATATATATATATATATATATATATATATATATATATATATATATATATATATATATATATATATATATATATATATATATATATATATATATATATATATATATATATATATATATATATATATATATATATATATATATATATATATATATATATATATATATATATATATATATATATATATATATATATATATATATATATATATATTTACTTTAAATACAATTCAGAGTGACTGGTGTATTGGAAAATAGAGATATGGCCTATCTATTTGTCGAAATATTGTCAGTAACGATGACGAATATTACCTAGCTGCTATATGCGCGAAAAACAAAAGGTATCCCTTCACTTGTCGTTGAGAATGTCGTCAGGTAGTGGGGGCTGTTGTCGTATTCAACGCACGTAATATAGTGATTACCGCAGGCGAGGGCACGGAGGACGAAAGTCGCCCTGGCAACCGCCGCGCCGCCCTGAAAGAGGATGCAGAAAAAATCAGGAGGCAATTTGCTTCGGACGGTTTCCGGGCGTCGCGCGTCTCGCGGAACGTCGACGACACATTTTTCCTATATCATATTTATGCAGATGTACGCCGAACGCCCCCGCCGCTCCCTTAATAACACTTTCACCGTGAAATGTATGTTGCCGTTTATGGCCTCGCTCCGTTTCTATTCTTCGCCTTTTTCCCTGTTTCTGAATTTCTATTACCTATTCCGACAAATGCGCTCGTTCGGGTAGATTTTCAATTTCGAATAGAAAAATCTACCTAATTTAAAATGTATTACAATACTAGCTGCGCCCCGCATGGTGATGAAAAATGATAATGATGATAGAAAACTATATATATCTTTATAAATTATAGCCTATGTGTTATTCTGATGTGTAAGCTATATTATTGTAAAGTTTTATCAAAATCCATTTAGTAGTTTTTGCGTGAAAGAGTAACAAACATCCATACATACATTCTTACAAATTTTCGCGTTTATAATAGTAGTAGGATTCTGTCTATTTAATCTAAACATAATAAAATATAATACAATAAAATTCTATTGTGTGCATTGTGCATTTACACAGTTATTTTATAAAATTATCAAACACTTTTCGGCCATATCCCACGAGGAAGTACATCAGCATGACACCAGGATTAAAACCCAGTATCTCCAACCGTTCGTAGCACGTACTGCCAAGTTCCAGGCGACTAGTCGATACTTAGGCCTCAACATTTTTAATAAATTACCAGAAAGATTAAAAGCGATTGAAAACATCGATATTTTCAAGAGATCCATCCGAGTCTTTCTGCTTAAAATCAACATGTATGCTCATAAAGACTTCTTAAATTATTGTGAAAATACATGGCATCGTATCAACCCATTTAATCTAATACATATTATTTATTGTCAATTGTTTAGTTGTTGAACTGTTATGATATAGTCTTTTTTTTGTAAATTGGTAAGTTTAAAGTTATATATTGTATATCATCTCTTGGCTAAATTAAGTAACTAGTTTAAGAAGAAGAGTAACTACTTTGTCATTCCTACACAATTGTTATGGTTGAATTGGAAATAAATAATTTTATCTTATCTTATTCACAATTTTACCTGGCTCTATCACAGACCATCCAGTTTTGGCTTAACATAATAATAATAAACTCTTTCAAAAAATTTCAAATTAAAAAAAGGCGAGCTTATTGCCATGCGGAAATATCTATCAGCTAACCTAGAGCTTAAGTTTATAATATATTTATTAAGATGGTTACACAAAAGAACAATAAAAATTAAAGTCATTAAAAAAGAAACAAACAGAAAACGAGAAATAAAAAGATTATTAAATAAGGAAAACATATTACTAAAATTAAATAAGGACGTAGAGGAAAGAAATAAGAAAAAGGCGGAAGTGGGAAGCGAAAGGGGGGGGGGGAGGTTGGTTGGTTAATTTATGGTTTTAGGATTATATGCTTCTTGAGCCTGGCTTTGAACGAGGAGATGTTGGGGGCTGTGCTAGCATTATTCGGTGAAGCATTTCAGAGTCGTGCAGCTTCCACGGAGAAGGAGTATGAAAAAAAGTCGCTGCTATGACTAGGGATGGATAACAGGTTATTGCCCTCTGATATTAGGGGACGGCCGTGAGCCGATAGCGTGGTGAACCTATCGGCAAGATAAAGCGGCACGCCATAACTTCCAAACCTTCCGTTCAACATAACTTCCGTTCCTACATGTTACATTAAAACCCTATTTCTTCATTTATTTAATCAACACATTAACAAAGCATATTTGTCTTACTAATAAACATATCCATAATTATTATTACATCAATGCCGGTATGACTGCCAGCAATGCCATTGGTGTACTGCTGCCGCCTAGTTAAATCTCAAGACTTGTACCAATACTGGGAGCTCTTTAGTTTTACATGTACGTATATTGGACAAATTATTAAAATAAAATAAAACATATATAGTACCCTTATCATTACAAAAAAGTTATAGCGATTAATAACTAACAATAACAATATGAAATAAATAAAATAGAATACGGAAAAGAGATAATTTAAAATATAATACGGGAAATAGGTAATTGTGCGAAATTAAACAAATTATTAAATAGTCATGATAATATCAACGAAAAATTAAAAAATCTAATAAAATAAAATATAAATCAATAAAAACCGACATTTTTGTATAAAAAATACCCAAATTCTTAAAAATACCCAAACATTACCAAAAATCTAAATGATTCATATTAATGAAATATCTATATAAATAACAACAACAAAAATGTAAAAGTTATAAAAATAGTCAAGCAATATTGTCATAAATCTAATTGAAATGGTAACGGAAAATAACTGGAATAAAAAAAGTTTAATATACAGCAAGTAGTCAATAATCAGACGGTCAGTTGATACACAACCATTAAGACGAGAGAAATAGTAAATTAGATTCTTAATTTATATATGTAACACATGCAGCTAAGCATTTTTAATTAAACAATCAGATGCGACTTGAGTATGACTAGAATATGGACTTTACAGGAATACGTGATGAGCAGCTTCGCTGAAAATTTGATTTAAGTGAAATTGAAAATTTGATGCAAAGATTTTAATAATAAAATTTTTAGAAACCCTTTTTAATAGGGAACTTTGTATTTTGGCTAAGGTTTTAGGATGATCAATAGAGCAAAACTTTTTTTCATTTCGCTTGGCGACTCTGCTATTTATTCGGAATACATGTCGACAATTCGAAATTCAGGCGACAAAATGCCGCGCTGAACACGACCAGGCCCTGACAGTCTGACTTGGCCGGCGATTAATTTCTACATTGGACGCATCTGTGTATCTCTACGTGACAGCCTGATTTATACGCTGACCGGCTACGCCAGCAGTATTGCGCTGCGAACATTTGATGAGCGCTTTATGAAAAAAATATTGCGTATGCAACCTATATAGGTTCTTACATATTAGGCAACTTCTACTATGTCCCATTTACGGTGTTGACACTAGCCGGGACGCGAAACAATAAAGGGATGTTAGATACGTATATTTTTATGTTTCATCGATGCAATCTTTTCGTACAGAATCCTGCATCAGTCATTGAAACGACTTTGTGGTGTTATAGAGTTTTTATTAAATGACGGCCTTATTTTCAAATGATATCGGTGGCAGATAATCTTTTTGACGCTGGCAACCAAAAAACATAGATTTTAAATTCTTGATGCAATCTTACTCTTACAAATTTATTCAAACTGCGTCAATCAGTCTAGTCTGGCTTTATCAGATGATATCGACGACGGAAAGGTTATTTCAAGTAGTTAACCAACAAATTATCAATTTTATTTTTGTTGCAATCAAACTGCGTCGATTTGTCTGCGTCGATAAGTCTTATCAGATGATATCGACGGTGGAAGGGATATTTGAGGCAGGCAACAAAAAAAACGGTTTTTAAGTTTTGGTTTCGTCATTTTACTCAGAAAAAAAAATGGCTTCGATCTGCCTAGTCTAATTCTTTCGACGTATAATTTCAAGAGACTTACGTCCACAGATATATTATTGATTTTTGCGCAATTAAGTATCCACTGTGATTTAAATGCTGAATCCGATTTTTTAGGGCAAAATATTTATTACTTCTTACTTTCCTATGGACTTAAGTAGTTAAGTATTATTTTTACTAGTTAAGTATTAGTTCAATGTAAAGTAATTTTCTGTGAGATCCCTATATTTTCTTCAATTATTATAAATATAATAATATGTTTGTTACATCAAATATTCATTAGGTATTTTAAACAATTGTTACATGCGTCATATTTTTCTCATTATATCTCGTAAAATCGCGAGACCAACGTCCATATTTGTAGTTTTATATTCAATTAAAATGGCGATTTTGACCAAATAATTACTGGGATTTTATTCACTTGAGACTATTCTTACTTCATGCTACGTCATCCCTCAAACATCCCGACTCTGAAGTATAAAAATTTCACTGGCGTAATCAACAGAACTATCGATTTTTCACAATTATGTATCATAAAATAATTACAGAAAATTAAAGATATGTATTTATTTAACCTGCATTCGGAATATCAAATCAATATATTATATAATTATTCAAATTTATTTATTAAGTATTTTCAAAAAAGTTTTCCGTTTTTCCGGAAATTGGCATTTTGTTGTTTAATAAACATAGTTTTTTCACCGTCGACATGATAGTTAGATTTAAATTTACTGAATTCATGATATCAATCAAAATATCAAGAAGTCACAAGTTATATGTCTAGTAGTTTTCATAGGATGGTGATTTGACGCGCCGGCTTTCAGGTTTATCTTGCCAGTCCATTGCCGCTTAATATTCCCGGCGATGATGGACAAAAAAGATGAAACGAGTCCCCCATCCGGTCGAAAGTTGCCAAAGCAACAACGGTTCGATAAAATCAAATTTAAACAGTGCCGAGGCGGCGGCGGGGCGGGCGGTTCCAAAAAAGGGGTGAAAAACGCAGGCGGGTCCATCCGCCTCATTTGCATGTAATGGACGGCGCGAACGTGGACAGGCACATCGCCCAGATCCCTGTTAAACCCAAAAGAGAGTGCTGAATGGAGCTATATGGACTAGCATATGGTGAAACTAACGAATATCAAATAACATTAGGTGTAGGTATGTTTAAACTCAAGCCATGCCCACCATAGTCTATTTTTATAATCCAGCGCTACTGAATTCACTAAATCATAGAACTGGATATATAGAGCCCGGAAAATAACATATTCACAAAATGGGAAGTAATTTGAAATTATAGCTAAGACAGTTTTTTAATACATCTTCAGGGTTTCTATCGTCAGCACACATCTTCAGCATTATTAAATTTAAGAAGTATTGGATTAAAACACAAAAATTAACCCATTAGCATATTAAACTGTTGCAAAGTTTATACTATTTCTGGTATTTCTTGGTATTGGATAATTACATTGTATTTCTTAAGAGAATAAATACTTCAGCCATTCCCACTTCAGCCCTCAGTCACATAACACAAGGCAAATCACGCAAACTAAGTTAAAAAATCGAAAAATCCGTAACATTTATGGGGAACGACGGAATATTGTATTGTTATGTTGACTTTTTAATAAACTGTTTTAACGCAAATAAAAGCGTGTGAATCGGCTGGAGCCTTGAAGTCGCTCATCAAAAAATGTATCCTGGAGTGTGCAGAAGACCATTTACATTAATTAAGTCTTACCTATAGAATCAGAAGAAGCAGAAGCAGATCACCGGTCAGATGGAACGACCCCATCAAAGAAGTGACGAAATTGTTAATACAATCTGCGATCCGCCATGCAGAAGACAGGTCGAAGTGGAGGAGCCTCGTAGGCAAACTGTTGTCTAGTGGCCACGATCCTCAGTAATGAGGGAACGACGGAGAAGAAGAAGAACGTACCTATCTGGTAATATCTTGAAGAATTTTTAATATCGACCTACCTATTGTTAAATATGAAAGACTAGTTAATCTGGTAGACTAGTCCTCAGACTCGACAACGTGAATATCTCCCAGCATTCGACAATGTGAATGTTGTTTTATAAACAGTCTAAGGGGGTCGCGAGAAAGTTTTATTTTCTTTTCACAAAAAGGGGTTGGCGATCGAAAACAAGTTGAAAAACACCGATATAAGACTTACTTAGGCTCGACGAAAGACTGTTTCGATATCTAGGGAGATATTTAAAGACTGAAAACCTATTGCTTATCTATGATTTCGATGTAATAATTTGATGTTCGAAATTTATGTAGTAATTCAATAGAGTCGTTGTTTTTATAGTCTTTTTTCTACGTTATTTATTATCCAATAATACCCTAAGTCGTCTGAATTTGGTTTATTGAATCCAGAATTTCATCTTTAAATAGTTATTGTAGTGGCATCGTAGGGATATCATAAATATTTATGTCTTTAAGAATCTGTAGCTTAGTTTGTAATATTTAAGACCAAGCGTAAACCAAGATGGTTTCTTGCGTGTTTTAGATAAGCATAAGAACTTTAGAAAATATATCGAAAATACGACTGACTAAATTCGTTAAAACATCATCAGGCTTTGACTTTAAATCTAGTTTTATATTTGCGATTTCCTTGTAAATTGTAGCTATGATAGTACCATTTATATGCCTTTTTTTAATATACCATTTATATAATATATGAAGATTTCTTAAAAACTAACGACTCTAATATGTGTGCATTGTGACCAGAAAATAACAAAAACGTTATAAACGAAAGAAAGATCTGTACTAACATTGTACAACTGCAACAACATACACTACACACCTAATGTCTCCCGCCCTAACGTTAAAAAAAATGACATTCGATATCTTGGTTTGATTATTGATTCCAAGTTAACCTAGAAGAACTAACTAGATAAATTTACTTCGCAAATCCGAAAGTTTTCACACGTCTTTCTCGAGCTAGGCAACATTCTAATGAAATCGAGAAACAAAATTGTGTACATGCGTATTGTCAAAATTTATGGTTGCATGGTGTCATTGCATGGGAATCCTGTACGAAACAAGTTCTCAAACCACCGGTTAAAGCCTTGAAGTTGTTATTTAGGGTTACTTACATGAAACATCCCCGCTAAAACTGTAACTTACTATTCAATAACAAGACCTAATATATTTTTTACATGACGTTAGAGAAGCATACTCTAAGCCAACTACAAAGATTGATAAGAACTGCAGAAGGGAAAACTATTTAATTCCTCGCATCATACAACCCTTGCCCAAAGGCAATCGTATTTCGTAGCTCAGAAAAAATACTTTAGAGGATCAATAAAGAAATATTCAAACTGTACACCGATTATGAATGTACAAAGGCAAAAAACAACATCTCGGCGACGTTTGTCGTTTTAAAACCAAAATGCATTTGCTTTCGTTTAATCATGTAAAAACTATATTTAATTTTTAATTTGTTTATTTTATTTTTGTTAAAAACATACAGCATAAAAAAATACCATATAAGCATAATATATAACAGTAGTAAAGCCAATGATGTTATAAATTATTTGCTTTAATATAAGGATTACAAAATATGCTAAACAATACAATACAAAGAAAACCAAAAACAATTTAAAACTAACAGTTAAAATCGCTATGTGCGAGTGTATGGGTGTTGGTGTGTGTTTGTGTGATGGAGAGCGTGTATATTTGCGTTTAGGTGTGTGTTTGTATGTGTGTATGTGTGTAAGTATATGTGTGTGGCTGTATATCTGTAGTGCGAATGTGCTTGTGAGTGCTTGTATGTGCATGCTAATTCAATCCGATCTGATAATCAGCTTTTCACGTAGGTACCTCCTTAACAAGGGATCGACTATTTTGATGGTTAAATATGTCAATATCGTTAAAGCTCATACATTGTATGCATGCATAACGCGCGGCAATAACGAATTGTAACCATAGTTATTGTTGAACCTTGGTACGTAAAAAGTTGAGTGAGCGCGTGCGAGTCGGGAAGGCGTTCGTATGCTCACCCTACTCAGGAGGTATGGACTGTCCAACGTAGTATGAACAATTTTATGTAGAAACGACATATCTGATACTACTCGCCGGTCCTCTAATGTCTCTAAACCATAGCGTTGCAGACCTTCAGCGTACGACAAGCCGTTGGAAAATAAGCGGAAATTCAGATGACGTATAAATCGTTTTTGAATACGCTCAATCCTCAGCTTGTATATAGCATACTGCGGAGACCAAATATTAGAAGCAAATTCATGCAGGCTGCGTACGTATGCGACATAAACCGTCTTCAAAGAATGAGCGTTTTTAAGAGGTCTACAAACTCTCATAATAAAACCGAGGGTGCTGTAAGACCTGTTGACAACTGAATCAATGTGCTTATCCATTAAAAGCTTGCGATCTAAGATGACTCCTAGATCACGCACTCGATCTACTTCCAGGATTTCATCATTGCCAATTGTATATTTAAAGTTAATCAGATTGACATTTCGCGAAAATGAGATTTTATGGCACTTAGCTACATTTTTAGAAAGTTTACGCTGTTCAGAAAAACGAATGAAACGATTCAGATCTTCCTGGATCAGTTAACAGTCGCCATGGTTTTTCGCTCCCATGAAGATTTTCAAAACATCTGCGTAAAGGAGATAGTCGCAGTGATTATTGTAAGTACCAATGTCGTTAATATAAACATTAAAAAACAAAGACACTAAATGATCCCTGTGGAACACCAGAGACTCTATGCTAAAAAAACTAGATCTAAATCCACCAACGACAATGATATTCTTATACTTATATCATATTCAATACCTAATCTACTCATTTCTTGTATATTTATGTTAATACATATCCGATATACATATGTTTTCTTGATATTGTGTACTTGTTATTTTATCCCAGCATTTTATTGATAATATCCAAACTAGTTGTAAACACAGATGTATTTCGTATCCTTAGATACCTTCTGTTTTATATATTCAGGCATACGTATGGGATGTGCTCATGTTTTATTTATCGCTTATGTAACTAATTACATATTATATCTGTATGATAGCACTGACTACCCCGATAGACAATTAAATAAAAAAAATAGTAAAAATATTTTTTTACTTTATCTTGTTTTAAAGTTATATTTACCTGTTGTATGTCATAAGATTGTAAAGCTGTTTTTTCGATTAAAGAAAACACGTGTTTGTTCTCAGGTGACGCAACACTACAGTGCCATTTACTACTTGCAATAATTAATAATGACTACAATCGGGAGCAATGAATTCTGGCCACCAATATAAACCCTTATATCTCGAAAAACTAAAAAGGCTAGCTTATGGTAATTAATGGTATTTTATATACTATTTATTACCTTTCAAAAAAAAATAATAAAACTTCATCGTTGTTGTAAATCAATGCCATCAAAAAGGCTGAAACTACCAATTTACGGCATTTGTTTTTGCTTTTGTCTCTGTTCTGTCACAAAAAAATATATAACAAACTATCCTGGTTTTTTATATTTATTATTAATGTGGTTATTATATAACTGCACCCATTCTTAGTTTACTAGATATTAAAGTTTAGGTTGGTTTATGTTAGTGACCCGGATTCATTGGTCCCGACTGTAGATACTGTTTTATCTTCTAATTAAAATTGCTTCAAAGTTAAGCTTATGCCCAAAATGCACAAACTGCCGAATCTAGTTTTCAGATTCGGCCGAAAAATAATAAATCGGAGTCTACTGCTGATAATACATTCGCAAAAATTGTCCTGGAGAAAGCCAAGCCGGGCATACATTTTAATTCGCGTCTGCAGAATTCGAGCCAAATTCATAGATATCGATATAAATGCCGATGGCAGATCACATCTTTTTCTCCGAAAATCATTGCTGCGGGCGTAAAAGGGATTTATTTTGCAAGTAAACGAAACGCCCGCCATTTTGCTAGCCCCAGAAAGTTCTTTGGGGCATTATTGCCCCGTTGACAAAGTCGAGGCTGGTAAAGTACCATCCTGCCGCTGCGGTGGAGCGAAGTGCTTTATTTACGAGCAGGGCGAAAAAAACGGAGGAAAATTCTCGCCTCTCCAGCGCCACTTGGGCGAAAGTCGAGTAGCGCGGAGCCGTGTCCTTTATTAAGCGACACGCAGTAAAACAATAATTAGCCTCGTCAAACTTTACTTTTCTCAATAATTAATTGGACGGCAGCCTGCCAGGGATTTTCGTTTTTATTGTTGCCTGGAAATGTCGTTTTACTTTATGAACACTGCAAGGGAATGATAAAAAGGCAATTGGGTGTGTCGTTAGGTAGAGAGTATACTGTGCGGAGTACTGGCGCAGAAACCATTTGACGTGATTGACAATACTCTTGTCTGGGACAGTACAATAATGACATACTTATACCCTCTGTTGAGTATAATCAACGAAATCCTTACCGTTACTCCTCAAATCAACTGTTCAAAGAGTTCATAGTATTTGATATTACTTGAACAAATTTATTTAAAAGCTTTACAAGTTAGTTACTAGAGCCACCACAACCTTATAAAATAAAGTGACACATAGGGTCAAAACGAGCATGATGAAAGGTGAACATCACTCCGTCACGCCAAATAAGACCTCTTTTGGCAAAGATATTTTACTGCCTGGCGCCAATCTTACATAGTGATGCAATATTCCCAAAAGCGAACATTACTAAGCAAGACATCAGCAAATTGTCGAAAATTTTGTTCGGAAGGAGAAGGAAAAGTTTGTAAATTACAATCAAGCTAGGGTGCTATGTATCGTTTGTCTTTGACTTTTTACTAACTTTTGACTAACTAACACACATTTGCATTATTGATTATTTACATACATATATTTATATTTAATATAATTTCTACATAATTTGTGACACTGTCTTTTTATTATAATGCTTTTATTAGCTTGATCTGTATGTATGTATGTATCTATCTATCTATCTATCAATGTAATGGAATCTTTAATGTTCATTTTCACTAAGTTTCTGACGTCTGAATAATTTGAAATTTTGCAAATGTTTTAAGGACCGATGACAATGCAATAACTTCATAATTTTGACCTAATGTCCTGACTAGGAGTGGAATTAACCAGTAATGGAACTTAAGGAACGAAATTTCAACCACTTCTGATTGTCATATCAACATAAAACTAATTTGGAATTTTACACATGTATTAAGGATCGAATACAATGCAAAAAAAAACATAATTTTGACCTAATATCCTGACCAGTAGCCTCAGGATAAATAAAAAAAAAATAATGATTTAACAGGTTAGACATATAACCGGGCATATACTGCCAGTAAATATTGTCCTCCAATAATAAAATTAGGTAAAAAAAAAAAAGATATTAACAAGTTTTTTTTAGTTTAAAAAACTAAAAAAGGCTTTAATAGCAATGTGAGCTAAAAAAATTATAATAATTTTGAAATATAAAAAAAATGTCTAACAGCCATAAAACGTACAATAACTCAATACAGTTAAATGATTTGGAATTAGTTTAAAATGAGAATAATGTGATTGACAAAAATAATATTAATTTTAAAAAAGCGTGGGGTTCTTGATATAAATTGTTATAAGCATTTCATTGGTAGCTATTTGTAAATATAACGTTATTATTAAAATAAATTTGTAAACACCTCACGCTTTTTTTAATTAAAATTATTTTTTGTCAATTGATTTATTCTCATTTTAAACTTATTCAAAATAATTTTACTATATTGAGATTCGCTACTTTTTATCGCTGTTGAACAATATCTTAATATTTCTAAATTATTTTTTACTTTTTAGTTGATATTGCTATTAAAGCGTGATTTTTTAGTTTTTTAAACCATATTTTTATTTTGAATAATATCCATGTGTGCATGTGCGTGTGTGTGTCAATCGATGTGAAAATCTCTATCGCATGCTACTAAGAAAAAGTGTTATTTTCTTGTTATAAAAAAAAATATATATTACAAAAAAATACCAATATTTATAGGCTTGAATACACGTATATGTACTTGCGCGTTAGCAACCAATTACATATGTATATGCTGCCGTATGCTTCAGCCATTAAACAGGCTTTTACTTAGTTAGCCGACACTGGATTGATTGCTAGATTGGATAATTTAACTCTGCAGTGTCTTATATGGGCCATTTTATTATTGGACATTTTATCGATGTATTCACATAATAATAAATGGGGTTTTAAAGTTTGTAATTTTTTTAATGGATGTTTTTTTTGTAACTCCTCCATCAATAAAATTAAACCGTACATAATACAAGCAACAATGAAACTAAATCATAATAAAACCATTATATTTAAAAGCTAAGTTTTAAATTAGCCTACTTCGGACTTATGATTCGAATTTTACAAAAATACGACCTTCTGCAGATTCTTTGGCAGGAGAAATTCGTAAGGAAGAGAGGGACATACAGAAGACGCCACGCCGCAGTTAAAATATGCGACAGTGATACGGAATGATATCGTAGGAATTATCTGTAAAATAAGGATTGCTTTTATGACCGCCAATGCCCGATAATGAGCAAAGCACTTATAAAAAAGAAGAGCAAAATAACTTTTAAGAAGATGATACACTTTTATACCCGTGCCTTTTTCTAAAGCAAATTTACCCGTGTCAGTATGACGAACAGATTTTTACTTAGTCTCTCCGTATTATGCAAATAAACATCATAACATCACAACAAAAAAATATTTTAATTTGAGTATGTCTGAAATTTGCAAAAAATGTTATGTAGAGAGTTTAGCCATAGCATGATACATTCCAAATTAGTTAATATATATTTTTTAAACCCAAATATTATATAAATACAATATTTAGTACTTAATTCGTTTCCGATCACAATAATTTACATGTATATTTTATATTTATAATAACGAATATTTCAATTTAGAATATTTAAATCAGGTTAGAACGAACACAGCGATACAATTATAATGATCTTATTACTCGATAATAAAATTTAAACATTTTTACCCGCATCGGTCTCACATACCAAAAAGTACTAATTTATAGGAAAGGAAGTTGTCAAAACATATAGTGGATTGTACACAAACAAATATTGTGTTAGGCAAAAAGCAAGCTGTTAGCAAAATAAGAAGTTAACACTTAGTCTTAACATCACGTCAAAATAGTCTTAGTATTTTGTTTTCATTACAGCCTTTTCTTTTCTTTCAAATATTCTTAGTATTTTCAAGATAGTGTTTCAGGAATTTATGAAATTATTTTTGTCGATCTGTAAGTCCGATACGATCACCATTAAATATATACATATGTATTTCAATTCAATTTCAATTTCAATTTATTTCTGCTCCAGTAGGTAGGCTTTCCTACACTTGGATGCGTCTTTGCATCTAAAATTTTAAATAAAGTAATTAATTAAAGAATATTAACTATCATGATATAGTTATGGCAATATAAATTAATTTTAGTAAATTATAATTGGTTTGAAAACCAATTATAATTTACTAAAATAAATAGAAAATAATCTAATAATCAAAATTGCTGATCAAAAAAAAAACTCAATGTCTGTAGTCATAATTATCAAGGCAATAATATGATGGTCATGAAAATAGATAAGGGTATATTAAAAATATCTACATTTAAGTTAATTGTCAAATCTAGCAATATAGCCGTCGTCGATAAAAATAAAAATAAAAATTACGCTTTTTGGCAAAGTTGATTATCAAGAATTTTCCGTTATTTTACATTAGGATGCTCTTGGAATAAGAATTCAGCATTATCATAATCTCTTAAGTCATATACAGGATTCTTGACTAGGCCATTAAATAAGACTTTTTTAAATTGGTTCTCTCCAAGACTTCTGATATGTGTTGGGACCTTGTTATAATAACACAGGCTTTGGTGAAGGAAACTGTAGCGCACTTTACTAAGCCTGTGCCGATTTAGATGTAGATCAAATTTATTTCTTGTATTGTGTTGATGGAAATCGCTATTCGACGGGACATCCAATATGTACTTACGAGCGAACATAATATTTTGTTGGATATAGCACGAGTACATCGTCATGATTCCCGACTCGATGAAAAACGGCTTACACGAAGTTCTTGGAAAGCTCTGTAAAGACTGCGTAACGCCCTTTTCTGAAGGATTAGATTAGATTTCGCAAGCCCATATAACTATTTGTCAGCGCTTCAGAGGCGGCAAAGTGCAGGTGTCGCTGATAGTACTGATGGCCAAATTAATAGCAATTTATTTTGCCATCTATAATAATATTGACAATGAATGGATTAAAAAACAAAAAATCAACAAGCTATAAAAATAATAATATTCATTAACAACATAACAAAAATTAGTGCTATCTCTTTTATTTATATATGATAGGTTCCCATTAATAAATGGCATTCTATCTAGATAGATTAAAAAATATATCTGAACATTAAAATTCATAATTATTATGTAATGAGACTTGTATTCTAATTTAAACATTGAAAACCTTGTGTAAATAATATTAAAATATTCTGATTTTATTAATTTACTAGCTGTTGCAAGCGGCTAGTAAATTAAGCTAAGCGTTAAGTTTCGAATAGATTTGTTAATTTAAGTAGGGTAGCGTTTACTTGCCTTTCTAGACTCTACCATCTTAGATTTATTTATTTATTTTATTTATTTATTTAGGTACATAGGATTAGGTATACAGTTCATTCATTGGTCATGTAATCTTATAATAATTATATAAATTATTTGATAATTAATATAGGGAGGTTTAACACATCTTACATGACCTTTACTGCCAATAGCACATCTAACTAGGCGATAATTTGGCCCGTCTCTAGATGTGCATATTTTTATGCAATTTTAAGAAATGAAGTGTTTTTTTTTTTAATAAATTATTTGGACCCACCACCTGTATATATACATAAATATACCAATTTTATAAAAAATATAGCTATGTAATAAATATATACATTTATAGTTGTAATTTAATAAAATTATGATGCACGGCTACCTATCTCGTAGACGTACAAGTATTGTTTCTCGCCACACGTCACTAATTTCATGATATCTCTATAACTATACCACCTAAACTTTTACAGTAAATGGCTAATTTTATCTTTATTTAATACCCGTAATATGTAATTGATTAATTAATTTTGATAATGATCCTTATTTTATTGCTAATGCCTTCAACAAACACTGTCTACTTTTCTTTCTTTTTTTTGAGACATAAAGCAGTTATTGTAGCTTAAATATAAATGTTGGATACATGCCTTCGTAGACTTTTTATAGCTTTTTTTAAGACTAATATTTTTGTCAAACCGTTTCTTCAGCACACGCCGATAAAGCAACTCACCAGCTCATTTTTTCCGACTCGATTCAGAAATATCGTCATATCTCATTGAAAACCAATATCTATCACAATAAAATATAGCTTATAGCACTTGTCGATGATGGAGCTTTCCATTAGTGAAGAATTTTTAAAATCGGATAAGTAGTTTCGGAGATTACCCCTTACATACAAACCTACAAACATACAAACTTACAAACTTACAAACATTACTTCTTTATAATATTAGTATAGATACCGTATGGCCGTGGTTAGAGCGGCATCTAGAGTGCACATCCATAAAGTTATACTACAAAAGTTACAAGAATAAAATTAAATTTCTTAGAATACTAATTTGCAGGAAAGCTTCATCTTGTCGAAACAATAATATATAAAACTTGCCATTGAAACTTTCAAAAAATCGTCAACTTTATATCTTTTGTATTTCAAAATCGAAGAATAATCTGTAAACTTTTCAGACTTCATAAAGTACCTACAAGGAGTTCTTGTGCCGCTGTCGCTTTCTTGAGATTGCAGAAGCCGGCGCGTATAGCATTTTTCTCAGTTTGGCAATAATCGAAAACTTTTGTGTGTGCCGACGACAGGCGCGTGACAGGAATAATATGGAATGCGCGTCTGGGGCGGGCAACGCGAAGCGGCGACAAGTTGCGGGGCGATGCCGCGATGGGCGGACTCAAGCGAAGGCTACACGTGCAACATGTGCAGGTATGTGCGGGTCTCCGGCGTGATATAGATGCCGTAAGTAGTCAGAATGTCTATCATACATATTTTGGGTTTCAATGTATCGAAATAAGCAATAATGACGCTCAGCAGATCGGCCGCCCCTCAGTTTCTCAGAGACCCGGATACATCGAGTGACGGAGAAGAGCGATTTCGGTTAAGTTAAGTTCAACTGTCAACTCACATAATGAAAATGAAATGAAAATAAAAATAAAAAATACCTTTATTGTACTAAAAATAATTACATTGGTAAAGAAAACTTAAATTCTATTTTAACTACCGATTTTTAATACAGCAAGAAGCAATTTTAATGGGAAACCTCTCTATTCAATCCCCCCTCTATTAAATTTTTAAATTTTTTTTTTCAATTTCAATTTATTTCCAAAAAAATCTTAACAGATTGTAGAAACTTAATATTTAGGTACATTTAAATTACAGTATATTAGTTCGTTATATTAGTTCGTTATATTAGTTCAGTATATTAGTACATTTAAATTTCATAAAGCACTTTTATTATCACAGTCATTGTTATACTCTCCACAATTCGTAATTTAGATGCATGCTTCCTTGTCTGTTAGTTGTGATTGTGTTGTAAATGCGTTGATTTTTTAAAGTAGAATTACATTATCGTTCTGAAAAAGACAAAATGAGTAAGGAAGGCGTATCTATGTATTTTCAGTCATATTTTCGCTCGCATTGGAGTGAGCGAGACGTTCGTAACGCTGAATACCGTGTGAATGTCATTGCGAATGTGTTGGTACGCGAAAAGCAGAGGGGAAAATGTGAGATGGGGAAAAAGTAGGATGTTAGCTTATTAAGCAAATCCATTAATAATATTAGCGGTCCCGGGGAAGTCTGCGTCATGTTTGTACGAGAATTTTAAGTACTTTTGTAAAACGCCAGGACAGTTCGAAATAACTGTCCTCGTATATCCTATTTCTGACTTGTGTTATGAAGATGAAGTGTTAGGGACGGCTGACAGCCTTTCCTAACTTTGTTGCTTTTAATAGCCCGGTCGAATAAGGCTTTAAGGGGGCAATTTCTGCGGCTCAATATATTTTCTGCCATTTTTACTAAAAACTTAGTTTACATAGAAAATACGATTTAGGAAATTCTCTAAGAAAATAGCAGACTAATCGAGAGCGTCTTCGTTATTAATAATAGTCGTCATATTTAAAAACAACCGATTACATTCTAAAAATATATAAAATTGCTTCATTCACTGAGTATAAGAATAATTAAATATTTGTTTAAATTATAGAATAGTCATGGCAACAATAATTAATTGGATTTAATTCCAGTGGCGTACCTTTGTTTTTCACATTATTTTGTTTCTCTACATCGCAAAAAGGTATAAAATAAAGCAGAATTTTGGTATTCAATAGTTCTTAAGATTTCGTTGAAACCAAGTAACCTCTCGAGTATTTTATTTTGCTTGACCTCAATAAGCTAGCTGTCACTAGAATGTCACTAGCATCGCAGACGAATTGTCGGTTATTTTTAATCATTGTTTGGAATATGGATTCTTTCCCACGGAATTGAAACTGGCAAAAGTGATACCCATTTACAAAAAGGGATGTTGTGACAACATGACTAATTATCGCCCTATATCGCTTTTGCCAGTTTTTAGCAAGATTCTTGAAAAAATTATTCTCACGAGATTGACCAATTTCTTTTCAGAAAATAATATTCTCAGCATTAAGCAATTTGGTTTCTAAAAAACTCTTTCAACCCAAGATGCCATTGCTAATCTCATAAAGAAAACACTACTAAGCCTTGACAATAGCAAAAAAACAGTTGGCATTTTCTGTGATCTCTCTAAGGCTTTTGATTGTGTAGAACATTCAGTTCTACTAGAGAAACTAGAACACTACGGGATTAGGAATAGGGAACTAGCGCTCATACAGTCCTACTTACAAGGTCGTACCCAGATTACGCAAGTGGGAAGTAGCAAAAGTACCCCACAAAGTATCTCCAAAGGTGTCCCTCAAGGCTCTATACTTGGCCCCTTTCTTTTTCTTGTTTATATAAACGACATCCCTGATTGCATTAGGTCAGTGGATGATGAGATTATCCTATTCGCCGATGACACATCCCTTCTTTTTAGCGATAAAAATAGAGACGAGCTTGAAATAAGGATTAATGAAACGATAAATAGACTTGCTGTCTGGTTCCAAGTTAATAAACTCTCGTTGAATGTTTCAAAATCTAAAACAGTGTGTTTTTCTTTACGGCCGTCCGACTCTAATAATATAGCCTTATTCTTTGGAACAGACGAATTGGAAAATGTCTCTTCTACTAAATTTCTAGGTTTGCAGATCGACCAAAAATTGCAATGGTCCGATCACTTAGAAGAGCTTAGTAAAAAGCTGTGTAGGGCTGTTTACGCAATAAAAAAGATTAGAAATTTATGCGGCTTTGAGGCTGCTAAATCTGTATATTTTGCTTATTTTCATTCTTTGATGACATATGGTCTAATGTTTTGGGGAATGGCAGCAAATTCGAAGAGGATTCTTATCCTTCAGAAAAGGGCTTTACGCAGTCTTTACAGAGCTTCTCCAAGAACTTCGTGTAAGCCGTTTTTCATCAAGTCGGGAATCATGACGATGTACTCGTGCTATATCCAACAAAATATTATGTTTGCTCGTAAGCACATATCGGATGTCCCGGCGAATAGCGATTTCCATCAACACAATACAAGAAATAAATTTGATCTACATCTAAATCGGCACAGGCTTAGTAAAGTGCGCAACAGTTTCCTTCATCAAAGCCTGTGTTATTATAACAAGGTCCCAACACATATCAGAAGTCTTGGAGAGAACCAATTTAAAAAAGTCTTATTTAATGGCCTAGTCAAGAATCCTGTATATGACTTAAGAGATTTGGATAATGCTGAATTCTTATTCCAGAGCATCCTAATGTAAAATAACGGATAATTCATGATAATCAACTTTGCCATAGAACGTAATTTTTATTTTTATTTTTATCGACGACGGCTGTATTGCTAGATTTGACAATTAACTTAAATTTAGATATTTTTAATATGCCCTTATCTATTTTCTTGACCATCATATTATTGCCTTGATAATTATGACTACAGACATTGAGCTCTTTTTTTGATCAGCAATTCTGATTATTAGATTATTTTCTATTTATCAATGGTTTTCAAATCAATTATAATTTACTAAAATTAATTTATATTGCCACAACTATATAATGATAGTTAATATTCTTTAATTAATCACATTATTTAAAATTTTAGAGACAAAGACGTATCCAAGTGTAGGAAAGCCTACCTACTGGAGCAGAAATAAATTGAAATTGAAATTGAAATTGAGTTATTTTGCGCTGTCGCTGTCTGGTGTCTTATTTTATGGTCCACGCTTCGCTGCCGTACATAACCACTGGCCAGATGTAGCAATGCAGGATCCGAGTTGTGAGTCTTAGATTAATTTGCCGGCAACACAAGACTTTTCTCATTTTATTGAACGATGCACGGGCGATTTCTATCCGGGTCTTAATTTCTTGATCGGAGTCCCATATTCACTCATGTACCTACTAGATATTTGTACTGCTGGACCCGCTCGAGAACTTTACCTGCTACCGATATACTAGGTGGTAAATCAGGATCCCTGGTAATAACCATGACTTTATTCTTCAAAATATTTATTGACAAGTCAGCCTTTTCACTGCACTCATTGCCGCGATTTCCTAAAATGGGTCCTGAGACGGCTACTGCTAGAACGATCGAAATAGTGACAAGTGACAGAGCACAGTTTTTTAATAGAATAATGTACATTTTTTGACTTTCAATTGAATGTGGGATGTCACAGTAAAAATACAATCTTCATTGTCCCAGGTACTTATTGCAAAACTGAATTCCATTCAGAGCCAGCTCCGCGATGAATGCTCTAAAACGTAACATTTCGGCAGGTTCAATGAACGATGCATATTGCCAAATGTATATACCATTAAGAGCGCAGCACTGCGGACGAATATTGCGGTATCTGTTTATACGGTTTGGTATTATAATATTTCTCACAAAAAAAAATACATATTCGAAATAAATTTATTTTAAAAACTATGTACGTTATACAGCGACCTGAGTTTTCGGAGCTGACAGTATCTGGAAATCTGAAACGCGATTTATCGGCATAATTAACTTTATAAAATCGAAGACTATCGCGGTTGTTTGACATAAATAGGATAGGTAAATAGGATAGCACCGAAACGGCGGGTGCTACAAATTCACAGCGGTAAATTAGTTTTCTATCCTATTTATAATGACGAATTTTTTAATAAAATATATTACGTCTTATCATTTAAGATGAAGTCGGATTTATTTAATTATTGAGCGATTTTTTTATTAACCTCGAAAAATAATAATGAAATACTATACATATTAGAGATAAATAGACTTTCCCTAGTATTTAATTTATTATTTAAAAAATTCATTTAAAAATACCAAAAATTATAACATTTTATTAAAAAGCTCGTATCGGAGCGAACGTTTGTAGTATGGATATTTGAAGCTTTGGTAGTATAAATTACCTTTGGTAGTATGGTAGTATAGATTTATACCGTTGGTAGTATAGAACCAACGTGGTAGCGAACGGTTTCGTGAAGCTTGGGCCACACGATCCATTTTGTTTTCGGATCGGCTCAAGTAACGATTCAGCTCCTATTTAGAAGCCTCCTCGTGCGGAAGGCTATCCCGGGTAAGACTCTCGCGTGTCAGGCCTCAATGCTGGTGGACCGATTTCTCCTGGCGGGATTGTATCCCGGCGCTACTGGACGGTTCGCGCACCACTAGGCGACGCGAATCGATTATGCACTCTGACTAATGAGTCTGGAGACTATGAAAATATACTGCCTCCTAAGCAGCGGGGGTGGATGTTGACCTGCTGTAGTTAAATGTAATATGACGCATTACATTTAATTTAATATAATGTGACACATTACATTAACATTTTAAAAATTAAGCGATAATATTGCTGAAAACAACATATAATTATAATATTATATGATGATGACATTTTTCAGAGCTTTTCATCACTAAGCTTACGAAAATTAAAGCAAGAGAAATCGTCAAAGTTTGGCTCGTTACATTACATTACATTATATTTTTTTTAAATTTTAATGCAATGTAATGTGACGCATTACATTAAAATTTTAAATGCTGACGCATTACATAAAAATTTTAAGTCGATGTTACTTTCAATAATATAATACCATTTTCAACTAAAAGAACACATCTGCAGTTTTTTTATACGAGGTTTTCCTTTTAGTTCACTATTTCGTAGATCATACTTTTTAAATGAACAAAAGCATGGTGAGGCTTGATAATGGTATTAGAGAAAAGTAATGAAACCCCAACAATGACGCTATTTTTATACAATTTACACATTTTTTATACAATTTATAAATACAACAATGACAACGTTTTAATATAGCTGGAATCTAACTGTAATCTACGCCAGAGGGACTTTAGTAAAGCCATAGAAAAATATGTATTTTTAAATAATATATAATTTAATTATGACAGTAGAATCCGATGCTATTTCAGTTCAAAATATAAAAGAGGACGATATACATAGTAAGAAAAATATCATGTCACAATAATAGATTCGTCTTTTAATGCTCGAATTCCGGCGTCAAAGGATATACTTCGAGATGAAAGCTTTCTCTGAACCCCTTATATTCAAATGTTAAAGTGAAACGTTGAACTATTAATATGAAATAATTTGTCCAAAATATGTTTTTCGTCCACGTGAACGAAAATGATTTTCTAAGAGAAGGTACGGCTATATTATTATGTATTTACTGCTTTTCCCGAGCCATAAGTAAATTTGTATTCAGGTCGTTACTCTCTCTTATGGCGGGTGTAGCGTATTTCGTTCGATATATCAATTGTCAATTTTAGCTGTCTGAGAATCTTGAAAATTCCAATCGCAGAAGTGCGTGGAATAAAAGAATGGTTCTTCGCTCTGGCTAGACGTATTACGGATAATCGGTATTTATTGTTTAGCTGTACATATAAAGAAATTTGTACAAAGGTAGTAAATAAATTACAATGTTGCAAAAGAAAGAGAGAAACAGTATTGTAGTCCTTTACGCCTTAAAACAGAGAGGCAGAAATATTTTTTTCATTAGTAATTCAAATCTGGACCTTGATAAAAAACCTAAAATTTTCAACGTCTGGTTTGGATGGCGGGTTTGCACATAAGCTGATGTGCAAACTCCGAACCAACTAAACTCAAACAAATAAAATATGTCAAAAGTGATATTCTATTATCTGTTTCTTTTATTTATTTTATATTATCTCTGAAAAGTAGACAATTATTATACATTGTGAAGGTAATTGTGAATTAATCATTGAGAAAAACAAATTAATTAAAATTGGCAAAAATAGAACGCAAATTTATGAAATAGGACTGCTTTTAAGTAAAACTAAATGTGAGAAATGTCATTTTATGGCTTAATAAACTTTGAGTGAATAGCTATTATTTGAAATTATAGAAGTAGTCTAAAGTAGGGATGGATATCGATGTCCGATATATCGAAAACATCGATGGTTAGAGATCCATGTTCGATGGTTTTTACAGCGATGGAGCCTTATCGATGTTTTGGCACCATCGATGTTAATCCATCGATATTTCCCATCTATACATTATTTCATCTTTTGCTTCATATATGAATAATAAAATGTTATCGAAGTTGATATTTCCTAAATTTTAAAGGACAATTTTTTTTATTAAATTGAATAAACGGCATTACTATATCGCGGATTTTATTATTGGAAAAAAAAATAATTGGGTGGTAATTTAGTCACAATAAAAGAGAAATATTAGTAGCTTTAAAGAAGGGAAATTTGAACGTTTTGTGTTTTTGTGTTGCAATCAGAATTTTTGCACTGTGAAACGGTGAAAGTATTTTTTTTTCTGTTGTGTTCAGTTCAGTTCAGTTCAGTTTATTTTCAAAAATCTTTACAGATTGTAGAAACATATATACTAAAATATCCGAATTAAATTAAAAACCAAGTTTTGCAATTACAAATTCAAAGAACTTATAGAAAATTAAACCTAGACAATAACAAATCGATTAAGTCAAAATATTATTTATATGTAGTTATATTAAATCCCATTATGTGACCAAATAAAATTCAAGAAAAAGTTCTTATGAATAAATATATTTAAAAACCAAAAAAAAAGGAAAAAGAAATAACAGGTAATAATAATTGAAGGCATGAGAAATAACTTAAATTAAAATGAATAAGAAATAAAATTAGTAAAATTTAAATTAAAATATCATTAAAAAATATCAAATCATAATAATACTAATATTTAGTCGCATTCACTTAAAACAAATAAAATTAAAACAAAATACAAAATTTAGAAAAGGAATTACAATTTTTAATCATTTCATTTAAAATCGTTACATTGTATGTTTCAAGTTTCAAGTTTAGTTTATTGTCTTCAAAACTTATAAATAGTTATTTATACATATTTAATTATCGATTATACACTTTCGTTAGCCGTTCGTGGTGAATTGTACGTATTCTTCATAGGTTTAAAAAATATTTTCTAAAAGAAACTTTTCTAAGGACTTTTTAAATATATTGTTATTTTTAATGTCTTTAATATATGAAGGTAACATATTAAAAAAATAGGGACCGGAGTATTCCTTGACTTGTCTCGCTATTTTTAACTTTGCAATAGGTAACATGTACTTTGATTTGTTTCTGATGTTTATGTCATGAAAATCGGTTTTTTTTTTATTTTCTCTTTTCTTGTGGAAATCCGTTAGTACATTTAAAAGGTACAATGAAATGAACGTTAGAATTTTCAGTCGTTTAAAATGACTTTTGCAAGATTCGTCCCATTTCAAATTTGCTATAATGCGTATTGCTCTTTTTCGCAGTTTGAATAGAGGTTCTCTGTGGCACGCATAACAATTACCCCAAGTACTAATAGCGTAACTTAAAATACATTCAAAGTAGCTAATATACACATTTCTAGTCTCGACTTCATTTAGCGTTTTGCTTATGATTCGTAATGCATAGCATGCCCGACTTAATCTGTCCTCGAGGTTCTCACAGTGTAAATTCCATTTTAGATTTTCATCGATATTCACACGTAAGAATCTAAAACTTGCGGTTTGAGGGACTGTATAATTATTAATTGATAAATGTATTAGTTTGTCATGATTTCTGTTTTTGGAATTTGAAAAATAAATAAAGTTGCTTTTTGAAGCATTTAAAGCAAGGTTATTGCTGTTGAACTATCTATAAAGCTTGGATAAAATATCGTTTGACTTTGACTGCAATTCCAGTGTATCCTTACCCACAACGGCTTGTGTCGTCTGCAAACATTGTTACGTCTATTTCTTTGAAATTTATTGGCAAGTCGTTGACGTATCCTAAAAATAAAATTGGGCCCAAAATAGAACCCTGTGGAACGGCGAGGCTATTTACTATAGGGGCTGAATAATTGTTTCGTACGGTGCCATTCTGACGATGTTTAATTTCGACTACCTGCGTTCTATCTTTCAAGTAAGACTGAAAACACTTTAAAGAATATCCTCTGACACCATAATGATCGAGTTTGCTCAATAAAATATCATGATTTACGAAAAAGAATGCTTTAGATAAATCGCAAAAAATCCTAACGTTAACCATTTATCAATTTGTGAGCTGGTTACACATGATACGAATTCCCCAATCGCTTTATTGGTAGACATATGTTTCCTATATCCGAATTGCCTATCACTAAGAATACCATAAGCCTCGAAATAAGCTATAAGCCTTATTTTTAAAACGCTTTCTATTATTTTTTAAAAAGAAGACAGAATTGCAATAGGTCTATAAATACCTCTTTCAGTTTTCGAACCTTTTTTATGTAGTGGAACTTTTTTATGACGTGCGTAAGCATGGATTTTCCAAATTTATTCCACAAACATCAGTGAATGTCCTTGCGATTTGTTGACCGTAATCGCGAATGCAAGTCGTACGGAAAACTGCAGACGTTTAAAATCAAATGGCAAGTTGGTAGTAATCATTGGTATTCTTGCAATGAACACATATTCTCCCTTGTACTTTCCTTTCAGAATCGTCGCTTTGATAACGTTTGGCGTTAATTTCTTCACAGCTGACCAAGTTCCGTAGCACAATCGTGGTTTATTCAAATTTCGAAGCATGATGATCACTGAACCAACTTAAAGTCGGAGATTATGCGACGGCATTCCTGGTAGGTCCAACGAATTCAGTAACTCAGTCGGATAGTTGACAACATCATATTTATTAGTTATTGTGTCAACCGATTTGTACGCCATCATTTCGCCTGCAATTTTGCTTTGAATTGTAAAATTCAGTGAGTCGTCGTCGATATTTTTCGCCGCAAAAATTGCAGGTTCTCCCAAACATACATGATTCAGATAGTTTTAAACGATATTTGGAAGAGTTTTTCGAACGATTCCTCCTTCGATTCGGTGAAATTGCAAAAAATCTCTTGGAAATTAATGTGGCCACTGACGATGTCGACTGGAACATTTCCATTTCCAATGCCTAGCAATTGCCTCGTAAAAACTTCCGCCGATTGATCATTCTGGAGTTGAGTTCGTCGTGAATTTCAGCGTCTTCTGTGTCTCCATAATGCGGACACTTTCAAACATGCATTTAATTCGTCGGCTGCTGTTGAACGTGGTATCACAGTATGAGGTTGTCGAAAATCACCGGCCAAGAGTATCATTACACCACCGAAGATGGTTTGATTATCGCGCAAGTCTCTCATCGTTCGGACCAGCGCCTCTAATTTTAACCTCTAGCATTTCTTTCCGGATAGCCTATTATAGTATGACCGTAGTGATTATGAACAAAACAAAAAAAGAATCATCCAAATTGGGCCATTCGCTCGTGAGTTATTAGGTAACGTACATAAAACCCGACTCATTTTTATTACATAGATTTATGATAATACTTATTCAATTCTCTTTACTAATATCGTACAAATATTCAAATTAATGAGAGATAGGGAGAGAGAGAGAGACACTTAGAGATTAATTTTTCATCTCACCGCACCGTTCGAGCCGAAGGAAATATACTCGTATAAGGCCCCGTCTGTCCATGTCATCCTCAGTTTTCTCGATCGTTCATTTTTGACACGTTAATGCCAGTATAATATCCTTCCTGCTGATGGGCGTCTGATTGATCGGCTTGAGAAGCAACAGGCATATTGGAGAAATACATATATACGTCTCGGATTGGTGAGACTAAGGTAAGTGAGTTTCGTCAGGGGCTTTTTGTTTAAATATGAAGTGAAAACTTATTAATGGTACTGACAATTTTTCTATCCTTAGATGCTAGACTTTCAGGCTTTTATTACAATAATGAAAATATGAGTATGAAAATATTAGCGCCAAGGTTTCTGAAAAAAACGCTGGTGTTAGGTACCTAAAATTAAAAAAAATACGGGGAAAAATAATAACATTAATTACGAATTCGATTTATATAAATGTCATTGCAATCTTTAAAACTGCGCATCACACACATCACCCCACCACAAAACGGCTAATGAAAGTCCATGCTTTGGCTAAGTGATTTCTCGCCGATATTATAATTTGTTAAGTGCACCAAAATAAACAGCTGCTGCTTTTAATAACCTTGTTACATTGTAATTACACTGAGTGGATTGTAGGCATTAATAACAGCGGACCTGCCACCATAAATTACGTAACAATTAGGTGAACAGCGTTGTGCTATTATCAGGAGTGAACCATGATGTGATCTACAATTCACGAATAATTGAATTTTAAAAACCAATGATTCCATTAGTTACTAAATTTTCAGACAATATTTACACTTTATAACAACGTTATATCTAGTGTTAAAATAATATATAAATAAACAACTAAAATTTTTCGAAATCGTCATGTAAATTAATTTATCTCATATTCTCTAGTTCTAGAGCTGTCGCCTACAACGGGCGAACCCGTCACCTCAGGAAGTTTTAACGATATTAGATCGCTCTGTCTCCACTGAGGTAAGCGTAGAAGACTTGGGACGAAAACAGTACACCGTCTAGTTACGCCACACGCCCTTAAGAAGCCAACGCCTTACCGCGAGATAAAACCAGATTAATCACCTAGTGGCCTGACACTCGCGCCCTTAATAACAGATGGTCTAGTACCTACTACGTTAGTAGTACTATGATTCCCTAATACTACAATAGATAAATGTAATAAATTCAACTCGTGCCCCATCGCAGAAATATTTGTCTACTTTTACGGCACGTCGGACGGAATATTAAGGCTGTCCCTTTTAAAATTAATGTGTCGCTTCTAAAATTAATGTGTAATTCGAGTAATCTGAATAATTCAAGTAATCCAGTAATATGTAATCTATGTTACTTTTTTGTAAATATAATATATGAAAATATATACATTTTTCAATACGTAGGTGATGATAATATATGGTGCTGGAGATAGCACGCAAATCCTATGAAGCAGATTCTATGTACGTAAAACAAAACACGAATTATTCCACATGAAAAATTGATTTGAAAGTCATCTACAATCTTTTTTTATTTAGACCTTGGTTATTGAGCAAAATTTTCTTTTATGATTAGGTTTTCGATAATCGGATTTTGTTTATTAGTAACAAAGACCAAAATTAAAAAGAATTTAAGTATAGATGATGTAGACAAGTCTACCTTTTAAAAAACTCCTAATTTATAATACCTTTTTTATTTAGATATAAACCTAGTTTCAATAATGAACGCCAAAGAACGTTTAGAAAATCAGGATTTTATAGTGCTGAATATTAGAAGAATGTTCGAGGAATTTAATTATTCAAAGAATATCGTAAGAAATATACTGACGTACACAAATAGGTGCATAAATACGTCGCATACACAACCTTCTATTGACACTGTTTTGCTTTAATCTATAGCGCTCATTTGACTTTAATCTATAGCACTCATTTGACTCAACTGAGCACCTTTATGACATTCACGCCTAATTTATTATCAAATATTATTATGTATACCAATTAGTATAAAGAATTGAGCGCGAAAAATTGCTGAAATTCGAAGAACATTAGTAATAAACCAGTCATCCAGAAGAGAATTTTATTCATTCAAAATGTTCTTTAATTTCTTTCCTTTGAGATTAGACGTGTTACGTTTGGCGCCAAATGTTTTTAATGGCTGAAAATGTGGGACCAAAGAGAATTTGTAATATTTTCTTTGACTTTCCCCATGTAATTCCCACAGTATTTAGGATTTCTACGAAATAAGACTTTTGTAGGATTAGGCCCGTGGACCTAATCACATAAATTTTATGATTGATTCGTCGGGGTCACCAATGTAAAGGATTAGGCCCTGTAAATTTAGATTGAATCGCGAGTGCCGCGCCGCGTGACCGTCGGCGATCCACGAGCGCGGTCGGCGCAGCCGGTATTAAAACGCAGTGTGTGCTCCGTAAAAAGGTTTAATATGTACTGGTTGAGCGAACCGTCTGTCTGCTCTTTCTGCGTGTACTTGCGCTGGCAACATTATCTGCTGTTGCCAATGGCAACAATTTTTGCCTTTGCGATTGGCAACATTAATTAGCGGGTCATTCTCTGGGGTGTACAAACTGTTCTGTTGAAAACGACACACTTTAATCAAAATGTACCTTAGAACTTTACCTACCTATCCGTAGGTGTATAAATTTAATGTAAACAATTAGCAATATTGAAGTATCTAAACAATTAGTACCTCGTTCGTCTTTACCTACCTATCCGTATATAAATTTAATATAAACAATTAGCAATAATAATCTAAAACTAAATTGAAATTTAAAAATAAGCGCTTACTTTTCACCAAAGAGTTCCAGTGGCAATCTCCCGCCTCCATCTTCAGATCCTCTTCATCGTGAGTAATTGAAAGTCGAGCTCAAACTCGACTATCCTAGCACTTCCCATCAAGGAGTTCATGTGGCAATCTGCCGGCTCCATTTTCAGACCCTCGTCACTATGTGTAATGGAAAGTACTTATTACAACAAACAAACGAGCTGACTTTACTTTTCTTTACTTTTCACCAAAGAGTTCCAGTGGCAATCTCCCGACTCCATCTTCAGATCTTGTTCATCATGAGTAATTGAAAGTCGAGCTCAAACTCGACTATCTTAGCATTTTCCACCAAGTAGTTCCAGTGGCAATCCGCCGGCTCCATTTTCAGACCCTCATCACTATGTTTAATGGGAAGTACTTATGACAACAAAACGAACGAGCTTACTTTACTTTTCTATACTTTTCACTGAAGAGTTCCAGTGGCAATCTGCCGGCTCCATTTTCAGACCCTCGTCACTATGTGTAATGGAAAGTACTTATGACAACAAAACAAACGAGCTTACTTTACTTTTCTATACTTTTCACCAAAGAGTTCCAGTGGCAATCTCCCGCCTCCATATTTAGATCCTGTTCATCAGATAACATCGATATTTTTTATCAGCAAGTGGTTAAAAAATGGTATGCAACTTTTGAAACGCACAACTTACATACGAAAATTGCAACTTAATATAAAGCTTGTAATGAGACTGTGAGGCAAAGGAAAACATGGTTGAGGATTTTTTATGAAATTGAACTAAGGTGTGTGCATTTATCAACTGTGTGCCAGTACTGTGACTTTAGACGATTTATAATCCGCTGCACATAAATTGGCGACTTCGATTGTCGTGTCCATTGGAAGTGGTCGGCTGAAAAATGGCGGACGGCTGCTATGGCCCGCTATCAGATGGAGACAGACGGCCTAATGGGTGCCGATAAATATCTCCGCAGGACAGCGCGGTAGGGATATGCAAAATGTGTCGTCGCCGGAGCAGCTCTAGGCGTTTATCTCTCCGCTCGCCGCCGCCGTGGGACTTACGAGCCATCCATTCCAAGTCTTAATACCGCCGACGACAGTCCGAGGATTTCTGAGGCTAATAGAACGGTCATAGAACTCATATCGTGGAGTATTTTTAATTCCATATCAATTCACACGCAAAAAATCTACGTTGAAGCTCACGGTTGCTGCACTGATTAAGTTTAATATTTACAAATTACAAAAACGAGGAAGCAATCACTTTATTTAGTTCGATAAAGTGCCGCAGACTAGCTTGTCAACGCGCAGCCGACTATTGTCTCACTTTGTTCGGTGATCTTGATGAAAACATTGTTTTTACAAGCTTTTATTACAAGTTTTTATTCACCTTTGCAATGTATGCCAGTTAGTATGTATGTATGTATGTTTAGTTCAAATCTCGCATGCTGAAGTAGAACCACTTTCTCTTATTCTATGAAGTTGAAATATTACATGTTGGTTCAGTTCCGATGAGAATGCATTTTTGTGATGAGCATGACCTGATTCTACACCCAGGATCGGCTCTCGACGAGGATACTCTTCCACGGTCAACAGTACAGAAACGAAATTTTGAATACGCATTTAATTATGACAGCCCGTTCTAAGTTTCGCCGCGACAGGGCTGCTGCATCCAGGGTTGGCATCCAACGAGGGGACTCCTCTACGATCAACAGCACAAACAGGAATTTATGTAGGTATAGCATTCAATTATAGCCCATTTTAAGTTCCACTGTGACACGGCTGCTGCATCCGAGGCTGGTTCGAGACAGCATTTTAATAAAAGCTTGTTTTTAAACATGTGATTTTACTTTCAACTTATTTTTAATTTCAAATATTCCTTAAACACCACAAAAACATTACGGATGGATCGAAGCCTAACTTATCTTAAGAATAAAATACATTTCTTAAAATACAATTCTTATTTTGAAAAAAAAAATAATATGCATGTTAACTGTTTTTGAGTTCCAGATGTACCAGCCGTTTTCAATCAAGCTTTAGAGAAATAGCTATTTATTTTGAGGGAATATTCACAAAGAAACGAGAACCGTTGTATGTTTTCTCATCTTTCAATTTAAAGTAAAATAAATATTTAGATATTTTCGCTAGTTTAACTAAAAATATTCTCTTGAGGTTTAACTATTATTATTTGCAAATACGTATGTTAAGTATGACTTCTGTTGATTGGCTTCAATAGCCATGATAATAGTAACACAGCGCGATGTGTCCCATTCCGATGCGAAACAACGATATTCTTAGTTCTTCTTCATCCGGGCGCCAGATAATGCACGCTTGGGGCCGAATAGTGATTAAACCGGATAGTATCTACCGGATATCCGGTTAAATTTAAACCGAACATCCGGTTATCGAATCGAATTGATCATAGAAATAAGTAACCCAAATTCGAAGATAGTTGACACAGAAATAAAAACCATTTTAGGGGATGAGAAATAAGCAATATGAACATGTATCTTCGGATTTGCGAAACTTTGCTTTACCCGTATACTCGTACTACTATAACTTTACCAGTGGACAGTTCGCCAGTTGCCGGGAAATGTGCCGAGCAGATGGCGGTTTCCGTGTCTATTTCGTTTTCATGAAATTGCTAATCGATTCTAAATAAATAAGTATGTCGCATAAGTGGTCATGTCTGTGGACATTATTAGTCGATGTTAAAAATGTTTTTAAAATCGATTGTATAGATCTCATTTGCGTGATTCGGAATACGTGAAATATTGCCGGATATTCGGATTTGACTGAATACTATTCTGTATCCGGTTCATCCCTGACAGTTTCTCAAAGTCAAGAGTTGTCGATAATACCAATTGCAATAATACGTATGTGATCTTCTCATAAACAATGATTATTTAATATGGGAAGCGAAGCTATAGAGAAAAAAATGAGTAGACCTAACGGTTCTAAATAACAATATTGTAGAATTAAAACCAAAAGTCGTCAAAGGCTCTACACCGCTGCAAAGGTAGCTTAAGTCGGACTTAGATTAGATTTAGGAGAATTTCTTTTCGTGGCGTCACAGCTGAAAGGAGACCGCGATTTAATAAAGTTGATATATGGACGGCAGTAAATGTTCATTTCGGGCTCTTGTTCGTTCCGACATAAGTACCTTCCATGACTCTTATGCTTTTCCAGCCACACTAACTAAAGAAAAGTCCAATTTACACAAGTCTTGCAATTCAACAATAGTTTGGCACAAAAATTTAAATTATAACATTATTTTGAAGTGGTTTTTTGTTCTTCTCTTTATATGCTTTAAATATATAAATTTACCCATTATATACTGATTTATACAGTTGGGTTTCTATTACCTTAGGTGTAAATTCCATAACTTTGATTTTGTCCATGTTTCCTTGTGTAAATCTTTCATGATTTTCTGTAGTTATTGGATTGATAATGCAAGCACATTCATCATATCTGCATTTGTACTAATATACGATTTTAGGTATATTCTTTAGTAGGTGATTTAGTAATGAGTAAAATAATATCTATTAGGTAATCAGTTTTTTTGTGTCACATCTTTTTTCTCTTAAAATAGCAGGGCTATATAGGACATTGGCGGGTAAATAACCTGGTAGAATAAGTCGGATACGTTTCTGAGCAGATGAATAAACGCGTTCAAGTATTTGCAAAGATTTTTCAAAAGCTTTTGATCGCGTCGATCACTCTATCCTATTAACCCTTTAGGCCTCGGCCCCTCAGCCGATTGACAAGTTGATGTCCCAAAAAATTTTAGTAAAAATTAGTAAAAAAATTGAATTATGACACTGTCTCACCAAAAACATTAATTACTGCCAAACCACTGTACCCATAATTAAAATGAAACATATTAACATAAAAAAATAAAACAAAAATACATTAAAATAAAATTAAAACGGGCCCGTCACGCTAAATCAGTTTGTGGCCGATATCGGCCAATCGGGGCTTGAGGGGTTAAATAAACTCTCAGTATTTAGTGTATATGGAAATCTCCTTACGTGGTTTATTTATTACCTTAGAAATTGGCACCATAGTCAAGAGGAATTTTGTCTTTGTCCCGTCTGGTGTTCCCGAGAGGTATCGTTTAAATTTTGTCGTTGTCGCATCTGGTGTTTCCCAAGGCTCTCATCTGTGACCTAGACTAATCTGCATTTACATTAATGGCATAGGTAAGTGTTTCTCAAACTCTGTAAAAATTGAGGCCGACCGCATGGGCTTTTGATAGGCTTCCTCGATATTGCTAGGTCCCGTTTGTTGAATCCAACATCAAAGCACCCAAGTGCAGTAATATTTCATTCACCAAATTACTACCACGACTACTACCTCGGTATTGATCAAGAAAGACATTATTTCGCAAAACTACTCAATTACGGATCTCAGGGTAATCTTGGATACAGTATTAACACATACATTGCTTTTCACGCGATATCGCGTGTTGCTGAACCACACCAAACACCCGTTCACCCAATATCGCGTGGTGGTTACTAACGAGTTTCTATGCGTTTTAATAAATTTTGGCCAACACACGAAATTCAAATTTTCAGTTTGGCAATAAACGTGTTAACGGGCGTCGCGAACATTGAAGCGAAAAAATAGTACCTAGGTTTAATTTTCCGAACATAAAAAACCCACTTGTGATGAAAACATTACATTGAGCCTTGTTGCGACATATTGCTTATGGCGTACTTATTACTCTGTTCATAATCAGACCAAAGGAAATAAATACAATAACGTTTCGTGAGGAGAATGAATTACAGCGAACGCCAAGTATTTGAAATGTACGAGGAAAGCTTAAAATATCATAATTAAAATACCTTGGCAGACCGCTGACATGGCATTGTTTTACGACATCCTTCGCAACCCGGGACTCTACTGCAATATTATCATTAGTCAACATGGCGCATAAAAAACAGACAAGGTTCCCTCGTACGTTTCATGTACCAATGTGCAATAAAACCCATGGGCAAAACTCCTCTATTAGCAGTATTAAGGACACGTGTAACGATAGGTACGGTGACGCTGACGCTAATATTATATATGTTTCGATAAACACAATTTAAGTAATTGGTTAAAAAATATATTTGATAATTGTGTAACCCAAAAATGTATAGGTAATTGATAATTATGTAACCTAGTAAATACTTACCTAATAACCTCCTCTTACATCCCCTCCTTTTTTCCTATATATTATTTTTATTAAAAATATTATTTAATCCCTAAATTATAATAATTTTAATATATATTCATTTCATCACTTACCTATATTTTATTAATGCGCTTCCAATAATAAATGACATAGGTTAGGATATTCCATGGCCTATGTACTTAGTTAATGTTATTTATTTTTTATGGCTGTATAAATCCATAACAAATTAATTTATAATCACAGTTTCGTTTGGCATACCATGCTGTGACAAGATACTTCTGTTTCTGTACGCGTTCTAGTTGTCCCGTATTTAAGTATTGAACGATTGAGTTTATATAAAGGTCACAAATTATTAACGACTTGTTCCGCCATTGCGGTCTGATTTCCTTCTGTTCGTTCGCATGTATTGGCTCTAATACAGTACATAAATAGCGGTCGATAGGAAACTAATAACAGAGCCTTACATTGAATATTTGATACGTAAGCTGGCCGTCCGTGGTCACAGGTGAAGTGGCTTAACGGGCCAATGGCCTCCGGGGGTTTCATCGCCGTTGTGGTACCCTCCATTCTACTTCCGGGCACGAGTAATTTAAAACGGAAAATGGCGGAGTAAGTTTTAAATATTATACGCTATGCTTTATTTGAATTTAGCGTTGTGAACGAAATTATTTTTCTTCTTGAAAGGGAAGTGGGTGAATTCTATAAAATCGACGAACTGTATCTTAAAGAGGTTGTTTCCTTAACAACTAGATGGGTCGTTTTATTACTGAGCATTATTTTTGTCCTTATTACCGCTCATCGACGGCTACCCCTGAGGTTATTATCGCAATAATCGTTGATGAACGACATTGTTATCTATTTTGCAGTTTTTTAGGCGCGCCTGCGCTTAGTTTTCACGGGCGTCGCTGTCGCCGAAATTTCATCTATGAATGCCTCTCTTTTCGCAACGACTCGCGAGGCAGTGCCGTTGGTCTCATTAGTTTCTGTATATTTATTTACGTTTCGAGTGAAATTTGCGTGGTGATCGCGTAGAGATTTGTTCACGTTATGAATTTTCATTTTACCGTACTATAGTATCGTATGTAAATTATGGTCTAGATAAAAATTAAATGATTGTAATTAAAATTAAATTTTTAATAATATTTTGTCACGCTATTGCGCTCATATTGAACACAACTAGAGCTGTCAGCTACAACGGGAGAACCCGTCACCTCAAGAAATTTTAACGATATTATATCGTTTTGTCTCCTGTGAGGTGAGAGCAGACGACTTAGGACAAAAACAATCCACTGTCTAGTTAGGCCACCTGCCCATCAGAGGCCAACGCCTTACGACGAGGCACCGGAAAAGGTAACCAGCGGGCAGCCTCGCCCCCTGACTACTAGTTTGGAAGGATATTGCCGTCTGGAATTAACCTTCAGGATACCTCCTACCTCCTGACTGGTTACAGGATCGAGGTCGCTTGCGCAGATCTCTCCCCTAGGAAGCGGGGATACGGTGACTACCGAATCTATCGCGGACCACGGCATCCTTAGCCCAACTTATTTACCCGGCATTGGGTGGCCAAATGGTCGTTTCAAGAGCAGTTGCTATAAGGTTAACAACTATCCCCGAAACATTACAGTTTCCAGACTCCCGCGGATGTTAGCTGTACAGTGAAGGTTGAAGGTTGACTCTATAGGAAACATTACAGTTTTCAGATTCCCGCGGATGTTAGCTGCACAGTGAAGGTAGAAGGTTGACTCCTACAGAAGCCTGGCCTTCAGGCCAGCATCCTGCCCTGGCTCTCTCTTCTGCTTGCAGGTCGCCGGATGTGTGTTGACCCGTGAGTATGATCGACCCTGAACACATGGGTCTTCGTGGCCAAACTGAAACATGGCCCATATTGACCATAGTGCAGCGTTTCTCGTTCGATCTCGAACAAATTAATTATGCATATATATTAGTTGTTTTTCAAGAGGCCTCACTCGTGCGTTTTTTATTGCAACTTGCGTTTTCCTCTGACGTATGCATGTAATAGTCAAACTAGTTGAACGACAGCGCAAGCCTCAGCGCACCCGGATCCGGCACCATGCGGATACGCGTGCGTCACTCCGTACGTTTTAGGAGACATAATGGCAATTTTTGGTTCCACTATTTATATAAGCTGGTAAAAATTTGTTTTTCACATTCGTGTGAAGTTTTTGAAAAGGATGTCATGAATCAGCTCCAATTCTTTCAATATTTAAAAATTACGTTTATTCAAAAATTTATTATCCAGATTGATTGCCGCTGTTCACGTTTTTCATCTTTGCATTTCTTAACACTAAATATGCAGCACTGATTGCTACAAGTTCTCACTAAACGCAAGATGAAATTAAAAGTTACGAGGCAAGATGAAGTCGAAAGCGCACGAGTGGGGACATACCTGCAATTTGTGGGCGCATATTTTTTAAGCGGTATTCTTTTTTTCCGGCACCATGACAAAATGGAGTGATGTAAAAGAAGACAACATTTTTGTTGTTATATGAAGAAAATCTTTGTTTGCGCAAGTCATACTCGGTGGAATACAGAAAAAGGGAGATGGGAAAAAGTGCACTAAAAAGCAATAGAGTTACTAAGGAAATACTCGATTTCAATACAATAAAATAAAACGTAAAGAGGCACCAACACAGTGACACACTTGATTGTAAAAGAGAAACAATAACAGCTCGAAGGAGATCTTAAATAGTGTTAACTTTTCCATAAATACTTGACGAATGCGAGTTGTCCCAACTTGACTGCATGCCTGTAACACCAAAATATAAAATAGAAAAACCAATAACTAACTGATTTTGAAAAAGAAATAGCATTGCTTTGAGTTACAATATATTTTAATTTCGAATTCCAACTCAAACCGAATTTATACAAGTTAAAATTGGCCAGTTGAGGTGTGCCAATTACTACGAATAAACCCGCCCCCCAAAGAGCTATAACGAAGTGAACGCAATGACTTAGAGGACAAACACAATCCACAGTCAAACTGGGCTAACAACGCATAAAAGTCCGACGCGGGTAACATACTCCTCGTGTGTGAAACACTTTTTTTATAATTTGAAATGTAATTTCATTTGTAGAAATACTATTTTTGTAATTTCGTAATGTTATTATATATCTAATAATTTTTTGTAATGTAATTACTATACCCAGATCGGGTTTATGAAAATAAATTTTTCATTTTCATTTTTCATTCAAAAACCTCGTATTGTGTCAAACCACCATTACTCGAATCAATAACCAACTATAAACCGATTAAAATGCCGCCATCGTCGCTAACGGTTCATTGATAGGTGTTCTGGCCTTTGTCTGTATACGGAGTCGCTTTCCACTATATCTTGCGCCGGATCGGCCGAAACAATGGCTACATAGGAAGTCCGAGGGGGTTTTGATCGCTCGGGCGCACTGGAAGGGGGGCGGACCGCGGCCCTGGGATGAAAAGCTGCGTCCGGTCGCCGTCACGACGCCTCATTATTGTCCCCCGCTATCTTTGCGCCCAGATAGATTTGAAATAGTACCAACCTCCAACGAGTACCCAACGTCTATTTAACGACCCTGCCCTTTGTATTGTTGTTTTGATACAGTCGTACAGATAGAATGTTCGTATGTGTGTGTAAGTAAGTAGACTAAAGACTAAACCTCGATGAAATGAAAAGGAATATCAGGATACACAAATATACATTTCTAATAATAAAGCCCGATAGAACTGAGAATAGCTATGAACTAAAAATACCTTATAATTATTTAATATTATTAGATATTTTATTTTATTTAACACGATTATTTATTTTCTGAATTCTATTATATGTATATATATATATATATATATATATATATATATATATATATATATATATATATATATATATACATATATTCTATTATATGTATTATATATATATATATATATATATATATATATATATATATATATATATATATATATATATATATATATATATATATATATATATATATATATATATATATATATATATATATATATATATATATATATATATATATATATATATATATATATATATATATTTTCTGAATTCTATTATATATTTCCTAATGAGATTATATTAGTTATAATTTGTAATGTTTATGGTACTATTATTTTTTTTCAACTTTCCGAATATAAGTACAAATATATATAAAACTAAAGAGTTCGCTGCCTTGGAACAAGTCTTGACAGTAAAAACTAATGCTCATATCGACCGTGCTCATTTTTAAAAAATAATATAAATACACGTATATGTAACTTGTTATGAATATTAGTGATACATATGATTTCTTAATGCGTTGTTAAATTGAATACTAAATAAATAAATCATGAGATCGGGCGGGGGGGGGGGGGGGGGGGCATTTGTATCACTTGAAATTGTTCGTGTTAGAAAATGTTTACAATTTTGGATATTAGGTTAAGGAATTCTGGGTTGCTGATATACACGTCACGTAATAATAATACCTATTATTAAATACATACAAAAACTTAAACCACGTCTTTGCCATTTTACTATGCTATTGTAAAGATAGGCAGTAAGTTAAAAATACTGAACAGTAATATTCCTGATAGTAATATTCCTGATACATAATTCTTACTGTATAGGATCGATAAAATTTTTAAAAATCGGTTGTGTCACCCCAACACTCTCCTGTCAAGTAGCCAGGAAATTAATTCATCGGAATATTAATTTCATAAATCCTACCACCACCCCCACCCTACAAAATATTGGGTCTCTGCTGTTGATCGTTGAGGAGTTCCCTCATAGGGAACCAACTTGGGGTTCATCAGCCATGTCATGGTGGAACATGGAAAAGGTTATAATAATTGAATGCGCATAAAAAATTTTGGGTCTCTGCTGTTGACCATTGAGGAGTTCCCTCATCGAAAGCCAACCCAGGATACATCAGCCATGTCATGGTAGAACTTGGAAGGGGCTATCATAATTGAATTCGTATACAAAATTTTGGGTCTCTGCTGTTGACCGTTGAGGAGTTCCCTCGTCGGGACCCAATCCTAGGGGGACGGATTTCAATCACAATCTTTCTTTTCAGCTCATGCCATGACCAAATGATGCCTGCATGCCAAATTTCAGCTTAATCGGATGAAGCGTTTCGGCGCTATCGTCGGAGAATACACACAACAAGACGCACAGAAGTGCGTCTAAAATACGTTTCTTAACAGGAAAGTAAAAAATAATTAACCCAACAAAGACTAAATGAAATTAATTAGTGACGAATATTAAAAAAACCGCGAGAAATGATCAAATATAAAATCTCTCCCGAAGATCTTTTCATTCAGGTGGATGGCACATCAATCAAGGAATGGCACTAGGGGGAAAAGGGGGAGGGGACAGGGAAGTTGAATGATGGTGCCGAAATTGGCTGATCGTGACTGCAGGGGCATGTTCACTGAAACACGCGAGAGCGCTACAATTATTTGATTGATTATTGTTTGGTATCGATTTGGACCGGTCATTACATTTCTTTAGGACTGCTACTTTTAATGTATATCGATTAGCTGTATGTTAAACATTTTATGACTCCAAACTTATTTAAATATTCTTGCAGAATTTAAATTCGCACAGTGAATTGCGCGAAATAGGCTGAACAATAATTTATTATCTCAAAATGAGAAAAAAAAATCAATATGTACGCAATAACATTGATGCTGGCCAGCCAGGCAGCATTTCCCAGTGACAATTTCAGTATTGTTAGAATGAAGAAAAATATAAAGTTTTGAGCGGTACTCAAGCAAATACATTTGCCTACCTAGCAATGATTCTGGATAATATTGTTTGCCCTGGGAGAATGACATAGTGAGAGCCACATCAATTTAGTTGATTTGGTTCTCTTTCTCTTTAAAATCTCTTTCTCTTTGAGAGAAAAAAGAGAAACATTGTAAACATTTGCAATCGTGCAGTTAAAATATTGGGCCTTGTAATAAGTACATGTACACAATTTAATAATCACTTTGATATTTATAATATAAGACACGCTTTTTAAAAGCATTTTAGAATACAAGTTTTTTATATGGGATAGAAATGAGGCTATGTATTGATGATAGAGCGCATTAAAAAAATATTAGAAATCTATTAGAAGACTAGAATAATAGAATAGGATATAATAACTTTATTGTGCTATAAAACACTGGTTTAATATAAAAGATAATTTATGCATAAATATCGGACTAATAGCTATAGCGATATCTTACAGTTAACCATTTGATAAAATGATTCCTAATTTTCGCCGTACGATTCACAAAGAAATAGTAAAGTTAAATTTAAAGTAAACTAATACAAATATATGTCAGTAACTTATGATAAGGTTGCCCAGGGAAGGATAAAGGAGAGGACAAGGTGAGGTATTTGGTCAGTGGCTGTGTAAAAATAAATGTTTCTTCAACAACTTTTTGACAGTATGCAATGAAGGTGCATGCCTGATTGAGGGAGCTGATTCCATAAACGAGCAGAATGGACCGTAAAAGAGCGCGTGTAAACAGAAGAATGATGTACCGGAATGGCGAGTGTGTTATCCCGGCTTGATCGAAGTGGTAGACCATGGCCTCCCATAGGGTGGAAATTCTCCTTGAGATTGGAGGGTGAAGTGGGGTTATTGAGTATGTTGTAGAGTAGCGACAACGTATGCAAATTTCTTCGATTGCGAATAGGAAGCCAATGAAGTTGCTCACGAAAGCAGCTAACGTGGTCGAACTTTCACAAATTAAAAACATACCTGATAGTGATAAAGATATTTTGCAGACGCTCCAGCTTATTCAAAATAAACTCACTGGCATCTATATAACAAACATCACCGTAGTCAAGTATAGGCGTTAATACAAAGGGCACAATAATGTCTTTATGTGACATGGGGGGAAATCTGATATGGCGCTTCTAGAGCATGTTCCTCTTCAAGGAGGCTATGGGCTAGGATCTGAAGAAGCGAGTGTGGAGTGGGAATTGGAGCCAACCAAAGAAACACACACTAGCCATCAGGCCCAAGCTATATGGAACAACGTGGCCCCCAGTGAGATGAAGCACATTAATATTCCCTCGCAGTGGAACGGACAAAATGAAGCTAATAACTATAAATAACAAAGTCAACATAGAGTCCTGTGGGCAATTCTTGAAAAAATGGCATGCTAAATGTGTCCATGATATATTTGATTTACATGGACCATAGACAAATTTAGCATGCTAAATTTTTCAGGGAAAGCCCCCCTGGGGGGGACTTTGATGTTTTATTTCCCACGTTAAATCGGATCTGCCAAATTTCGTTTTGACTAAGCGGGCGGATGACGCCACCCCTACCGACGCTTCATACCCCGCACTCTCCCAATTCTAGTACTGGGCGAGTACTAGTACTGTGAGATTGCAGGGTATGAAGCGATGCTCGGGGACGGCGTTATTTGCCGATTCGGCAATTCCTCGGAGCTCGCGTGCGAACTCTATTTAATGATGAATTAATAAAAAGAGAAATTATTTTAATGTGGATGACGTCAGGACGGCGTCATCTATCTGCAGAGCAGACAACTAACTGATACAACAGCCGCTTTTAGCCGAGAGCTGAACCCTATATGAAAGTACGGTGTATCTCCGCAAGGCGCGTCGAAGCTTGCCTAGCGATGAAATTTCGCAAGAAATATACACGATTTGAAAACAGGAAACGCTATTCCTCTATTTTGAAAAAAATATATATAATTGAGGAGCGCGAATTTAGGAACCATAAATATAGAGCTGGTAAGTCTCGCGTGGAACTTTTGTTTATTTTGCGTTAGGCCCAATATTCACGGATTTAAGTTCTCGAAATAATTTAGCAGGTTAGGTATATCCTAACTAGTAAAAATATGTCGATATTTTATTAAAAATGCTTAATTTTAATGTTTCCTAAATTTTGTATATTTGAAAATAAACTCGGAATTGTAAGAGAATAGCCTCTTACGTGTGTTAAAGTGTATCAATGGACCCGATTGCGTTTCTTTGTTAACTGAAACTGAAATTAATTCAAGCTAACGAGATATAGCACAGTACGTTGAGCGGAATATGAAACGATCGTTCATCGATAAAAACTACCTGTCGTCAAAAATTTATATTCGTCCGAATAAATTTTAACATATTTCGTGCGGTATTAACCCTGTCTCGTTCACACGTACTGATTCTCGGTTTTAGTACACAGTTTAGTAATGTATCATATGTAATAATGCGTAGTTATCAGTGTGTAGTAATGTGTACTAAAGCAACGAGTATATATTAAAAAAAAAGCGAAGTAAACGAGCTTCATAACATTGGTGTTGACTTCCGGTTTGCAGGATCGATTTTATATGCCTTATACGACTGCTTAGATTTGTTGGTCGTAACGAAATATTTTCGAGCAGTATCCCTAAAGGGCTAATAGAGGACGTGGTCGATATTATTTTGTCACTGATGTAATATTATTTTTGTTTTTTTATCCAGAGAAATATACAGCATTTTTAAAATAATATTTTACAAAAAATACATATGTAAAAAGCCAATGATATGATCAACTCATATTATATGATTATTACATTATCGCACCAAAAAGCATGTTTAGAGATCATGTAAGCCGTTTATTCATATCATTTTGGTATTGCTTAAATCCATAGTACGATTTAGCAACCCTTCTGAAACGGCAAAATGCAGGTGGCGCTGATAGCATTGATGGCCAAACTAATAGCAATTTATTTGGCCATTTATAATAACATTGATTATTAATGCCTTTTTTAAGGGACTGTTTGATTATAAAAACCCAATATCTTCACCACAATGATAACAATAATATCTTTCAATTATTAGTGCCATCTATTGCATTTTTTATATAGTCTGGTTACATCACAGAAATAATATAGAGAGATAGAACGCCATCTATTAGTAAATGTGAACTTAAAGTGTGTAAATTATTACGTATTAAAACCTGTAGGCCAAATAAAAAAAATACATCATTATGTAAATATACATAAATATGTTATTACCATATTAAGAGCTATGCTTTGAAATTTCGTTTGTTATTATGTTATTATTTTATACCGTATAGACATGATTAGAGGCGCCATCTACAGTGCGCCGCCATACTGTTATACCACGAAAAATGCCATATTGAACATAATAATGGAAGATTTTTGGAATTATCAGTGCTATCTACACGTTGTGTTTCGTTGTTATCTAATCGTAGCACAACACTAAACGTAGCACTTTAATACGATATATAATCAATGCTATTTATTGATATCATATGCGCTATTTAATCAATCGACACATTAAAAACCATCATCTTTGAATTTGTCTCTGTGATATATTCTCCTCACTATGCTGCCTATATACATCGTCTTGAGAGTATTGAACGTCGTTTTGTGAAACCGACTTTAAAACCTAGCATAAGACTTCAGATTACTCGGAACGACTGGGACGCGACGCTACAATATAGTCTCATTCGAAAGGCGACGCTCGCAAGCTAATCTCAGTTTTCTGTTTAACTTGAGGAACAATAATCTGCATAGCGCCTGTCTCGTAAGTAAGCTATCATTCCATGTGCTTATACGAACTACAAGAACAAGAAGGCTCTTTTATATATGCAAAGTTAATACATATTATAGACAAAAGAAATAATTCAGCCGATCTTAATGTGCACACAGCTATGCATTTATAAGCAAATAGATATTGACCCCTATCACTTAGCACTTTTAACAAATCAATGAAAAATACACTGTCTAAAAAATAATCAAGCATTGACAATACAATACAATACAATACACTACTCCAGTAGATAAGCATTACTACACTTGGATGCGTCACAAAATTAAATGCTTAAAATTTAATTTTTAAAAACATAACTATCATGATAGTTGTCATGGCTGTAATATTATATTCAATATTACCTACTTAAAAATAATAAAAATATACTAATGTCATTAAATAGTAAGAGAGAATAATATATTAATATATAAATGCAAATTCTATGTAGAATAATCAATGTAAAATAATTTTATTGTCAATCCAGTAATTTGCCCTCGTATTTTTTAAAAATAAATAGATGTATAGTAAATTATATGAGAATTAGAATGTCAGCTATCATAATACCGTTATATTTAAAATTTTACTAATTATCAATATGGAAATTAAACTCGGATTTTTTAAACTCCCTTATATCATAAATTGGGTTTCTTACCAAATTATTTATAATTATTTTTAAATTGGTCCTCTCCAAGGCTTTTCATTTGCTCTGGAATCTTATTACTATCGACTATAAACTATCGTACATAGGTACATGTCCCCTGGCTTCCACCTGCACCATAATAATATAGCAATGTTTTAATCGTCACGTTAAAATACGACAATAAAAATGCGTAAGTAAAAACACGACAAAGTAAACAAGTCATATAAATAAATACAAACGGAGCTGCCATGGAATTCACCGACCGGAGTCGGGCCCATCATAATACTATTTTTTTTACACTTCTGGGGGGTGAGCAGTGGATTCGGGACTTACGAACCGGCTGTCGTAGGTTTAGGACAGCTGTCTTGCCACATGTGAGCGTTCACCTTACCACCCATTCACTCCCCCTTCGAAGCCATAGAATTTGAGATGCGCAAATCGCAGTTTTAGATAATTTTTCTAAGAAAGAGTTGATTATTTTTCTGGAAAGGCCAAGATCTTTAAAGAGGTGAAATAGAGATCTAGCTGGCAGGCCACGAGCGCCAACTTCCACCGCGTGAAGGTGAACAGTGAAGCCGTTCCGGGTTACGGCATTTGCAAGATCATGGTATTTATTTAATTTGTACTCGTGGTCTTTTGGGATATTTGATTCCCATGGAACAGTTAATTCTACAATAAGAGCCACCTTCCGAGATAGAGAGTAAAGAGTTATATCTGGACGGAGGGCTGTGCATCCTAGGGAATTTATACTGCTTAGAGACCGAATGCGTATTTATTACGTACTTATATATTAAGTATATAAGTACGTAATAAATACGCAAGTATGACGCTAGACAGGGCGTGATGGTAATGTGTACATGTAAGGGAGAAAAGTAGTGTTTGTGAACGTGCGCCAGTATCTATTAGTACAAGAGGCACCGACAAAAAAGTACAAGAGTTTTGTAAAGCTGATACTTTCAGATGAGACAGTATTTTGGCCATAGAATGCTGGGGTAGAGTCAGCTGGCCAGACCGGGATACCTGGCGCTGGCGTGCTAGGAAAGTTGTAATTTAAATTAGTACCCCCAAAGTATTTTGGAAAAGCTGAAAAATCATCAAGACAGTGGATGCAATACAAAACTCGAAACAAATGATCAGACTGTTTAAATATGGCCCGGTGGCTTAGTTGTTAGGTCGCCTGATCTTACATTGTAAGGTCCCGCGTTCGATTCCCGGCTGGGTCACCATTTTCCTTTGAGATCAAAATTCTGTCGATCAAATGCAATTAACAAAACACTCACTTACAGACATCTTACATGCACACATACATATAACACGTCATAGTAGGGTTGGTTGTAAGAGATTTTCATATGACAATAAACCCGACCATTGTGATATTTCACAATAAAGAGTATAAACAAACAAATATAGAATGCGTGACGTCAGCATCACTCCATACATGTCACAAACATGAAGTCCATTATATTGCGCGGCACATTGGACCTATGCATAATCTTCTTCTTTTTCTTCTTGAAGTGCCTCTCCATTAGGAGGTTGGCCGTTCCGTACTGGTAATCCCGGTCCATTCTCTGACATTGCACAGCCACGACTTTTTCCTCTTTCCTCGACGCCGTGTACCCTCAATTTTGCCCATCAAAATCAGTTGAAGCAGCTGATATCTCTCATGCCGTTATGCGTAATAGTTACCGACAAATACGTACCCGCGTATTTGCAGAGACTTATTTTTTTATGACATGAATGGATTAACGCTGATGCCACGCGTTCTGTTGTTTGGTAGTCTCACGCCACTCGCCCGTAAGAGACCAATGCGAGATAATAAGGTTAATCAAACAGCGGGTTGACACTCGCTCCCTTACTTCCAGTTGCAACCAGATCACTTCGGTCTCCCGACTGTACCGCTTAACCGACTACCCGATAAGTTCGACATCGCTTGCGCAGTCCTCTTCCTTGCGTAGTGATGATACGGTGTCTACCGAATCTATTGCGGACCACGGCATCCTTCTCCCTGCACTTTACCCGTTTAATTGGGTAGCCGAATGGTTTCAAGAGCAGTTGCCGTAAGGTTACGCTGTATAGGAAACAATACTGTTTCCAGGCTCCCCCAGCTGTCAGTCAGAATGAACAAACGATTGGCCGACGCCGCACGGTGCGCAAATCGTCTAGGAGCGCCCGAAGGTTGGCTCCTAGGAAAGCTGACCCGCAGGACAGAGTCCGACCAGGGCTCGCACTCCTGCGAGGAGGCCGCCAGATGGCTGTTGACCAGTGCGTTTGGCCGACCCTAAATACATAGATTTTAGTGGCCAAACTGTAACAGGGGGAGCTAATAGGCCCTTGCTGGGTTGGCCACGAAGACCCATTCTGTTCAGGGTTGGTCACACTTGCGGGTCAACACGCATGAAGCGCGAGCCCGGGAAGGACGCTGGTCTTAGGGCTAGTTTTCCCTAGTAGTCAACCTTCTGGCGCTCCTGGACGGTCTGCGCACCGTGCGTCGTAAGCCAATCGATTGTGCACTCTGACAACAGTCGAGGGAGTCGAGAAGCAGTAATGTTTCCTATAGAGCGGGGGTGGTCGCGGACCTTACGGGGACTGCTCTTGAAACGACCATCGGCTACCCGATTCTGAGTGAGCAACCGGGCAAAGGATGCCGTGGTCCGGGATAGATTCGGTTTACACCGTTTCACCGCTTCGTAAGTGAGAGGTCCGCGCAAGCGACATCGAACTCGTAACCAATCGAGAGACCGGAGTAATCTGGTCGCAATTGGAAGTAAGGGCGTGAGTGTAAGACCTCTGGGTAACATACCTGGCTATCTCACGGATTAGGCGTTGGCCTCTTACGGGCATGAGGCGGAGCTTGACGGTGGACTGTTTTGTCCAAGTCCTCTGTGCTCACTTCACGGGAGATAGAACGAGCAATCGTTAAAACTTCCAGAGGTGACGGGTTCGCCCGTTGTAGTTGACAACTCTATTTGCAACAGGGCCCATTAGCTCCCAATCCCATCCATGGGTATATTATAATGCGTTTGAATCGAGGGAATATTATTGGGATATAAGGCGGTTGTTGATCCGAGAGTATGCTCGTCACAATAAGCGCTAGTCGTGCCTTATGCAGACTCGTGATGGTGTTTAGATGTTGGTCGTCGTCGTCGGCATTACTTCGGTTTAATCCAGGCCTGGACAGAGGAAAATGAGGTGCGAAACGAGACAATATCGACTAACAAACACAACGACCTCCTATACTCTGTGCGTAGGGATTATGAGGAATAGGAAAATTATATATGGAAATCGGGTTTCAGCAGAAAAAGCAATCGTAATATTATTATATTTATTATAAATTAATTTTCATCGACAATGCTATAGAGATACATAATTTGTAAAATGTATTGTACAACTTAAGTTACAGAGACAACAATGGCAAGTACAAAAAGGAATATGTAAAAGTATTTTGTTTAAAACAGGTAGGCACATTACAGGTGCGTTTAATTACAGGTGCGTAGAATGTAAAACATCAGCGAAATGCTTGCTGTTTGGGGTAGATAAATGTATTTGAATAGTAATGCGTAAGTAATTTAATTGCAAAGCGATGTACCTCAAGCAGAAATTTATAATATAATGAGCGAAATATTTCATCTGATTTAAATCTCACATATCTGTCTAGACTGTTCCACGTCGCAGCCGCTGCGTATATAGAAGTCGAACTATATAAGAGAAATATATATGAACTGCCTTCGTCTTGTGATTCAGGATAATAGTCAGATTATAATAGCCAGAGCAGGACCGGGGTGGCTCCTTTGGGGGGCCTCGGCTAGACACTGAATAAGGGCCTCTTTATGAAGATGGGGTCCAGGGGTCCTCCCTCGGATTTTTTTTGAAAATTACATGCCTGAAAACTACAATTTCCAATATTTTGGTACTTGACAAGTATTTGTGTATAGGCATGATCTTTATCAATAAGTTAATGGTAAAAACACAGTTTTAAAAACAAGCTTTTATTAAAATGCTCTTTTCCGAGCTCACCCTCGGTGTAGCAGCCATGTCATGGTGAAACTTAGATTGGGCTATCATAATTCAATGCGTATACCAAATTTCATGACTATGCTGTTGACCGTTGAGGAGTCTCCTCGTCGGGAGCCAATCCTCGGTGCAGAATCAGGTCATGCTCACCATAAAAATGCATTGTTATTGGAGCTGAACCGACGTCTAAAATTTCAACTTTATAGGATAAGAGGAAGTGGTTCTTATTCTGCTCGCAAGATTTGACCTAAACAAACATACTGACATACATTGCAAGGTAAATAAAAGCTTGTAAAAATTAAACTTTTCTTTTGTAGTTTACTTACACTTACAGTATTTTTTAATAATATATATTTTGTAATTGTTTCTTAACTTGGTACACACTAGATAAAATGGTAATCAATGACAAGTGGTATTTTACTTGTGGCGAGAATATTTTGTATGAATATAAGAGTGAGAATTATGTTTAGATTTAGGCCGCTAACCTCTGCTAAAGCTATTATCAAAACAATACTGCAATAACTCAATAAAAATATTGAATCAAGGAAAACGCTAATGAGTAAGCAGAATATATGTAAAGAAAACATTTGTCTTTTACTGCAATTACGTTTTTTTAATTAAAAGAAAATATAGTCGAAATTTATTATTTACAATTTAAATCAAGAAGTACCCTAACCTAACACCTTTTTGGCCAGTTCTTCACTAGTCCTGCCTACGTTATCTATAACTAAATTTTTATCCAAATTATAAAGTAAGTTCCATTTGAGGCCCCTTCGGGGCCCCCTTGTGTCGGGGGCCTTTGGCGATCGCCGTCTAGCCGACCTGGCCAGTCCGGGCCTGAGCCAGAGGGTAATAGCCAGATGATAATAGCCTACTGCGGCACGGCCATTTTAAGGCGACATGAGACCCCAGAAAATATCCGAAATGGGCGGACACGCGAAAAAATAAGCGGAGTCAATTTTGTAGAGTTTGACCAATAAAAATCCAGCGTTGACGAAGCGTCAAGCGCAGATTCCACGTCCGCTAGCGCCGGGAACCAGACGCATACTAAACGGTCAATCGCAGCGCTAGCACCAAATAACTATCTTTATGCAGTGGTGGTTCATGTCAAAGCATATTAATTAATTTAGGGCCTAAATAAAAAATGTCGCTAATTGCTGCCCTAAAAAAATAACCAGTCAATATAATGACATTTTAATAAAACACACTCAACGCTTACATTGTAGGAGTAAACGCGCCTTAAAGTTATCGAAGTCAGTTTTAAAGCCTTAATGTCCAAGGTAATGATCAACTTGTTTGAGTCCAAATTTTAAATCGGCTCCTTATCGAGGGATTCACTTAGAAACTTTTTATAATTAATGCCTATATTTTTCAATAAATTCATAAAACTAAAATTCCTCAGATATGGTCGTTTCCAGGTATCATGTCGCCTTAATTTAAAAGACATTGGCACTTTATTTCTCACACTTTGGAGTGCAAATTTCGCGAAGTGAAGTTGCCTGCGGTTTAACATGTTCAGGATGGAAAACTTGTTTACGAAGGGAGCGATATGATGACAGGGTGGGTTATATTTGGAAATAAAATCTGGCACAAGCATTTCGAAATCGCTAGACATGATTTTGTTTTTACTTGAACATATACAGGGCCTGTATATGTAGTATATACAGGGCCTGTATATGCTAATCTATTCGACGTAACTATAATTATCATACTTGACCGCAGCCTTGAAACAAAATTTTCAAAATAGTTAATATTTTGAAATCTCGGAACATTCACCAAACGCAATATTTCCTGAGGGAAAAATGATGTTGTTAACTTCCGGCCACTTTTTTAAACGCATGTGATTCCGTGCTTTATGGTTTTTTTATCGTTTCTGTGTTTTTCCATCAATTTCGGGAGACGTTAACCGAGACAATGATTAAAATCCTATGTTCACAACTTATGATACGAAACAAAATAATTATATGTAATTAATTAAACTCCTTTTATTTCAATATGCCAGATCGCTCGATAATTATATCTGCCTCCGTATGAAACCAAACACTGAGCATCTTTGTCTTGAAGTACGGAGGCGCAGTTTCAATTGTGTGATTGAAAAGTTTAAAATTAAAACATCGACGTTCAAGTTCTTCATTTTGGGGCGGAGATCATGGATTGAATTTTCCACAAAAGAGGGAAGAAGTCGAAAGAGATCCATGAATGCATGGTAATAGTTTATGAGAAGTCTGTATCTTCAAATTATAAAGTAAAGTTTTGGAGTAAGTAATTTGAGTGGGATAGAAAGTCAATTCGATTCTGTGCCGACCCGCCACAGCAACGTCTCCATAAATATGCAAGAAAGTCGAAGATTTAATTTTGCCAAACAGACGGTTGACGATTTTCCGCATAGATGAAGAAATGAGCATCTCGGCAGGGACAGTTAGGAAAATAATACATGCCAAAGAATAGTGCGAGGTGGGTTCCACGCAAAGATTTTTAGAGCAAACACAATAGTTGTTTGTTCAGTGATAACCTCGTCGAGGGAAAAGTGATCAAAGTGCGTTAAACTATCAGGAGACTATTTAAATCGAATAGAAAATGGTTTGCAATTATTATCTTACTTATTTAGGTAAATTTTCGGATTTGAAATTTTGAATTTAATATAATTCGGACAAATAATATTAGCGATCATAATATATAGCCTACTTTCAAGCTCAATCGGATATGGAATGTCAAACCAGGGTATGCTCGATTGTTTATGAAGGTATTGTTACGAATGTTTTGGTATATGATTTTTGATGAATTTATGAGTTAAAATCGACGCAGTTGCATGGAAATCGCTATCAGCGATTTATCCTGATACAAACTTGAATTATTATTTTCAGTATTGTTCTGTTTGTACATTTTATTTTATAGATATTTTTGAACTAAATATGTTATTGTGATATATTACAATTAGTTTAATTTAATGAATATTTTAAATAATGTTGTGTAGTTTGTTTGTTTTGAAAAGCTTTATGGCAATCACAAAAAAAAAAACAATGTGGTGGGCCTATTGCCAAGTGGCAATTTCTTCCGGCTATACCGCCAGGGTTAATGAGACTAAAGGTTTATGTGGGCATATTGATTTATAAAAGAATCATATGAATACATTTAAGTAATAGTAATCATAAAGAATATAAAACAGTGATTAGTAACGTATGTCAACTCGACATCGAAGGGAGGAATGGAATATAAGGAACAAGCAACATGGATGTATGGAGCAAGCAAATGAGACGAGAGGGGAGCAAGTAATTATGAGTTGAGTAAATATCTCTTTAGAGATTTTTAAACCTGCTCAGGTTTTCAAGTTGTCTTATGGGCAAAAGAACGGAATTCCAGAGTCGGGCCGCTTTGTTTGCTATAGACCTAGACAAGAATATTGATGAAAGCTGAGGTATATCCAGTAATATATTTTTCTGAGAGCGCATTGGAATGCCATGGGATGAAAGCGGTGAGAAGAGATAATACAAAGAAGTAGGCCTGTTTGACTAGTACTACAGGAAGAATAGTGCAAGTATTTAAAAATCCCGACATCATCTTAAGGGAAAGCCACTATATTTGATTGCGAAAGGTCGATATGTGATCAAACTTCTTCAGTGAATAAACAAAGCGAATACGTTTTGAATCCTTTCTAACTTATCAAGTGAATACTTTCTAGCTTATCGCATCTAGGTGGGTCACATCAACGTAGTTAATTATCGGTAAAATAAAATATTGTACCATTTGGCTTTTAATACAGAGAGGTAGGAGATAGTATAATTTAATTAAAGATATGGTATTTGTTGTATGACTAAACTCTAGTTTATTTAATTTACTCCCAAACCCGTCTGCTAATTTCTTTAATTACATTCTCGCAATAATCATTGCCAAGATTCGCATTTCCCAAAGGAGAGGAAGGGCGGGTCTGGAAGGGTACCCACACAAAAAGCGGAAAACTAAATCTTTGCTGAGCGTTGCGAAAGATTGATGGTCTTATGATAGCGGGCCGTGACTTGCGTGACTTGTGATTCTTACGGATGCCCTCGTGGCTCGGCTCCCTCCTCGGCCCATTGTGACAAATGAAAGTTGATGTACTTAAAAAGACATATATTTTTAGCTCTACTGATTATCCGACAGTAAACAGATTTGAGGAATCTGATGAAAATTTAGGACTGTGTATCTACCTACTACTTACTCAAAAGTTAGATGCATGTACCAAAAAAAAATGATTCTTACTTAAAAGTTTAGTAATAGTAAGCATGTATAATGTAGAACGTAACAGGCTCCCTCCTCGGCCCATTGTGGCAAATAAAAGTTGATGTTCTTAAAAGGACAGATATTTTCACCTTTGCTGAGTGTCCGAAAGTCAAACAGATTTGAGGAATCTGACGAAAATTTAGGACTTTACAGTATATTTACTGTTAGGTTGAGAGACCAGACATATTACAAACTATGTTACAACAACTAGATTACGAAAGCAGAAAAGCAGGTCTATCCATGAATCCAACTAAGACCAAAGTAATGACGAATGCATTAAAGGAAGACATAGAAATAGGACAAGAAATTATCGAATATGTAGATGAATATATATATTTAGGACAGATAATATCTATAAAAGACCAATACTCAAAAGAAATCGATAGAAGAATAAGCAACACTTGGAAACGGTACTGTTCACTAAAAGAGATAGTTAAAAATGAAACGATACCAATGTCAATAAAAAGTAAACTTTATAATACATGCATTCTCCCATGTCTTACTTACGGGTGTCAAACTTGGCCTGCCACGAACAAAAACAACCATAAACTTATAGTATGCCAACGAAACATGGAGCGAAGCATGCTAAACATAAGGCTACAGGACAGGTGGACGACCTCAAAAATAAGGAAAACAACAAAGGTGAACGATGTTTTAAACAAAATTAGAAAACTAAAATGGAACTGGACTGGTCACATCATGAGAACCAACAAAGAAAAATGGACGAAGGACGTAATGGAATGGTATCCTAGAAATGGGAAAAGACAAAAAGGACGTCAAATTAAAAGATGGGAAGATGACTTACCGAAAGGATGGAGAAGATTGGCTTGGGACAGAGATGAATGGAAGAAAATGGGGGAGGCCTATGTCGAAGGACAACCTGACCAAAACACTGGCTGCTGAAGAATAATATTATGATACCTTATTTAAAAATTAGATTAAAAAAAATAATAAAATATATTGTTTTACCACATAAGGCAAAATTGTGTAATACGGTCAGCGAATAAAGGCTTTTATTATTATTATTATTGGTATATCTACTACTTACTCAAACGGTTAGATGCATGTATCCAAAAAAAAACAAGATTCTTAGTTAAATTTTTTGTAATAGTAAGCATGTATTACGTCACAGGGTATTAAAATATTGTTAGGGCGGATGAATACATATATTAAACTGGCATAAACGCGAAAACTTCCTGGCGCTGCAAATCATGTAATCGATATCCGTAGCATGACGAAATATAATTGCAAATTCCTTTAAGAATGCACGACTGGACAGCGTCAGTACGACTACGCTGCTCCGAAGCTCTGAAATGTACTCCATGAAAAATACAGCTAAATTTGAAAGACATTTATAAACAAAACCGGCCAAGTGCGAGTTTTACTCGAAGGCCGAGGTTTATAACCTATCGAAAGTGGTCCTTATTATGATACATCTTTAGACAAATAGTCAAGAAATGAAGATTAGAAATAATAGTAACAATAAACTCGCATCACGAAGCATGGTAATGGGGGATTAAAAAAGTTTAAGGGTAAGTACTTACATATATAAACCTGCCACAAGCCCGAAAACTTTCTGGTGCAATAAATCAAGGATTCGGTATCAGTAGCACAAGGAACTATATATTGCAATCTCCTCCAGAAATGCAACACTGTACCAAAGTCATTACGGCTACCTTTCTCTATAACTCTGCAATGTATATAAAATACAACTAAATATGTAAAAAACATAATTAAAACCAGTCAAGTGCCAGTTTTACCCGAGCGCCGAGATTTCTAACCTATTGAAAGTGGTTCTTACTAAGAAATATCTTCAAACAAATAGACAAGAAAGAAAGTTTGTCAGATCGTTGATATTTAGTTATGCTATTTAAAATTAAACAGTACGATAATTTGTATGGTTCTTATAATCGTAGTCAATAGGCTATATTGTGTTTCTTTGTGAAATAAAACAGAAGTTATTTCAAGCGAACGAGATAGAGCAAAACGTTATAGCGGAATATGAAACGAACGATCGTCTATAAAAACTAACTGTCAAACTTATACTCGTCCGAATAAATTTGAACACATTTCGTGCGGTGTTAGATTCAGATGCTTTATCTTTAGTAGGTAGTTTTAATGCGAAAAAGTGACAACCGTTCATTTCACATTTCTCTCTAGCGTATCGCCTTGTCTCGTTCACACGGACTAATTTCCGACTTTAGTTTACGAAGAAACGCAATCGAGCCCATTGTGGACGTCGTTGTCGTTATCATCATCATTATCGCCACTGTCGCTGCGTCGCCATCACCGACGTCGTCGCAAACAGTATAAATATTGTTTGAAGTAAATTTCAGCTTTTCCACGAAGGGATGTCCTACCGGTCACACCGATCGATTACAGGGGAATGATTGATGCATATTAAGCAGGCGCGGCCACATTGATCCGAAAGCAATAACCATATAGGAGTCCCTTTGCTGTCGTGCTAGCCGCGTCGTCGGTCGCGTGACTATATCAAATCAGTGAGCAAGGTGGGCACATTTGGGACAATTGCCTCGTACGGGCGGCTATCTACAATTTTATTTTCGTATAGGGGAAAGCACTTACTGGGTGCTCCGTTTGATAGGCATCGACCGAACGAACCGCAGATATTGTAATACAAAAGAGTCACGAGCTCTGATGTTATACTTCGTTAAACATTGTTTTTACACGACTGCCCAACAAAAAAGGAATGTAATGTTTTCAGGGTTCATCTATGTATATTTTCTGTTTCTTTATTCCACCATAACTTAAACCGATTTAGGTGTGCGGTATTGTTAGAATCGTCATGTCATCCCGAGTGTCATAGGGTAGGTGAACTGTTCAAATATCAAGTAAGTAGTTGTCTAAATATCCAAATGTCAATAAGAAATCCAAATGTCAGAAAGCTAAATATCCAAATGTCAGAAAGCCAAGCAGTTCAATCGGATACCAATACAAATAATAGCAACCAGCAAAATTCAGTGGAATCAAACCAAACGGCTGTTCTAAAAGAAATTAAACTACTCCGCAGTGACTTTCAAGAAATAAAGCACAAATGGTAGACTTCAAATCGTCTGTTGACATGTGCTGCTGCAAAGTGAATGAGTTTACAAATAAAATGAAGGAAGTGGACAAAAACATTAAAAAAACAATGGAATGTGAAGCCAGGATAAACACATTGGAATTAAAGGTTACTTCTATGGAATACGCACAAAGAAACTGGGAACAAGAAAAGCGTCAAAATAATTTGGAAATCAGCTGCATTCCAACAGCTCAGGAAGACCTCATGCAACTTCCAAAAAAGTGCGGGAACGCTGCAAAAGTAAACATTGAAGAATGCGATATCGATTACGTATATCGAGCGGCATCGACCACCGCTGCCGCCGCCCGCGCCAGGACTAGTAACCGTCAACAACCACTCGGGCCGCCCGCAGTCATTGTGCGCTTCACAACACGCCAAAAAAAGGATCAACTGCTCGCAGGATTACGTAAGATCCGTGGAGCTAAGAGAGGACCCATTACTACTGCAGACATTGGCCTAGATTTCCCAGTTCAAAAAATTTACTTCAACGACCACCTTACTATGGCAAATAAAATACTGTACAAAAAAGTGAGGGACATAGCGAAGCAAAAAAAATACAGATTTGTGTGGTTAAAAAACTGTCGTATTTATGTAAGGGAAAAGGAGAACTCGGCTCTCATAAAAATTTACTCCGAGCAAGATCTGGCGAAAATAAATTAGTAAGTGGTTATTTTGGTAAACGGACATACTATAAATCAGAATATACCTTGTTTATTGCATTAGTTTACAGTATTTTCAAATGCACCTACCTTTATATATATGTAGTATATTATTTTTATTATAATTTTATTACTTATTTTATTATTTTCATTTATGCCAACTACCTTTCTCTAGGATTGTTATTAAAAGAACAAAATCAATCATTCCCAGTGCTAGACCCAAAAATGGTACTTAACTGTTGTAATCTGTCGTTAACAAGATTATCTACCTTTAAACTAATTACACTTTTTATTCTACTTTATGATTGATACGATAGGCGAAGAGTTAAACCTGATTGATTCTAGACAAATTCCGGATATTAACAATCCTAGTGACTGTAAAACTAAACTTAAGACAAATATTTCCAAGTGCATACTAAGTCTCAATATCCGCAGCGTTAACAAAAATTTTGATCAGTTATTAATTCTTCTGCATTGTTTGGATCTAGACCTTGACGCAGTGGTATTAAGTGAATGCTGGATAAATTGCGCCTCCCAGATTCCACGTCTAGATGGATATGACGTTAACTACACATTGAGAAACCGAAATAGATCCGACGGTGTAATCGTCTACACGAAAACATGCCTAAACGCATCAGCGAATGAGCTCGATATCGATGACGGCAATGGCTTGCAAGTAACGTACAATGATGTTAACATAATTGCAATTTATCGATCCCCTTCATTTGCAAATGCTGCTAAGATCATAAATTCTCTTATTTTCAGCTTAAACAGCATTTGTTATGACGAAAAAATCCGTCACACTGTCATTGCCGGCGACGCAAACATAAATATATATGGAAATCGATCAACATTTGCTGATGACTATGAATGTTTCTTGCATGAACTGGGTTTCGTGTCCGCCATAAATACGCCGACAAGGGTTCTTCCAAATATTGAGTCTTGTATAGATCATATTTTTATAAAAACTAAATACAACGTCACCTCTGCAGTAATACACTCCACAATTACCGATCACTATAGTACGATATTAGCCATCGATCGCGATATACAGAAAACTCAAATAATGTACACGAAATAAAAAAAAATTGATGACTCGAAATTACTAGATTTACTGTCAAAGGAACTGTGGACAGACGTCATGGATAAATTGAATGTAGACCAAGTAACCGACAAATTTGTAGCTACCCTCCAAACACACATTAGAGACTATACAACAAACAAACAGATCCCACATAAGAATAAAAAAATTAAACCCTGGATCACCGCAGGGCTGGTCCAGTCCATTCATAAAAGGGATAAACTACACAGTAAAGTCAAAAAATTCCCAAACAACTTAGCCTTAAAAAGCTACTTTAAAAGATACCGCAATCTATCTGCAAAATTAATAACAACTGCAAAAGAGAATTATTATAAACTAAAACTAGAATCAGAAAACAACGACATTAAATGTGTATGGAATATAGGTAATGAATTGAGCTATAGGAAGAAGACAACTTCACGGATAAGCGAACTGGTCATCAATAATGAATTAATAACAGAAAACGCCAAAATAGCAAATGAATTGAATAAATATTTCTCTAACATTGGAAAAAATCTTGCTGACAAACTATGTAGTAGATTAAATTTATGTGAAGTTAAAAGAGCTAAGGAAGTGGCTGGAACTATTATTTACCCATTGTTCAAACTTACTAAAACCACAGAAGAAGAGGTCTATAATGCCTTAAAAAATATAAAAACAAATTCTGCTTGTGGGCCAGATATGATAAGTGCCAAAATCCTTAAAAAATATGCTGAATATTTATTAATTCCGCTTACCCATTTATTTAACTGTAGTTTAGCTAGTGGCATATTCCCAAGGAAATTCAAAGAAGCAAATGTTACACCCATTTTTAAAGCTGGACTGAAGTCTGATCCTTCAAATTATCGACCGATATCAGTACTTAATGTTTTAGCCAAAATTTTGGAAAAAATAGTAAATAAACAACTCTGTAATCACCTAGAATCCAACCACATGCTATCCAAAAACCAATACGGCTTCAGATCCAAAATGGGATCACAAGATGCAATACTAAAAATGACAGGGCATATCACTAGGTATGTAGACGCCAACAAAAAGTGTATTACTGTATTTCTTGACCTTGCAAAGCCCATGAAATACTCCTAATGAAACTTGGGATATATGGTATTACGGGTATCGAACTAAACTGGTTTCGCAGTTATATTGGATCTCGAAAACAGCGTACCCGGATAGGCGATTCTTTAAGTAATAGTCTGTTCAATAATCATGGGGTCCCACAAGGAAGTACTCTTGGGCCGACTCTCTTCCTACTTTACATAAATGGGCTTTGTGAAATGGATGTTGGTGCAGATATAATATCCTACGCTGACGATACTGCCCTCATATTCGAATCGAATAGTTGGGAAAGTGGATGTAGCGACGCTACAACCCCAACTATAAAGTTTATTTTTATTTTGATTTAATGGCTGGCTGAGAACGAGCCCAGCAATATTATTTCGTTCTATTAAAAAGTGGATACATTCAAATTTTAAAAACAAATTTTCGAACTGTCATTCTGTACCTTGACAAGAGACGATTCAACTGAAAGAAATTACGCTTGCGTTATCACGTATTATTGTACCTTTTTGTAAAGAGAAAAAATATATTTTACACAACAGTTTATCGCGGTTTTTTTACTATCACGTTCTTCGACACACGAAAGAGTCGCGAAATTGGTGACCCTGTACGAGGACGCAAGATCGACGGCGAGCCTGAATCGGACTAACGAGCAAGGTCTACAACTCGTCAGACACTCAACGGACCAACAGGACAACCTAAAGATCTTCGCAACCTAAAGAAAATGAATACGGAAGACATTCCTAGCGGCACGGCCGAAAGCAGCAGGCAAGTGCAGGACATCGCTCCGCTGAGCATCAACTCGAGGATACCGACGTTCTGGCATCAGGAACCACGGCTATGGTTCGCACACGTGGAGATCCTGCTCGCAACACAGAAATGCAGCGACGCAGATAAATTCAGCTGTGTAATCACACAGTTAGACAGGACGGCGCTGTGGGAGGTAGGAGACTTACTGCTACAACCGCCTACCCACAACAAGTTCGAAGCGATCAAGACCCGATTAATCAGCGTTTTTGGGGAATCAGAGACACAACAGCTACAAAAATTACTCCATGAGACTGAGCTGGGAAGTGACAAGCCGTCGCAGTTAATGAGACGAATGAAAGGGCTCAACAGAGGGAAGATACCCGATGAGACCATTAAAGCGATGTGGCTCGGTCATCTACCTACGACGATCAGGACGTTTTTGTCGATAAATACTGAGAGCAACCTGGACGTCCTAGCGGACTTAGCTGATCGAATGATGGAATCAACGGCGAGGGAGACGCAAGAAGTGAACCGAGTCGACACGCGGGCGGAAGCACATGACCACATGACCACAATAAAAAAACAGCTCAAGGATCTGGCGGAGCAAATAGCAAAGTTGCAGCGGAACAACGCGGGAAACAGCTCGGCAGGGCAAAATGAACAAACCATCTGCTACTTCCACAGACGCTTCGGGGACGCCGCAAGGAGGTGTCAACAGCCGTGCAACTATAAGAAGCAGAGGAATCAGGCGGAAAACTACTAGAGGCGCCGGGGGTAGATCAACTCGGCGCCGACGACACCAACCGCTTATACGTTCGAGACCGCAGCACCAACGCACTCTTCTTGGTTGATACTGGCGCAAATGTCAGCGTCCTTCCAAGAAGGAAATCCGACAACGGCAGAAGAGCGGACCTCAGGCTTCGAGCGGCTAACGGTACTACCATCGCCACATACGGAAGAAAGGAGATGACACTAAACATCGGCCTAGAAAACCCATTGGCGGCCATCTTCATAATTGCGGATGTACAGCAGCCCATCATAGGAGCAGATTTTTTGGCGAAGCACCGACTATTAGTTGACCTATTTCAAAAAAAAATTAATCTCGCCAAACTCACGCACGACAGAAGCACGGGCACTATCCATCCAGGCCATCAAACAATCGCCGAATTACCTAAGAATATTCGACGAGTTTCAGAATATTACATCAGCAACATCTCAACCGAGACAACCGAAACACCAGGTGGAACACCACATTGAAACGGAAGGTCCACCGGTGTTCGCCAGACCGCGGCCACTTAATCCAGAAAGGTACGCAGCGGCAAAGAAGATATTCGACGAAATGATCGCAGCCGGAGTCTGCCGACCGTCGAAGAGCCAATGGGCGAGCCCGCTGCATTTGGTCCCCAAAGCAAATGGAGAATTCCGACCATGTGGAGACTATAGGAGGCTCAACAGTATCACCGTACCAGATCGATATACTATCCCGAGACTACAGGATTTCACGCACTCGCTGGAAAATAGCACCATTTTCACATCGTTAGATTTGGTAAAGGCATACACACAAATACCGGTAAGAAAAGAAGATATGGAAAAGACAGCCATCACCACTCCCTTCGGCCTTTTTGAGATGTGCAGAATGAGCTTCGGACTACGAAACGGAGCACAGACGATGCAGCGTTTTATGGACGAAGTACTGAGGGGCTTACCGTTCATATTCGTGTATATCGACGACATTTTAATAGCCTCAGAAAACGAGGAAGCTCACGCAAGACACTTAAGAGAAACGCTCGGGAGATTAGACGCGCATGGAATCACGATCAACATAGACAAATGCCACGTAGGAAGAACCGAGCTAGACTTCCTAGGATACACCGTGAATGCTACTGGAATACGACCGAAGGCGGACAAGGTAGAGGCGATAAAAAAATACCCGAAACCAGCAGACGTTCAGCAGTTACGGAGATTCCTAGGAATGATCAATTTCTATAGAAATAGCATCCCAAGAGCCGCGCAATATCAAGAAAAATTAAACAAGTTCCTACAAGGAGCAAAAAAGAATGATCGCACGCCAATTCCATGGACAACAGAAACCACAGAAGCATTCGAGAAATGCCGGGACAGCGTTGAAGAAGCGGTAATTTTAGCGCACCCGTCGGCGCATGCACCATTGGCAATAATGACAGATGCATCAAATACCTGCGTAGGAGCGGCATTACATCAAAAGAAAGGTGGAGAATGGGCGCCGTTAGGATTTTATTCGAAGGCAATGTCGCATGCGCAACAAAATTACGCAACTTACGATAGGGAGTTGTTGGCAATCTACCTATCGGTGAGACACTTTCGGAAGATGGTAGAAGGGCGTGAGCTGACGATATTCACGGATCACAAGCCACTAATTCACGCTCTCAAGAAATTGGACGACTCTATCACGGAAACGCCCATGAGAATTCGTCATACGTCATATATTTCGCAATTTGCAAGCACGATAGAGTACCTGCCGGGAAAAGCAAACGTCGTGGCCGACGCGCTCTCGAGGATAGCAGAAATCGACTGCCCAAACACGTTCGACTACGAAGAATTGGCGGCACAACAGGCAGAAGATCCCGAGCTAAAAATGATAAGGCAACAAGAAAATTTAAAATTTGAAAAGAAAGGCGACAAACCAGTATGGTGCGAAGTGTCCACCAAGAAAGCAAGGCCATACATCACGCCAGCACTGCGGATAAAAGCAATAAAATTGGTACACGACATCAGTCATCCCGGTATCCGAGCGACAAGAAAAATGGTAGCGGAACGTTATTTTTGGCCAAGGATGAATAAGGAGAGCGCGGAATATGCAAAAACATGCATCGCTTGTCAGCGCGCAAAAATACATAGACATACACGCGCGCCCATAGGGACATTCATGGAGGCAGGACGTTTGGAACACGTACATATAGACATCGTCGGACCCTTAGGAATAGCAGAAGAGTACCGATACCTCGTAACCATGATCGACAGGGCAACGAAGTGGGTCGAATGTATCCCGGTCAAAGATATAAGCGCAGAAACGGTAGCGCAGGTCTTCTACGAAGGATGGATTGCGCGATTCGGAGCACCGATTCGGATTACCACTGACCAGGGAAGGCAGTTCGAGTCCACATTATTCACAGCTTTGACACAGATACTGGGAGTAAAAAAGATACATACCACAGCGTATCACCCCCAGGCAAATGGGATGATAGAAAGATGGCATAGATCCCTAAAAGCAGCATTAAGAGCGCGACTAAAAACAGCGAATTGGGTGAGAGAATTACCCACCGTATTAATGGGATTACGAGCAGCTATTAAAGAAGACTACGGGATCAGCCCGGCTGAATTACTGTACGGGACAACACTCAGGCTCCCAGGAGATTTTTTTGAAAAACAAACTACAAAAACGATACCAGAAACTGTGCAGCAAATGAGAGAGACATTCGAGGCGCACAGACCGCGAAGAGAACGAGAACACCACAATAACATTTTCGTACATCGGGATCTAAAGGAGGCGACGCACGTATTTGTGAGAGACGACACGGTGAAGAGACCACTGCAAAACCCGTATAGAGGGCCATATAAGGTTTTGAGGCGGCGAGATAAGACATTCGACATTGAACAGGACAGAGCCAAAGTTACCATCTCGATTGATCGTTTAAAACCCTGCTACGGCGTGGCAAGCAGTAACGAGAACGAGCAGGAGACAGACAAGGAGGAGCCCAGGTGGGCAGCGTCCGCGAACAACAACCAACAAGGACCACAGCAATACAAGACCAGATACGGAAGAACGGTTCGACCTCCCGGGCAGTGGCACACGACGACCTGTCGTCCTCCCAAAGGGGGGAATGATGTAGCGACGCTACAACCCCAACTATAAAGTTTATTTTTATTTTGATTTAATGGCTGGCTGAGAACGAGCCCAGCAATATTATTTCGTTCTATTAAAAAGTGGATACATTCAAATTTTAAAAACAAATTTTCGAACTGTCATTCTGTACCTTGACAAGAGACGATTCAACTGAAAGAAATTACGCTCGCGTTATCACGTATTATTGTACCTTTTTGTAAAGAGAAAAAATATATTTTACACAACAGTTTATCGCGGTTTTTTTACTATCACGTTCTTCGACACACGAAAGAGTCGCGAAATGTATATAATAAGGCAGCTGTCGCGATGAAAAGTGTTAAGGGCTGGCTTGATTATAATCTGTTAACGCTGAACGTGGATAAAACTAAGCTTGTAGCCTTCAGCATAGATGCTCGTCAGCAACCTCCACAAAATTATAACCTAAACCTACACGAATGCGACAGTCTTGATTGTAACTGTGTACAAATTGAGCGTGTGCCTTTTGTAACGTACCTAGGTGTTCATGTCGATAAACATCTCCGGTGGCAAATACATATCGGAAAGGTCGCCGAAAAAGTCCGTAAATTAATGTATATTTTCAGGAGTATCAGAAATGTTCTTTATATAAAAACTCTGAGATCCATATATTGTGCTTAGGCACAGTCACTGATGATGTATGGCAATATCGGTTGGGGCGGTGCGGCTAAACTGCACCTAGACCCACTAGTAAAAGCTCAAAAAGCGGTAGTGAGAGTTATAAACAGAAAACCGTATCGCTACCCATCCGATTTACTTTTCAATGACTTCCAGATACTTGATATCAGACAGCTGTACATAAAATCGATTGTCACTTATTTTCACTACGACACAAATCGGCATTCCTGCCAAGATCACAAACACGACACAAGAAAAAAGCAAACCCAGAAGCAAATTCGGACGAACACAAGGTTTGCCCAGAGACATTATTTGTTTCTGGCCCCTCGGATGTATGATGCATTCCTTGCGACACTCACCGAAGGGCAGAAGCTGAGAACCAGTACCGCTTTCAAAGCTGAGGTCACAAAATGGTTACGTGGAAAAAGTAGAGGCTTTGTGGAAAATTGTGTCTTAAAATAATAAAAATGAAAAGTTTTTGCAATGATTTATTTTTGTTTATTTATATATTATTATGTAAGTATATATACAGTATATATTGAATATAGGTAGATACATTTTGTATATATGTATGTGTGTGTATGTGTATATATATATATATATATATATATATATATATATATATATATATATATATATATATATATATATATATATATATATATATATATATATATATATATATATATATATATATATATATATATATATATATATATATATATATATATATATATATATATATATATATATATATATATATATATATATATATATATATATATATATATATATATATATATATATATATATATATATATAAAATAAAATTAGTAAAAGCTACTTAAAAAGTAGCGAAGGAAATCCCAGCTTGTATTGGGAAATGCTTATGTTTGAATGAGATATACTTACGGATGTGCACGACTTTCGACGGTGCAATGTAAGTTTAAATATATCTCATTCAAACATAAGCATTTCCCAATACAAGCTGGGATTTCCTTCGCTACTTTTTAAGTAGCTTTTACTAATTTTATTTTAAATAAAAACATCATCCTATAAACGGATTTCTTTACAAACCTTATCAAATATATATATATATATATATATATATATATATATATATATATATATATATATATATATATATATATATATATATATATATATATATATATATATATATATATATATATATATATATATATATATATATATATATATATATATATATATATATATATATATATATATATATATATATATATATATATATATATATTATATGTATAAGTGTGTATTTATATATAAATATATCTATATATTATAATGCCTATGTAGGCAATTACCCTTTTATCCTTTTATTATTACCGCTTTACTAACTAATATTAGATGTATTTTTCTTAAAATTTTCTTAATTATGTTGCAATTTTTTTTTATTTTTTATTTTAACCGAAAATATTTATAAAAAAATGTACTATGTAACAAATATAAGTGTGGTATCACTCCAGAACAGACTGTAGTCTAGTGGAGCTGATAAAATCCATCAAATCTGTACTTTCTTTGCTTCACAAACAATGACTAAGTATTTGCTCTTTTTTACACTGTGTTATTTATGTCAACATTGTGCATTTTTATTTTGGATTTAAATAAATAAATAAAAAAATAAAAAATAAACACTAACCTAACATAAATATAATATTTATAGTGCCAAATAAAAGGTCTTATCGAGTACATTTCAGTAACACACATGTATATACATGAATACGTACATCAACCACAAATATTTCATTAAAACCGTGATAAAAATAATTATATATAACAATAGTTCACTTTCTAAAACGGCAGTCGTGCATTTTATTCTTTTGAATATATTTACTTGTTTTATCACTTTAAACACCTAATACTTTCCTTGTCTGTTGAGTGCTGGTTATTTTAACTATGCAGATTCTTACCCTAAGTAAAGTTTTAAAGTATTTTTATAGTTGACCAAAATTTACAAGTCAGCTTATGTGTATTCGTCCTTTGGGTCTTCGTTTGGAAGCAGGATTTTCCTTTTAATTTCGTTTTATGTCTTGAAATTACTGATTTTTTTCTCTATATAATATTTATTCACCCAGACATTATTTAAAATCTTGCAAGCTTCGCAGTCAATATTTATTAATATTGATATTCTGATTATAATCTACCCTCCTAGATATATTCTTTATAAGAGTCAAATTAATAAAGCGTTTCTGTTTTTATCTTAGTATGTATTTTTTTTATAAACAACATAATATATTACAGCAATATTAATATGTTGACCACAAGACTAACAGAGGCAGGCATTAGTGTTGCCAAAATTAATGTGAAACGCTAACCTGTACATTGTACATCCATTTATAGGCTTACTGGACATTGTAGAAAAAACGGCGGTTATTCATATATAAACATATAATAATACAATATTAAAAATCCTATTACTGCATATTAAGCGTACCTTATAGTTACCATCGTTTTGCTTGGAAAATCGATGTGTGGAAACTGTGGTGAAACGGCGAGTGTATACATACATATGAATACGGTGTGCAAAAAGGCTAATACAAATATATAATCAGGATTATATTTGTAAAATTAGGAATGAATTCTTTACCGATAATTTATATTTGTTATATTCGTCTGTTATATTCATCTGTTAACAGGGATTTTTGACAAAATAATGATTCTATTGGATATTATTAATATTAATTTATGATATTATTATTGAGGTGTGGCCGAGAGCATTGATATAATCAACAGATAACAGATTGATTCATCTCATTTTCTTTTTCTTGGTTTGTTATTATTTATAGAAGCGCTCGTAAAATCGCACACCTGCGTTTAAAAACAACGTTTTTCGGGAAATCTATCACCATTGATTTTATAGTGGATCACGATATATGTATTTCATTTATTACTGGCATCGTCTCGCGCCATAAAACTAGGGCTGCGTGCATAAGCAGTAGGTTAATAATTGAATTTGAAGCCACAAACGGTAAACAAAGAAGTATTTTGTTGTCATGAATATTTAGTAATGTTTTAATACAAATTAGAGCTTTTCGTATGAACTCATATACAGGTGAGCTTTTAAAACAGGGCAGTGTACGCGGTATGGTAAATTTCGAAACCATTGCCGATAGAGAAAAATGTTGAAAAGGACTTGGTTAAGAGACGGCCTCCAAGGAAATGAAAATGGAAAAAAGTACTCCATATTTTTGGAGAAAACACCTTTCCTCAAGAAAAAAATAAATTAGTTCCAATAGGTTCGTTGTTATATTAGAAACAAATCATTGTAGCACTACATTTGTCGCAAATGTTTTGACATTGTTCAAAATTGACCTTATTCCTCCCATAGAAATGTCTTTCAGAAAATGACATATATGCTGACCGAGAGATTATACGTAGGTAGATCATTAAAAAATGAAATAAGCATTATAGTATGTATGTAGAATTTAAAATAATGTACGTTTACAAACTAGAAAATGTAGTATTTACATGATTAGGTAACCAAATTAAATTCTCTATCTGGAATGGTTCCGGGTTTCGCCATATTGTTCTGCTATAAAAACGAATCTGTGTAGGTATTATATTTTAATTTTAAATTTTACGAATAGATTTATATAGTTTGTTTTTTTCTAAACCGTTATTAGATTTGCTAGATTTATGACAATTGATTGAATCTTGTTTTGACAGGATTAGATAGTTGTAACTCAAGGCTTTTGATTTATTTACTTTTGACCCTGCAACCATCCATGTCGAATCTTAGTTAACTTGAAAATACATTTCCATTTCAGTTTGAACAGTTACTTTGTCTTCCCAGTGTCGTCGTCTCTAATATTACAATGTCATAAATTAATATAAATTTTCCTCCTGAAGAAATGGTAAACCTAGGTAGAGTTTCTGTTTTCAGCAATGTACAACCATATACTGAGGCCGATTCAATTCAAATAGGTACCTAAATTCCCCGATTACCTAAACATACGAAAAATATAACAGCTAGGCAAAAAACGGGTTGGAACTCCTTTTGGGAAGAAAACACTTTTGCGTCCTTTCCTGCGGGAGTGAGACAAGGCGGAAATGCTAATGTGGCGACAGGGCCTACTATACCCGACCACAGATTAATCCGAGTATTCATATTCACAACAGATATGACATGCATAAATATTGAAATATTGAAATATATAATAGTTTTACGGTAACACAGCAATTAGCCCACTTTTTAATCTGGGTGCTGAAGTAGGAATCAAATGTTTCCTATCGGCCGTTTCTTGGTTCTGTCACATTCAAGGCAGCGAGAAGGCTGCTTTGGCTCTGCATAGCAATGGTCGCCTACGTATCCTGCGTACGTTTTAACTGCATCAGTAAGTATATTTCCCACTAGCACTAGCCGACATCCCCAACTCAAGGATAGTGCGAAGCGTCTTACATTTACCTAAAAAATAACAAAATAAATTTCGCTCAAAAGTAAATTATTTCACGTTATAGACTATTTTTAAATATCTGTCTGTCTGCATATCTGTCTCTCTGTCTAAATTATCTAAAGAACGCGTTGTCAGATTTAGAAAATTATTTCGCTAATATGTTTTACTAATCAATGGGAAGAGCTGATTAGATTTACGAGTCCGACCATTCGTTATAAAGGGGAGCTGCTATACAAACGGACATCTTTGAATCACATTTTTAGCCGTTATGTTCGAGTAAGTTAGGTGCGAAATGAGTAGGGTAAGTCGGGGAAAGTTTGGGTGGAGTGGGATAAAATAGGGCAAGTCCCAGAAAAGGTACGAAAAATACCGTATTTTCAAAAAATATCAAAAAAATATAAGTTTCTAAAATATCGCACTTTTCAGAAATCACGTATTATATAAACATTTCGTACTTTCCGAAAATTATGTTTTTTCGGGAAATATCGTTCTTATATAAAATATTATACTTTAACAAAACAGTATTATTAAAAAAATGGTACTTTTAAACATTATTGTATTTTTCAAAAATAGCGCATTCTCAGAAAATATCGTAGTTTGCAACAAAAAAAATCTTATTTTCATAGAAAATTCTAGTTTCAGAAAAAATATCCTCCATTAAAAAATATCATAATTATTAAATTATTTATTTTATTAGTTTATAATTGAACATATTTATAAAGCATACTTGTATTAATAATATTCATATCCATCAATAATTATTACATTCATTTATAGAAAATATACCACAAAGGATATAAGTATTAACATAGGCGTACTGCTACCGCCCAACTATGTGGCAGGACTTGTTCCAGGGCAGCAAGTTCTTTAGTTGCTCATGTACTTATATTCTCTAAGTTAAAAGAAAAAAATATGTATAATACCATAATAATTGCAATTAAGTTATAACTGATAATAAATAACTAATAATAACTATAGGAAATAATTGAAATAGAAGACGGAAAATAGATAGTCGTGCGAAATTAAATAACATTTTAAAGAGTGATGTAATATCAATAAAATGTTAAAAATATATTTATATACCAGGAAAGAGTCATAAGAATATTCAAAGATAATAATGAGAACAGTCAACGATTATATTTAGTATTTGAGACCTTCTGGAAATATTAATTTGAGGATATTTTTCTATGTGCCTTGTTTCAACCTGGAATCTGACTGTTTTAGATTTACAGTGAGCAAATAAGGGACCCAACCAGAGCGAAGCTTCTTGACGCAGAGTCTTTGATGCAATATTTGATTGGCTGGTGACGAAATCTTGAGAGTCTCTTCGATCTGTTTACATGCACATCTTGGCTTTTCAACCACCACTGCAATGGTTTTTCAAAAAATTGGATCTATTGATGTTCACTTTTTTTTTTACCACTGCAATGGTTTTTCAAAAAATTGGATCTATTGATGTTCACTTTTTTCGTCATATTTCAAATGGAAATTATTCGCGTCTGTAATAGGAAAATCAACGATAAACTGCTGCTCGGGAAGGAACAAGATAATAAATGCTGATACAAGTAGATTTTTTAACAATCAGTTCCACTTAGCCCAACTATATTTAAAATCACACCAAATCATTGTTAGAAAATGTTCACGTTTGATCTTCATGGCTAAATAGAGCACGCTGATATTGAAACCTTAAATACAGTGCGCAGTGCGCAGAAACAATATACATGAAATTCAAAATCGAACTCACAATTAGTTATAATTGACCTATGTTTATAGTAGCGCTTTGGTCTCATTTGTTCCCTAGCGATTTATCGTATATTGTGGACAATAAGGATGCATGCGCAAAACTTTTATTAAATAGCACTAGCGTCGATTGAACTCCGAATGTTCTGTATAATTTATGGAATGTCCAGGGACTGCTCATGAGAGCCATAGACTATAGAAAGCCATGGATTCAGAGGCCGACCGCCACTACGCGGTAGTAATAACAGTAAACATTCACATTGTAATAATATGTATATCACCTTCCTGTGACCTCATAGACGGCGATAGGTCGAAATTGCGGTGTGAAATCCCATGACACATCTACTATAAACAAACCACTTCTCTAATCTGTGACTGGCTATCCGCCTGTCCGGCTCGGGGGTGCCGAATGTGAAAAAGGTTGGCTTTGTACGGATATCCTTGTTATCTACCGCGCAACAAGCAGCCGGACTATTCCGCGCCCGAAAAGGGATTCCCATAAAGACAACACGCCCATTTTCCCATTCGTACTGCGGCGGATGTTGATAGCGGCGCGATAGAAAGAAATGAAGGTAATTTGCCGCGTGAGCTGGCGCAAGAACGCCGCGGCCTGGTTAGTTCCTGCATATCTAGAAGCAAGAAAATACGGAATGGAGTCAGACAGAGACATAATCTACTGTTAGTTTGTTTCTATTCTTTATTGTGAAATTTCACAGCTAAGTCTTATATAAATATTTAGAGCGAACTGTTGAAGGAACGTGTGCCACTACGCTGAAGACGGATTTCATCACGTAAATGGCTAAAAAATAGCCATCTCCCTTTGAACGCCTCCAAAATAAAATATATGGGATTTCAAATGATAAATATATGATAATTCCGGGAGAGATGGTCCAGCTGGAAAGACGGGTCCACCTAAGCTTCTCCCAAACTACAACATTTTTTTCAGAACTGGCAACACTGAAGTGGTCCTGTCGAACTAGCTGCAAAGTGTACAGCGTATATTGTTTTGTTTTTAAGAAAAACTGTGATTTTTTTACACTGTGTCAGTTTTTTTAATGGTTGCAGTCATAACGAAGGTATGGAGCGAATATTGAATTCGTATGATTAAAATTAACAACACTGTACTTGCATGTTCTCAAAGGAGCAATATAGCCTAAAAAAATCTATAATCATTTATGCCTACAGTGTGAGGGGTTGAACCGTCTGTCGTCACGATTTAGGAGAGATAGACCAGATATATTGCTAGTGAGATGAACCACTTAAAATTTGGTTTTTTAAGATTTTGCTAGTTGTTTGAGGCTTGTGTATTTATTGAGGTTTAATTTTCGCGTTTTCAAAAATGCCGTTGACATATGTGACGTAAAAAGGGGCTTTTATCAAACGTATTATTATTTTTGCTAGATCCATCTCACCTTAGTGGGTGGCCCAACTCTCCCATACAGTGTGGGAGAGATGGACCAATGCTTATTTTGAAATCCTTAATTTTAGCTTTAAAAAATTGTCGTTTTTCTATACATATTGTATAAATGGTTGAGTAGTAATAGTATATTCAATTAATAGCATAAACGGGTGTTTTTCTCTTTCACGAAATAAAATTAGGCTCCCAAAAAAAGTGGTCCATCTCTCTTCAACTTACGATATATGACTAACAAAAGAGACATAAACCTCAAGGCCTCAAACGCACAGTTAAATCAAGCGTAGCATGACGTCATTGCACATATGCAGAAATTGAAAAATTAATGATGTAAAATATTTAAATCTGAACCTAAACTATAGAAAAAAGTGAGAAGACCATTTAAACAGTACCACTACAAGAATACGAAAATTATTGTATATGTTTAGGCTTCTTAGAAATGTTAGTTTATAGAGTTGATAAGCACAGTTTAATTTACCCTAGACCAAGGCCAGTTAAACTTTGTTGTTCTTCTTACACTTTACCTGCTAATAAAAGCTCAGGGCTCTTTTTAGTGTGACTAATAAAGGGCATTTCCGCTATCGTTCTAATACTCTATTACAGGAATTTCATTGAACGTCTTGAATATCCGCCAAATTTATGCAAAAGTAGTTTCATTGTACTATATTAAAAGAAAGGTTTACCATACTCCGCTACCAGATCACCATACCGTAAATGTGCAATCCACTACACAAATAAGGACAAAGTTTGCTCGAAAGCATTTTTCCTTCCTTCATTTTAACTGTTTGCAACATCGCGGGAAGAAGCGGCGTGGTTGTCCATTGTACAATTTTTCACAAATTTCTTGGTAAAGAAAAAGCAAAAAAAATAAAAACTTCAGTAATGGATACAATACTAGTCTGTGGATGCTGTTTATAAGAGACAATACAATATTTTTCCGCATTTATATATGTAAAAAATGAAAATATACATTAAGGTCTCTTCCATAACAATCTCTTTAATAAAATCTAAAAGAAATTAGTGCTACCTTGATCATACACATTATTGAACTTTTTCTTTTTTTAACCTTCATTGAATAATTATTTTTTTCTGGGTCGAAATGTAGGGTATGTTTTGTAGTTTTCACAATAATACATAATAAATTTATTTTTACTCTACTCCTATTTTTGATTTTTTCTTTTCTTTATGTTTCATATATTTAAAGGCCAGAGAACGTCATGTATATTGGCATTCAGATATATTTAATGTACTGTATACATTTAAAAAAAGTTTATATGCGTGTATGAGAGAGGGGAGGGTGTTGGTGTGTGTGTAAGTGTGATTTGTAAGCGTGTGTGCGATTTGTGAACGTGTGTGTGCGCGTATGAATCGCTGCGGCAAGACAATTTTGAAGTCTGAGAAATCGCCACTCCTATTAATAAAATTATTTATTGATTTTTAATGAAATATTATTTATTTTAAAAAGTGTATTTTCAAGACATTTAGAAGTCATTTCTCCAAACCATTTATATTTTTCAAATAACCTATGATTGTGTTTAATTTCATAATCATAATATTAGCAATGATCTTTAGTATATCGTAATATATTTTTGTTAATAATGTAGTCAGTACAGTTTTAAATAAAATATTCATATATTCAGATTCACGTTACGCTGTCTCTGCTAGCTTAAGAGCAACGACAACTTAATTTTCGGGCTACCTATAGTTTTTTTAATAATGCTATTCAATGATACTACAGGATGCAAAGGAGGTGGTATTTTTTGATATAAAACGTTCCATTGTATTCAAATGACAATAAAATAGACTTTCTGAAATATTATAAACATTTCTGAACATTTAGGTTCCGGCCAACCGGGAAGACCCAGACTCTACTAAGCTTCTACACCGGTTCTACCATTTACCGTACACCTGGAATGTAGCTACACCGGCATGAGGTGGTATAGACCTTGAAATGTTGACACTCTTTGTAAATACCTGGAAGACGAGACCGTTAAAACCTCGATAATCAGAACAATATCTCACATATCGAATACGTAGGCAGATTATTTAAATTAATTCAGTAACATTTATTTTACAATTGTTAACCAAGACATGAAGTATGAAGTTCGTTGCAGTCATATAAATTTATTATGACTTGATTTAATTTAAAGCCTCATTCATTCTGATCTGCTAAACAAGAATCCAGAAAAAGACAACAATTATATTAAAGTCCGTTGGTCCGATGGCTATGTATAGTACCAGAGGCACATAAGACCACCTTATATAGTTTTAATTCCCAATATGAATAATAAAATAAAATGCGATTTCAATAAAAAAAATATGTAGGTTTTTTAGGTAAAATAATAAATGAAATAAGAAGCATTTTGTAATATTATGTTTGTATCATTATTATTATATTATGTAAAGTATTTAGAGTTGTAAAAATTGTTTTGGATCTTTTTCAACACTAGCAGTATAATAAGAACATATAAAAAAACAATCCTATGGCAGAGGATGAATAACAAATAGACAATTACAATCAACAGGGCATTATAACTCTACACGATCAGTATTTTAATGCTAATAGAGTCGTGGTACCATTTATCACATTTATGCATGTTTTTATGTCTTTGCTGCAACTGCATCAGAGCCAGCCCTTATATATTTTCTGTACTGTGTACATCAAAAAAACCCTTATTTGTATGTATGTTTGTGTGACCAGAAAACTAAAAGTAAAATTTGGTGCGCCTGATAGCGATAGCGATAGTTGGAATATATTAAGGCCCAAAAATATTTTTAAATCCAAAATAGAACAGCAACAATCAATTTGAACGCTTTAATGGACACATGATATAACAAATATAGAATTACAAAATAAAATATTAAAAAAAGGCACAGACTTGCGAAGGTTTACGCGTCATTTTATTATACATATTAGCAACGACATTCAGTACCAAATGGAGCCGGCTGATCGGAGGGTGAGAGGCAGAGACTTGCTAAATTGATTTTATTTTATATTACTTAACTTAATTAAGGAAACATACAGTTGGAGGTGTCGACTACAACCGTCACCCTAAGAAGTTTTATCAATACTGATCGTTCTGTCTCCCGTGAGCTGAACCTAGGAGACTTGAGGACGAGTACAAACCTACCATCTAACAAAGCCAACATGCCCGTCAGACGCCTTACGGCGGTGCCCTGTGAAGGTAACCCAGCGGGACACCTCGCCCCCTGACTACCAGTTGTAGAAAGATATCTCCGTCTGGATTTAACCATCAGGATAACTCCGTCCTCCAAATGGTTACGGGTTCGAGGTCGCTTGTGCGGTCCTCTACCTGCCGTATGTTCAGCGGTGATTCAGTTTGAATCTATCGCGGACCAATGGGATATTTTACCGGCTCTGAACTCAGGATCAGGTAGCCGATTGGTCATTTCAGGAGTGAAAAACGGCAGGTCAACATCACCTTCGCTGCTTACTAAACAAAATCATTTCCAGTCACCCCCGAATATCAGTCGGAATGCACAGTCGATTGGCTGATGCCGCACTGTGCGCAAGACATCCAGGAGCGCCCGAAAAACGATTCTCAGGGTAAACAGATCATAGAGCACAGAGTCTACCCGTGGTCGAACGTTTACTTGTAGGCTTTCGAATCGGCGATGACCCGTAAATTGGGCCGACCCTATACACCATGGGTTATAATGTCCTAATTTCAATGGGCCCCTTAGCTTCCAAATAGATCTATTTTAGGAAACATACAGATATATTTTAGGAAACATACAGATCTATTTTACATACATGTAACCAAAATGTTGCTAAATTTAATAATATTGGCCGCACTTAATTAACCGACTTCAAAAAAAGGAGGAGGTTATAAACTCGTTTCTGTTGTTTTAAAAAGGAGGAGGTTATCAAACCGTTTTTATTTGTTTTAATGTTTGTTACCTCAGAACTCCGCCATTTATAAACGGATTTGGAAAAAATATATAATTGAAAAAATATGCTTACACATTGGTCACATTTTTATCAACATTCCATCTTTAATTAAGATGATGGGATTCTTGAGGAATTGAGGGAAATCTTCAAATAATATCACATACAGTTAAAAATGTACATGTTGGTTCTCCGATAACAATGCATTTTATATGATAAGCATGACCTGATTCTACACCCAGGATTGGCTTCCGAGGAGGGGACTCCTCAGCGATCAACAGCACAGACACAAAATTTTGTATGCGCATTCAGTTATGATAGCGCGTTCTAAGTTTCACCATGACAAGGCTCTGGCAGCCGCATCTAGGGTTGCTTCCCGACGAGGGGACTCCAGCACAGACACGAAGTTTTGTATACACATTCAATTATGATAGTCCGTTCTAAGTTTCACATAACATGAGTGCTGCACTTATAAAAACAATTGGAGACGGTTTTTTGTTATTTGTTTTTATTATTTTAGTTACTTGTATAAAATAGAGGAGTTTGTTAAATTAAATCGTAAGTTTAAGTATAAAATATTGGTATAAATGTACAAAACCAATAAATAAATATTAAATAAATTAATAAATAAAATAATAATATTTTATTTACAAGCTTACGCAGGAAAGCTAGTATTTTATCAGTATGAGAAATATAATTTCCGTCAACTAGGCCTTATTTGCCTCAGGTACCTAATATTTAGATTATTGGTCGCCTCTAGTTTTAATATACTGCTCTTCATGATGGTGATTCTAATCATCATTCGCATCTAATGAGATGCTTTTGGAACTAATATTCAAACCACCGATCGCAAGCAATGGCATTAATAATTCATCTGCTTGTTTGTTATCCATTTCTGTGCAAGCGCTAATTGCAAGGCACCAGCCATTCGCGGTTCCGACGCAGCTCTCATTAACTAATAGGAATTTGTTTAGGAGCTGACATCGCGCAGAGATACTATGAACGTGCCCAATTTGTGCAGCGAGCACTTAGCACCAAGCGCAATGCGCATTAATGTAAAGCTGCAGAGTCGGTGCCATCCTTCATAAGCTATTGTTCTGAATTTATAATGTCAGGAGCATCTATGATAGGGCTAGGTTTATTATACCAGTGCTACGTTCTAGGAACTGACCCGTTTATCATAAATAATATAGAGATTTAAGTCTGAATCTCATCATTCAGTAGTTTTTAGGATGGTAGAAAAATGCTTAGAGACCTGAGTATATCACAATCAGCTGCGCTTGTAGTACGTCGAGTACATGGCTAGATTAGAAATAATATATGTTTTTGAAATGCCATTTCATTATGTTGTTTAATTACTTTTTGTTACGTATACGTTTCTTTTGTTTATTTTACTCTACTGGCACATATTTATGTGCCAGTAGAGTACACGAAGGCTGGCTGTAAGGGACTTTACTTTAGGCAATAAGACCGCCTTTTTTATGTTATTTCCTTGAATGTGCAATAAAGAATTACTATCTATCTATCTATCTATTATAGAAAAAATTGCACTTGATGACAAAGACAAACTTTTTATATAGGGAGGTTATTTACATGATTGTGTTGTAGGATTTGGACGTTTTCTTATACTTAAAATGTGGTTTACCTAAATTAATAAAGTTTTCAAAATAATTATAATCACTGTTGCTAATTAAAAATTTGTCTTTCTTGACCGATATAAACCGTTTTTTTTTTGTGTGGAAAAGAAAGGGATATTGAGCACATATTAAAGTTTACTTATCAATGAAATTCGTGAGAAAAGTGAAATTTTTATCCTTTGGTTTTTTTTAAATTCTTTAATTTTAGAGATAAATGCGTAGAGAGAAATAAGTGTCCTTGTCATAGAGATTTCAAACAAAAATATAAAATCGAGATCGGGCCATTCGGAGCTGAGATAAAAAAAATATTGCGGTTAATGGCGGCCATCTCTAACGGCCGCCATTTTTGTGTCCTGCACGCATTTTTAACTGCTTCCCTATCTGGAAAGTCACCTTTTGGTATTAAATATTATCACAGAAAGTAGTATATTCCAATCACAAAGTGCAATTTTCTTTGGTGTAGCCAACTTACTACCGCGGCTCCACCGCCATTTGGTTTATTATTTTTTTTGCTGATATATAGTACATTGCACAATGACGATATAACTATATAGAAGAATAGGTTTATAATTATATATAGATAGGATATTAATAAGAATCTGTGATGTAATTTTCCGCGTCCCAATGTATTTTCTATTTTAGTCATTTTATTCTTATACTCTTTACAGTATTCATTCTTTAACTTTTATTTTACGGAGTATGGAAACTTCCAGCGAAACATTAGAGTTAAATGTATGGAAGTATAATAAAGTTAGTATGGAAGTAAGAAGTAGAATATAAAGTTCGAGCATCTCAAAGTTCAACGTATAATATCTCAAATTTTGTTCCCAATTTTCTGGAGTGGCCTGGTGCTAGACATATTATGCCGCCAACATCTAGATAATTTCAAAAACTTACTGCTGGATACATAATATCAACAATATATCTGGTAGGTATTCAGGTAGTATAAGTAGTTGTCAACGTAACTTCTGTAATTTTATTGAAATCTGTAACCTATATTTTTTACTCTAATTATTCACTCTAATACTGTGTAATTTCCGAATTTAAGATTTCAATTTATTTGAATATAACATGTTTCTTTCCCCCGCTTAAACGGTTATAATTACAGAGACGATAACTACTAGTTAAATTCAATCGTGAAGCGATTAAAAATGGAGTTGATTTTCTAGATACAAATAGTATCTGAGTAGCAAAAGTAGCATTGTTTACTTTTCAGGGAGCAAAAAAACGAATGCGGGTTTTGCTGTTGCTCGAAAAGTGAAAAATGGACATTGCTACTTTTGCTTCTGGTGAATTCATGTTTACGTTTTCTCTTCCCCCAAGTTTCGCCAATTAATTATTATTTCCAATGAGATATCCATTCGCACTTCTTCATTAATCATTTCCTCTCTGATATCAATTATCACTTAGTCTCTTGTGGAAGGATTAGATTGTTGTCATCATATTGATATCGTGTGATCTGCACAATTCAGATGATTGGAAAATACCACGTGTGGACGTCTATGTAGGAGAAAATGGGGAGAGGAAAACGATGAATGCTAAGCGCTGTGTCACAAGCGCTACAATCAATTATTTATAGTAGCCTCGTCTGAATTTTCGCACCTGCGCCACGTGGCGGTGCCCCACTTTACTTTCAATAGGTATCTATCCAGGTTGATGGGACAGGCGAGCGGTAGCAACGCTGTGAAATATTACCTCTGAATGTTATTCGAATTTCTTTATATATATATGGATCATTCAAAAGGAATATATTTATCAGGGAAAGTATATAATAAAATTTTCTCTCAAGATATTAAATACCTTCAAAATTAAAAAATAATTAGCTTTAGGTCTTGCCATCCTACAATAACCAAAACCATACAGTCGCGTATATGATTTTTTTTGTTAGTTATCTAATACAAAAAATAGATTTTGGTATTTAAATATATTTGTTTTTAATTATATTATTTCATGTATTTTTTATTTATTTTTGAAGCAGCAAAGATGACATTTGCGTGGATTTATTCCATGCCACCTTCATTTATCACCCTACTAGATTGTATATCTGTTCAGGGGTGATAGTGTTTAAGACATAGTGACTTCACTTTTATTGTTTTTTTTTTCATTAATTCATTCCGATCGCTCATTCATTCTTAAAAAAAAATAACTAAAATATGTAAATATATAAATAAATAACTAATATTAAGTATATAGATAAGACAATATTTAAATATATTAATAAAATAATAGAAAAAAATAACAAAAAAAAAACCAACTCCAAAATATTTTATAAGTGCAACAGCCATGTCATGGTGATACTTAGAACGGTATATCATAATTAAATGCATATACAAAATGTTATATATGTGCTGTTGACCGTTGAGGAGTTTCCCCATTGGAAGCCATCGCTAGGTATCGCAGTCCTTGGTGAAACTTAGAACGCGCTGTCGTAATTGAATACAAATACAAAATGTTCTGTCTGTGCTGTTCACCGTTGAGGAGTTCCCTCGTCGGGAGCCAACCCAGGGTGTAGAATCAGGCCATATTTATTATAAAAATAAATGAATTGTCATCGGAATTGAACCAACATGTACATTTTCAAATTCATATTATAATATTTGAGGAGTTCCCTCAATTCCTCATGAATAGGATTTTGATAACAATGGGATCAATCTGTAAGTATATTCTTTCGAATAAAAATAGAATTTTCCAAATCGGGTCATAAATGGTAGAGTTCTGAGGTAACAAACATCAAAAAAACAAAAAGATACAACCGAATTGATAACCTCCTCCTTTGTTTGATGTCGGTTAAAAATAAATGAATCTATAAATAAATAAACAATTAAAGTGACCAATAAATTAAGTAGCCTGGAAAGGTTCCTTACTATGCATATATAAAATTGGAAATCTAATTATGTAATATAATATTATTAATTTACTTTAAACATAATCAACTAATTGTATTTGTGGTCCAGTATCAAGTAACAGATATAGTCAAATATGGCATAAGTCAGGATGTGATTCACCATTTCTTCGCACTGGCTCCTACTTTTCGACATGAGTCACTTGATATTATATTTTTTTCAGAGTCAATCTGCTGATTGTACCTCGTATCCTTTTATAATCATATTTTGTCGTGTAGGCAGCTTAAAATTGAGAGACTGTTATTAATTCCATGCTTATTAATTTATTTTCGATGTCCAGTAATGTCTTTTGAATACAAATCCAGGATGAGCTGAAAGAACCTTAATCTGTAGTGTCCTTGCATCGCACCAATGCTCGCAGGTATTCGCCAGACTTATGGTAATAATATGTTATTAAAAAAACTACACTCTTTGTAGGAACCCTCTTCAGTTTAATTAACTAAGTAAGTAGAAATTTCACATGTATTTCAAAGCCATATCGAAAGTGAAATAAACTGTAAATCTTAACTATATTCAGCGATTTCCAAACTGAGTTGAACCCGACAGTGCTCGATTTGACCATAGCCTGTGAGTGATTCTGGATTTGCCCATTTTATATTAATTGGCATTTGTTTATATCATATTAAATTTAAATTAATAAAACATTGTGCAGATTATGGTTACAGATATACTGCAGATTAAGGTTACAAATAACATAAAAAATACTTAACCCTAACCAAAAATATTTAGATAGTTCCAAATGAAAGTTGGTCATGGTCCATTACGACAATTTTCTTGGCTGAATATTGCCTTTATTTTTAAAGAATATGAGACCTTTTTCTGTGAGATGTCGTATATGCTACCGCGAAAGAGCTTTTATTTCTATACATAATCATTAAGAAAATGGCATCATACTGTATTCCTACCAATAAACAAAAATACAACAAAAAATCACTAATTTCACTAATCCCACAGTACCTTATCACGTTACTAAATCACGGCTATCTTAACACGTGACCAAATCGCGCTCTCACCTATTGGATGATTTTGGAGTTTGCTGAATTTGTATGTAAAGACGATGGAAGATTTCTATTTTGTTGGTAATATTCAAATCAAATTCCAGTCATTTTGTACGTATTTTCGTAATTTTAAATGGTAGTCTTTTCCTCCACATTATGATATTAAAAAGCAATTTTCTGTATTTTTGGAGATCCTCTTTATTTGTTGAGGATTCAACCAAAATGTCATTGAAACTATTTTTATTGGGATAATTACATTCCTATTGTTATCTCTATTACGTCACACATGTTTATGTGTGATTGTTATGAAAAAGTTTTTATGAAAAAGACTCATTTTTAAATGTAAAACTTTACTAGAGATGCAGTTATTTTCCTTATTTAAAATAATGGAATTTAAATGATACAGGAAAAGGAATTTAAATTTTAATATTAAGTAGTGTTTTCGGGAGCGCTTGACTTGACGGGAGCGCATCACGAAGTAGCTCTGTACATAAGTTACCCCTCACGTTGCGAGGTAAAAACTCACCTATCACTTTTGCGCGCGACATATTCGCGCAAAAAATCGACGCGAGTCAACGGCCTTGAGAAAAACGATCATAACTTATAAACCACTAAACGGATTTAAAAAAGATAAAGAGAAAAATGATCGCATTGAAATTTGACATATAAAACATTATAACCTTATCTCGTAAAACAATTAAGATAATAATGAATAAATATTACAAAATTGGCAAACTGAAAAAACTCGCCTATAAAATCATTTCGATTTTTTTGTCACAAAATACGTAAAATATGCAAAAATTGTAAATACAGTTATGTTCTTTATTAAATGCTTTACCAAAACGATATTTTTTTTTTACTTATTTGCATACAAAAATATTTATTTATTCAGCCAAGAAAAATTTTAAATATTCTCGTAAAAAAAAATTTTTTTAATTTTTAATTTGTGACTACTTATGGTATTTTTTTATATGAAATTCTTTCAAAATAACTTTATTACTACATCACACTTCTTAGAAATCACACCAGAACTTTGAGCTTTGTCTGATATTATAGAAAAATCTAAAGTTTTGAGAGTTTCCGCGTCCGAACTTAATAATAAACTTTGAATGGTCATAATATAAAATTCGTTAGATTTTTTCAATTATATTGTCTTATCATAGACTTATTATATGTCTAATAACTAATTACTATACTCCAAAGAATCACATTTCATCGAAAAACTATGGAAAATCGCACTTTATTCTCTCATAGTAATTATCAAAACAAGTTTCTTTGCGCGATTCATTTTACAAAACAAGATATAATTTTCAAAATACGCCTAATTATGTGATAACTTAGGATGTAAATGAAACAATACTTATTTTGTTAGTAAATTAAAGCGACATTACGTCATATTTCGCAATATGTCGGGATATTTCATAAACATTACAAAATAATAACAACCATTTTTTCGCGAGCCGTTTGTTGTCGCCAAAGTGTTTTCTTTAAAAATTCGTGAAAAACAGCAAATGGACTATCTCAATTGAGTAATCCTAATGCCTAAACTACTTAAAAATGGAAATTACTCACTGTTATCCAGTAAACACTGCACATGTATCCACAAAACACTGCACAAAACCACCATTCCGCGGAACTATGCCGCGGCGCTGGCCGATGGACTGACGTTTTGACGTCTATGCTGACTTTTTAAATCGCAGTTCGATTTATTCGCCGGTGGCCGCCGAATTAAAGATTATTTGGCCATGTCGTTCAGCCGTCAGAAAGCATAAAGTACGACGTTTCGAATCGTAAATTGCATTTTTCGCAGCGGCGAGCGCGATGTCCCGTAGCGGATGTTTCGGATTTTAGGCGGCCGCCATACATGTCCCCAAATGGATGTTACGGATTGAGCGGGAATAAAACAAGACTCTTTTGACTGTTTCGAAAACATGTTTTTGGATATATTGTGAATTTTTGTACCGGATTGTTCTTCATGAAAAACTGAGTTGAAAGCGATATATACAATTATTAATTATGCTTTTGTTAAATATGCGGGATATTTTTTTTATTTTTTTTTATTAGCCAAATTTATACAGCATATTCATTTTATAAAAGAACATTTTATGAATTAACATTAATATAGCCATTAATACATTTGAAATTAACAAATAATATAAAGCACCTATTTAAAAATAATAATTTTATAAGATTTTTTTTAAGAAAAAAGGAAAAAAGGAAAAAGAATCATTTCTAAATTTAAATGTATAAGTACAATAAGGGAATGAAAATACAAGGGAGGGATTGTTATAACACTATATGTCATATACGTTCATAAATGGCCATACATACATATACTGTTGACATATATACATATAAACATACATACACACATAAATACATTGTATCTAATAAAGTAATAAGTAGTGCGTATTTTATAAATATTTAAATTAATTATTGTTCCTGAGCTTTTCGTCGACTGCGTGAAGAAAAGGCTTCCTGTCCAGAGAAAAAATGTCAAGGTCATTAAACCTGTTATTAAAAGAGCTGAATAGCCGTATCATTGTAGAGTTGCTGAGGTGGCTTGTATTGCATCTGGGCACGTGAAACAAACGAGAAACTCGGGTACTTCTGGGGGGCACTCTCAAGGAAATTCGCTCAGTTAACGCTGGACAGTCTATTAAACCATGAAAGATGTCATATAGGAAAGACATGTCGGTTATGGCCCGTCTATTATAGAGCAGTGCAACCTTAAAGTAATGCGCTCGTTCCTCATATGTCTCGAAGTTCGTGTGCTTGCGTCAATTTAGGTATCGCAAGAAACGCTTTTAGACGCCCTCAACCTTGTTGACAGATGCAGCATACATCGGTGACCATATAGTGGATCCGAAGTCTAAGACACTTCTGACATATGCGTAATACAACATTTTTAAGGCGAGGGTGTCACTGAACGGTCTGCATACTCTAAACAAAAATCCTAATATTTTCTTGGCTTTAAGAACTATGTGATCTATGTGGTCGTTGTATGTAAGCTTCGTATCTAAATAAAGTCCGAGGTCGCGTATTAAAGATGTTTTTGGAATGTTTTCGCCATCGATAAGATAGGTATACAATTGGCCGAGTATTTCTGGTAAAACTGATGGCATTGCACTTTAAGGGATTGAGGCAGAGCTTGTTTTTGTGGCAGTATACCAAGAGTCGGTCTAGGTCGCGTTGCATGTTTATGCAATCTTTCGTATCTTTAATGGTGGAATAATTTTTTAGATCATCGGCATAAACGATACATTTAGATATGTGAAAGCAAGAGGCGATGTCATTAATATAATATTAAACAATAGTGGCCCGAGGTGCGAACCTTGCGGTACTCCAGAAGGTACTCTAACATACTTGGACCTATAACACACAGTGACACAGTGACAGCTTGATGTCGATTGGCCACATAAGACGCAAACCATCTCAGCAGATCCCATGAATTCCGAACTGTAGTAATTTGGTAATAAGTATGGGGTTATTAACCCTGTCGAAGGCTTCGAAAAGTCAGTGTACACGGCGTCCGTCTGTAGGCGTTTATCCATGTTTTTAGATATAAAATCGGTAAATAGACTAAGATTAGTTATGACAGAGCGCTTCATTAAAAAACCGTGTTGATACTCAGAAAGCGAGTTTTTAATTGCAGAATAAAGTTGGTCGTACACAATCTTCTCGAAGACCTTACCCAGAACTGGAAGAATTGAAATTGGGCAATAATTTTCGATACTGTTTCTGGGACCTATTTTATGTATCGGGATAATTAGTGCCTGTTTCCACAAGTCAGGAAATATTCCCTCTTGTAGCGATCACGTAAAGATAATTGTCAGAGGCGGAGATAGAGAAGCGGCGCAGTTGTTAAAAAACATAGGTGGAATTCCATCGCAACCTGCGCCCTTATTGATATCCAAGTTAGATAAATACTTGTAAATAACCTCTGCAGAAAATTCGATCGAACCGATCGAACAGTTTGTTGGGTTGTACGGGTGAACGTCCGCAAGTGCCGGGTACGACGTGGATTGGTCAGCAGAGCAGAAAACTGATTCGAAATATGCAGAGAATCCTTCGCTAATGCTGGAGCCATCATTAAAGCAAACATCTTCACAGACCATAGATTGTGGTATTTTACCGCCTTTGCGTATATTTTTTATGTACGTCCATATGTGCTTAGGATTGAGGCGAATATTATCCGAGCTCCGATTGACAAATTGACGGAAGCATTGTTTTTGCATCATTTTTTGCCTACGACGGAGTAATGCAAAAGTGTCATAGTCACAGGGATTACAGTTCTTCTTCCACTTCTTGTGATATCGGTTCTTTTCTTTGATTACATTTATAAGGGCTGACGAGAACCATGTTGGGAAGCGCGGATTGGCTGTTGTTCGCGTAGGTACGAAGTCCTCGATAGATTTATTTATAACTGAGTAAAATTTATTTACGGTCTCGTCTATAGAGCAATGAGCAAAGAGAAGTTCCCAGTCAGTGGAAGAGAGGTAGTGATTTATAGAGAAATAGTCAGCTTTGGCGTAGAGTTTGATGATTCTGTATAGCTCTTTCAATAGGCGCACAGATATATTACACAGTTCTATATCCAGTGACGGGTGAAAAATGTCCTCCGGAATTATCGGCTTATTGCAGCCGATTACTCGCAAGTCGTCGGTGCCAAATACTAAGTCTAGAATGCGGTGTAGAGAGTTGGACACATGATTAAACTGATCGAGGCCCGAAAATGCGATACCTTCGCAGAAAGAGGTGCTTAAAAGATCAAGATTCCCTCCGCCTTCCGATGCTGGACTAAGGGGTAATCCTGAGAGGACCTGACCAAACGATTTTTGACAAATTAAATCACCAAACAACGAGAAACCGTCATGAGGAAGTTGTTCGCGTAATGATACAACTGTGTCGAGAAGGCTGAGTAAATGAGCTTGATGTTCGGCTGGCGGATTTCGCGGAAGGTAAACGCAGCAGACGTGTGGTCATGAGAGGAGCCCAAAGCTGCCGCCGGAATTGTGACCCAAACGCAGTCTGCTCTACATAACGTAACCCAGTCGAGGCGCAGACGAGGACAAAACTCTCGTCGAATAGCTAATAAGGTCCCTCCGCCGCGCTTCTTGTGAGTGGCAGCAGGGTCTCTGTCGTGCCTGAAAAGTTCATAGCGAGGATCGACTATTTCTCCATCGAGTATACCAGAAGTGAGCCACGTTTCGGTAATAGCCAGAATGTCATAATCGTTTGACAACACATTTTGATAAAAAATGGACATTTTATTTCGCAAACTTCGAACATTTTGATAGAAAATGTTAAGTGACTCTACGGTGATGGATTAGTTATCATTAAAATTAAAAAAAGGAAAAGAAGCGAGTAATCTAACGATGAATGAATAGACATTGTAAATGGGGCAGTGAATAATTGGACGAAAATTAATAAATAGTGTGATACGGTTACTTTCGTGACAAGGAAAATTATATTGATGCCAGGACAAGAAGAGGTGTCAGGTAAAAAGAGTAACAAGTCCGAGTAAGTGAGAGTTAGGAATTTTTTTGAGGTCGTCGGCACAGTTGATACGGAGTGGTGGAGCTCCATCTTTCTGGCGGGCGAAGATATGACCGTTTCGGACCCACACATAGCTAAACCCCGTCTCACGCGCTAGATTGCGGGCCTTGTAAAGAAGATCCTTATTTGTGACCGTAAGGTGTTCGTTGATATAGATCGCCGCCAACGTAGTAGTGAAGCCGATATCTCCGGATTTAATGCCTCCTGCTTTCTTCCTGGCGGCGGAGATGAGAATGTCCTTCAGTTGTCGGCGACAAAATTTTGCCACGATAGCTCTCGGTCGATTAGCGTTACGCATTCGTGGTGTTATCCGAATTGCGTAGTCAATATCCGCAGGCAGTATGGTTACGCCGAGGTGCTTAGCTATATTTGTGACAATTGCCGCAGCCTCCTCATCTTTTGACTCGGGAACTCCTATAATTTCTACATTGCAGAGCTGCATTTGCTGTTCCTTCTCGTTATTTTCATGCTGCATCGAGTGTACGGTCGCTTCGAGATCAGACACCTTTTGTTCGAGCAAATCGATCTGGGCAAATTTAGTGTCGTAGTTCATGAGTTTGGCCTCAAAGCTGTCCATTCGGCCGCTGAAGAGGTCTACTGATGAGGTGATGGTGCTAAATTCGCCGCGCAAATCCCGCAGTTCACTACGCATTTCCTCTTTAAACGATTGGATTTGCATTTTAAAATCCTCAAAATGTTTAATAATAAACGCTGTAAGCATCGGATTATCTTCTTCGTTCCATCTGTTCTCAGTCGCTCGCTGGACCTCGTTCGTCTATATGCAATACTTGCCTCGATTGTTGGTGGTGGTTTCATTTTGCAATCTGCGCAAATCCAAGTCTCTTTCACGGACTTCTTAATATTCCTAAATCTTGATCCGGAGAAAAGAGCACATCCGAAATTATGTAGTTTAGCCGTGCACGATGCACATACGATACAGTCATCGGCATGAATACACGTTTTGCACCTTTTGCAATCCATCGTACGTTGGAGAGTATGAAAATACGAGAGCAACGCCGTTCGTTGATCACGAGTACGCAGGTACGAATTTGAAATAACCGCCTCGCACTGTGGTGTATTCAGATGTAGGCGGCCAATTTGATATGATACAATTTGACAACTCTATCTAGCGGTGGAGGTGTTTACCAGCGTTGTAGCGTAGTAAGTTATATCGCTTATAGATGTCTCCGGTGTATGGCTGACAGCGTCGATATGGTTGCTCGGTAAAAATCGGATGCTCTCGTGTGACAGAAACAGCTGTTGTCGAATATTATTAGACGGTACATGTTACCACAAAATTGTTTTTATGTAAAAAATATGTATAATTTATGGCGTATATACGTTACGGTTATTATTGGTGTAGTCGTCAAGTCGTTGTACTGTGCGTCCCTTTCAGAAGAAAAAGAAGAAATGAAATATTCTAAACCGCGCTAATAATACGCTGTTTTCGCGATTCAGTTTCGCGTTGGTTTTGCACAGAATACAGCCGCTTCCGCCGAAAAAAAAAACACTTCACCACGGGCTAAAAAGCTTAAGGTACAATATACTTCTATTTGAGAATGAATTTAACTAGTATTTATTTGCAAAATCAAATAATAACTTTGCCTTACAAAATTCACGTTAGGTAGGTACAATTACGAATCGTTGATTTAATATGCTGGATAAGATAAATAGTTGGTTTGTAATGGAAGACACTGGGGCCCAATATAGGGTTCCTGTCATATATATTGCTTCATTTACACAGAAAATAAGCATTATAAAATTTTTAAAAAATGGGCAAACTAATAGGGAGTGGAATTATTATCAGTGATAGTCGTTATGTCGAAATAATCATTATGTTTGGTGTAAAAATATGGGAAAACTATTTCACGCAGTTTTAAAGGAATTCAAAATTTGGCTAAAATATAGAAGATTTTGTGATAATAATTAATTGAAGTCAATGAAAATGAGACCGTTGAGAGGCGTACAACTTTATTTTCGATTATATTGTTGAGAATCATCAGATATATTGTTACTAATCTAAAACGTTTCTGCGTATCTTGTAAGTGGACTTTAAATTGACAACTTGTGGTATTTACTCGAGAGTATGTGACTACCCTATATCTTCAATTTGAATAATAATCGTCACCTGCGAGTACCGTGCTAATTTGCTACAAACTTCATAAGTACGCTCTTCGGCGTGCACAGCGGCTTAAACTAAGTAGCAGCCATTAAATGTGCATGTGCCAACGCGGCTCAGAGATCCTAGCCTATTGTCAGGCACGTAGCTCTTGAACGGCAGTTTTCGGGGAGTTACGTGAGAACAGAGCACGGCACAGCCACATAACAAAAGAGTTCCGCCACTCACTTGCTCACTTTCGAGCGCAACGCCAAAGGAATGAACAATTCCGATAACTATGAACTCTTCGACGTTAACGTCTACAGCTTAATCTAAAGTTCGCCGGAGTAGGATTTAGCAAACGTAGAGTAACCAGGAGAGAGTTTGGGCTCTGAAATAGTTAAATTAACGAATTACCAGAACTAAATAGTGGCTAATAAAATACATCAACTTTCAAGATAAGTGTGCATTTATGCTTGAAAATAAACAAGACATTGAACCCGATTGTGTTTCTTCGTGAACTAAAACATGAACTTAGTTCAATCGAACGAGACAGAGTAATAAATTAGAACGGAATATGAAATGAACCATCTTCGATTTTCCCGCTCCAAAACTACATGTCAAACTTATAGACGCCCGAATAAGTTTGAACACATTTCGTGCGGTATTTGATATAGTTGCCATATCTTCGGTGGGTAGTTTTAATGCGAAAAAAGGCAACCGTTCATTTCACATTTCGCTCTGACGTACTACTTACTCTGACTTCACACATCACTCAGTCTCGTTCACATAAAATAATGTCCGATCTTATCTCTAGGAAAACGCAATGGAGGCCATTATGATACATAACAAGATGTGTAATGAGCTAGTTTAAAAATATTTTCCAAAATATATAGATATTTCTATAATTTATTATCAAGAAATAATATAATAACACTGCTTACAAAGAATTAGGTGACACGTAACAGTTAACAATTAATCGATAAACTACCTACACCATATTATACATTTGTCCAGAGTAGTAAAACTTTTTTTGATCTTTGCAATCTACAGGTTGTATTTCTGATTCTTAATTCTGGCGTTTATTAGCCCATTTTTCATCAAAATTCTCGTAATCAGGAACAGCGCCAACAAAAGTATGTATTCTGATGTATAATTTATGTACCAAATCCCATAACCTAGGATTTGTCCTTCTATCCTACAAGCTTTTTATTCTCTGTCGTGACAGACAATGCCATTAAAATATAAGAGGTTCGTTCGATGAAATTGTAAGCTTTTCTCATCCTCGCTTGGACTAAAAAAACGGTTGTGTCACCCCAAGACTTTACCGGCAAGTAGCCAAGGACTGAGTTCATCTGAATATTAATTGTATAAATAACAATGTTGAGCGCCCTCTCTCGGCCGGCGGTCGAACCCGGGTGGGTCACATTACGACGCCACAAGTAGCGCGGTTCGTTTCTTGGCTAGCCTCGGGCGAATCGGCGTTAATATTAGATTAAAATGTATGGCGAAATTAAAATGTTTTAGTGCGGCTTGTGTATGAGTTATTCTAATAAAAAAAATCAGAATATAATTTTGGTCCAACAAGGCATCTTGTGTGCCAAATTTCAAGACTCAAAGTCTAATATTTCTAGGATGATGTAAGGCTAGTGCGCTTCCTGTTAGAACGATATCAACCACAATCTTTTCAACTCTTGCCATGACCAAATGACGCCTGCATGAAAAATTTCAGTTCAATCGGATTAAGCGTTTGGGTGCACACAGACATACACACACACACAGAGTCATAGCCAGACTTCAGTCTGGAAATGGTTTTAATCGTCTGGGGGAGAGGGGGGCGGGTCAAAATGTATATATATCTTCATCACAAATTTCTTTTTCAGCGCGTTCACAATACTTTCCCTCAGCCGGAAAAGTAAAAACATATACAATAGCTTTGTGAGGAGTGTCTTTGCGATAATTTGGATTCTGCAGTTTACCAAATATAAAAAAAGATAAACAAATTCAAAGATGATTTACAAAAGATCTGGCATATGAAGATTTCTTGGAACTCCACAACTACGACGAATGACTTAATCACTATGTTATAACAAGTCTAAAAGTTCTACGTATCATTTCGGACATGACATTACATACGGAAAAATATACAGTCCGTATCTTGTCGAAAACTGCGAATTTCTGTTTAAATCACCAGGCCGCTTTTCTATTTCTTGTAATTCTAGTAAACATCAATTACACAACCTAATTACAACACAATACAACACACAATTACAACCCTCAATTACACAACAATTACAAACCTCAATTATACAACAATTTCATACCTCAATTAAACCTCAATAAACAATTAAAACACAACCATTACAAACCTCAATTACAAAATCTACCTCATTCAGGATGATTGCAACATATAATGTAGTAGCCGTCCGATTTTGTACGACCTATGCACTTACAAATCTCAATAAACCATTCTATCACTTTAACACACCACTTCAAGCCAGAAAACGTCACTTATTACAAAATAACACTGTACTGTGGTTTGCATTATAGTAGTTGACTTATGCGGGCTCTGCGCCAGTAGGTGAAATATATGGCGAGATAAAATATCGTAAGAGATTCAGAATACGCAGACCAGATGATGACATTACATTAAAGTAACCATTAAGTTAAATATTATTGTTTCAAAAATATTGTGCCCTTATTGGAAACCTCACATACAGTAATAATTATAGGTGCATTTTAAACTTTAGGTTTCAATCATTGATAATGTAAAATGATGATTCTAGGGCGTTGGCGACGCTAAGGCCTCTATTTTCTGCTATTTAATCATTAATTTAAAACGATGCCTGAAACACCTTGGTGTTTGAAATCGTCGACTCTTCCGCGTATTATATATCTCCTATTAGTGGTGCTTTATCTAGAAATTTATATTTTCTCTTCTGGCGCAGAACTCGCATATGTCTGTATTTCATGTCTAACAAGATTTCCATAATATTATATTTTCAGGCAGCTATATTGCCATTATAATGATTTATTTTTATACCGATCCATTTTCCAGAGATGTCTCATTGTTGGATGAGAACAATGGCGTCCACTGGCGCATTATTCGCAGCTCCACCTACCCTACTTTTGTTTACAGCCCGCAAACTCACCGGTCAGCGGTCTCCACACCGTATTGGTAATCCCCACACAAATGGACGCTCCCTGTGGATATTGCGCCGCATTCATAGAGCATTACACGCCGTAAGCCCTACTTAATTACATACAAATGCATTCAATACGGTGAAGGTTTCGCTGAAGGGTCGCCGTGCCTATCCATCAGCTTACACCTAAATACTACCGTCACGTATGCGAAGGCCACACTGAAACTTTCGGGAATGAATTCCAGCCAAAATCAAAAAAAATATCAGCGTTTTTCATAGGTATAATGTACCAATTGTCATAACATATTTTCCACTCCTCCATCTTGACCTCAAACATATTTTTTTCTTATTTTTTGACAGCATCTTCTGTCGATGAAAATCGTTGACAGCGTCATTAAATCTTTATTCTTGGGAACATTAGGAAGTCGTAAGGAGCCAAGTCGGGACAGTACGAAGGATTGGTTAGTAATGGTTCCGCGTCGCTTGGGTGGGGAAGGCCATTTTTTATATCATCTGACTGACCTGCCCAACGCATGGTTCAACTCCATCAGGTAGCCTCCTCGTAGAGGGACTTAACCTGTCAGGGCCGCTGCCACGGCTGTAATCTGATGTCGGAAGCGATTGGGATCAGATGTATGTGGATTCGGGGGAACATCTCGGGAGAGTTATGATCAATCTGGCAAGAGTCCTAATTCGGTTACGAAGAATCTTTTCAGAACTCCGCTCACATAAACCTACTGGTACCCTGTGCGCCACCGTTATCGTCTTCAATCGACCTGAGAATCTACCTCATACTCCACTCTAGAAATTGGCCTTAAGACTTCATAGGAACAACAGTATATTCCAGTAATGGCCACACTAAGTGCTCTCCATCATTTTAGAGGCAAATCAATTCTCGCGAAAAAAAGTCTATACAAATGAAATTAATTAAAATATTGTTAAACAATACATTTGCAGTCAATATTTTTTATTGCCTTAGAAAGAGGCGGCAATCCATCTGAAGCCATTCGATCCCTATTAGTAGCTCAAAAACTAAAGTAGACTTAATGGAAAACTATTAAAAAGCCAGTATAAATTATTTTGTCTCTTAAAATAACCTACCCTTCCTAAACGTCATTTTGGCTGGATCATTCATATTTCCAATAATATTATATATGTAGTATTAAATTCTGCACAATCACAATTAAAATTATTACGGAAATTAATCAAATATCATGTGAAACGCCAGAAATGCCAAAGTGTCAATAAATAATATTTTTATTAGAAGTGTCATTCTCATTTATTTATTGAGATGCCATAATGATCCTAACATTGGGACTAGGCGCAGGTAGGTTCGGGCTATCCCTCCCCCCATTTCATTACATCATTACTATCATAGCTTGTGTTTTCTACGACCGGTATATGGTCCCAGACTAATGGGACCATTTAATCGAGAAAATATAAAGAATTATGACCAATTAATTCTAGAATTTGAGGAAATAATATTCTAGTTTATATATACGTACATTTATCGAACGTCGACCATAGCAATGCACTCCTGTTCAAAATATAAAGTTTCTCCTGCTTCATTTAATCTAACACTCAATATCATCAGCAAATCTACAAAAATCCTAGGTATCATGATCAATTATCATCTCAGCTGGAACATTTATTTTTAAGTACTATAAAGGGGTAATTCTTCCTTGGGTAATATATGTATGTGATAAAGAAGTTTAAATTCCTTGTATGTGATAAAGAAGCTTAAATCTCTTTATCATACCGAATTGTATTCTAAATAACTTTTGATATACTGATATTGGCGAATACTACAGAGAGTTTACGGGTATTTATTCTGCAAAAAATGCTTCTAAACTATCCCCTAATACTTAATCAATCAAGTTTAATCAAGGTCAAAATATTGCCTACCCACCTGAAATTAAAATTAAATGGGGGCGTCTTGAAAATCAGTATAAACATGGGAAATTCCCCTATCGTCATCCCTCATAGTCATGTTCTTTGACGGCGCCTACTATTGTTGTATCTGCAAGAGAGGTTGTATTTAACATTGTGCATATTAAGTATTTCCATATTATTCTCGATGAAAATTATTAATAAAATATATTCAAATTAGTTTCATATGTGTTTTCCCGTATATTTGTAATATTATATTGTTTCTTCGCAATATTGAATAAACCTTCCCGATGTATCCCTTTGTAAAAAATACACAGTCAAGGCTCTCGACAAATCATATAAATCTGTATAAGAATCAGTCGCATATTTTAACGATTGATTTCCCTAACTAATATTTACACCGAAACATTGCTTAATATGTGTATACACACAATAATTATATATTTTTAAATCACTAACAATAAAAAAACCCTCCATGAAGCAAAATAGTTTAATTAGGGAAATTTGTAGCAATCAATCCGTTTAAATTAAGCCAATATATATATCGGTGAATACACCGACGTGTTTTGCTGGAAATTCTCCCTTTAAAATATATCAGCCAGTAACCAATTCCAGCGACCGATTTGAATGGAATTCCGAAACCGACCGTGCTATATACCAATATATCTAAATGGATGCTATTCAGCCATTTTGTCGTTAGAACTTCGGAATTTACTATTATTATATAGTTACCTAGAAGGGTTCGACTGAGTATAATTAGAGCTGTCGACTACAACGGGCGAACCCGTCAACTAAGGAAGTTTTAACGATTTTGATTGTTCTGTCTCCCGTGAGGTGAGCACAGAAGACTTAGGACGAATCAGTCCACCATGTAGCTACGCCACACGCCCGTAAGAGACCAACGCCTTACCGCGAGATAACCAGGTTAATTACCCAGCGGGCCGACACTCGCGCCCTTACTACCAGTTGCAACCAGATTACTGCGGTCTCCAAAATAGTTTTGTGTTCGAGGTCGCTTGCGCGGTGCTCTCTTTATGTAGCGATGAAACGGTGCCTACCGAATCTATCGCGGACTGTTCACCCGGTATCGGGTAGTCGATTAATCATTTTAAGAGCAGCTGCCGTAATATGAACAACTACCCCCGCTCTGTAGGAGACGGTACTGTTTCCAGACTCCCCCGGCTGTCGGTCAGAAAGCACAATCCATTGGCTAACGCCGCATGGTGCACAAACCGTCCAGGAACGCCCGAAGGTTTACTCCTAAAGGAAACTGACTCGAAATTACGAAATACGAAAATAGGAAATTAGAAACTGGTACGATTTTAGTTATTGAAACGGTGGATTTATGCAATAAATTAGTGAAAACCTGAACAGAAAAAAATCGGTTGTCTGTAAAGTCGGTTTACTGACGATAGTTGAACGTGACAACGTCATAAGAAAATACTGATGGAATGGTTGCATTTGAAGCAGTTTCATTTAAGATTTTGATATTGTTTATTACAAACACCCAAAAATATATGCTTTTATACTCACCGATTTGACTACAACATGTACATGTATTATTGTATAGCCGTATAATTGTATAATTGTTTATTGTTTAAAGTTTATTGTTTTTTTTAATTTGAAAGTTTGAAATCTCAAACTGTTAAATAACGGTTTGAGAAGCATTTGAGCACGCTGCGCCATCTAGCGGTAGGTAATACGTCGTAAATAAACAATATCAGCGACATTTTACCAACCGCTAGATAGCGCATCGTAATGATAGATTTTCATACTTTTTTATTCTTTTTTTAATAAAAGTTGCTTACTTCGTTGCACTTCGTTGTACCCACAAGAAAATTGTCCGTTCAGTAATAACATTCCGTATATCAAAAATACATATAAAATTATGTCAAGAATTTAAATCAATCTACTGATTTTCATTCGTCCTATTTTAGACTGAGGTTAGTAAATAATTCTTTCGCAACCGGTAGATGGCAGCATTTATATTGAATAATAAATATAATAAATGGAACGCCTCAGAGCGAGGTAACGCCGCATGAGTCATGTTTTTTCGTGCGTGCAGCCAGCTCCATCGAATTATAAGACGTTGTCACGTCGAAAAGGTCACCTTGACAGTTTGCTGACATCCCATCCTCAACGGTATTGATCGCTGAAGCTATGCTTGCTTATGGACGATTTTAATAATTTCGTTACTCATATTTTACGGCATGTAGCTTGAGTGGTTCTGAAACATTCGTGCAGCAAACTTTCGCGCGCATATTTCCGGCATGTAAATATTTCACTTTTATTCCCCGCCGCGCCCGAGTGAATAAACGCGGCTAACGAAATGGAGAGCTCTTCTATTATTCGGGCGCAAGCCGTTTTCCGGTTTCTATTCAATACGTTACGTGCTCTTCGTGAAATAAAGAACATTACCAGCGCAAACTTTCCCGCTTTATTTGCCTTTATGTTCGCTTTATTTATATGTTACTGTCACAAACTCTTTTACTTTTGCCACCCTTTGAAATACAGTGAGAAATACGCAAGAATGAATCCACAGAATATTTTCTATCTTGAGTTTGTGAGAGTAGCCACCCTTCACTAGACTCCAATTGCTTGTGAGCGAAGGGTGGTTCTCAGCATGAAGGTTGCTCCGTTAATGAGAGTCGTAGATGTCCGTGTAGAAGAGTTTATTCAGAAGATTGGAGAGAAGTGAGTCGAAGTCGCCAGTTCTTAACGCCTTGAGTTGTGTTCGCCGTTGTGTTGTAGTGTGGGCGCGAGGTGAAGCCGTGGCGGTGCGTGTGTAGTCGAGGAGCGAAGTGTGTAGTCGAGATATCTGTCCACTGAGGGGACGATGTGTAGAGCGCGGTAACTGCCTGCCGAAGTAATGATGTAGAGGGGCAACTGTCTGCCAAAGGAATGATGATGATCGAATGAAATGTACTGCGTTTTATAGGGTGATCGGTGATGCAATAGCTACGAGTGGGGCGACGCATGTGTCGCTTGCCTGGGCAATATTTGCCAAATTTAGCTGGAAATTAACTACAGCTGCTCGTGTAAGTTTGAGCGAGTCTGCAGTTTTCTATTCTGTGAAATTAACTTTTTTGTTGTGGGTATGTGGAGCCGTAGGCTCCTACAAGTTAATGCGATTTGGTGACAAGAAACTGAACATTTTATTGTCAATGAAAAATATTTTTTTAATACCAAAGTATGTATTCATAGTATTAAGCCTACCTTAGTACAGGCGAGGCCTAGTTAGGATGGCTTTGAATTTTAAAAATTAATGTAATATTATTGATAAATAAAGAATTTTGAATTTGAATTTGAATTTGAAACCTGAAATCATATTGTAATAACGACATGAATCTAATTATAAAATATTTAAACTCGTCAGTTAGCCACTTGTTTGCCCTTTTATACAAATACCTATAACCAAAAACCGCATTCGACCTAAGTAAAAGATTAATATATATTTCTTTATCCCACGCTATTTGTTATGATTGTTGATATTTCAAAATTATTTCTGGGTCATTTTCTATCAATCATAATCATGTAGGAATCAGACTCTGATCTTTTATCATTCATTTAAATAATAATAATAATCAAAATTCATTGCTGAGAAATATTGCGCTCGTGAAATGAATAATGGATGTTCCGATGCTTATAACTTTTATCTCCAGCGCATTTACATTTTTTTATTTAAATGCATATTTAATTTAAACGCATTCATAAAGAAGGCGTAACTATTAAATTGGTACATGATAGTCCTCAATTTGATATAGATTCTTATTTCTACAAACACAAGCGAATTAATTTTAATGTCTTGTGTTTACGGCCGAATAAGCCAGGAATTTTTAGTCGAAGTGAATAGTAAATCATACTCATAAAAGCTTACTTCTCTGTGAGAATGACTATAATAATGTTAATCCTTAAACCGAAACATAGAGAAAGTTAAGCTTACCGGAACTTCGGCCTGACAGACTTTATGGAACTACTATGGCCTATGTGGCCATTTTTAATATTGGATTTAAATACTATTTAAAAATCAAAGTAGTAATGATGCATACAGGCAATTAGACTACTGCTGTTAATATTAAACGGAAAAAATATATTTTTTTATCTCCCTTTTTATATAAACATTAATTATGTAATATAAAATCGAAGACTATCGCGGTTGTTTGACATTATAAATTAGATAGAAAACGAATTTACCGCGTGAAATTTGTAGCACCCGACGTTTCGGTGACGTTGCAGCCGCCGTTGTCCAGGGTAGACTGAAGAGCTGTCAATCCGTTGTTTTGCGGGTAGGCCGCGTACCGCTTCCGCCACTGCGTAGGTTATAACGGTGGTGGGGGGCCGGGCTCGGAGCGCGGGAATTTTGAAAATCCGTCCTGCACACAACACTCACTGTATCCTGTTTTACGTCTTTGCGTTCGGCGTTCGGCGGCGGGAACATTTTAAGAAGAGGGTTCCACGTAGAAGAGAGTTTGTAACCGTCGTCTCTGTTAAAGTTCGGGGTTCTTCTTATTTCAATGGCTTCCCGGATCATGCGAGGAAAGTAGAATTGTTCTTTGGATAGCACAATGGGATTTTGAGACTGCATCCAGTGGTTACTTCCGCTATCCAATATATGTTCGCAGATCGCCGATTTTTCGCGGAAGTAACCCCTGGATGCAGTTTCAAAATCCCATTGTGCTATCCAAAGAACAATTCTACTTTCCTCGCATGATCCGGGAAGCCATTGAACTAAGAAGAACCCCGAACTTTAACAGAGACGACGGTTACAAACTCTCTTCTACGTGGAACCCTCTTCTTAAAATGTTCCCGCCGCCGATTGACAGCTCTTCAGTCTACCCTGGACAACGGCGGCTGCAACGTCACCGAAACGTCAGGTGCTACAAATTTCACGCGGTAAATTCGTTTTCTATCCTATTTATAATTAATTATGTAGTTTATTTCGATAATTGTATATTTTTAGTGGTTTACATAATTTAATTAATCTGAATACTATTAAGCAAGCAGGTACCTACTTGTATTACATTATAATAAAAATAACTATACACTCATAAAACTATCACCTATCCCAATAATATAACCATATAATTATCAATTACTACGGAGAGCAAATTTACTCGTATTCCCCGAAATACCGGTCTGCCTGACTCACTTATTTTTAACTTCAGTGTCAGTAGTGCGACACTGTTGTGTAATCAGCAATGACTAATCGGTTGATAATCGTCTCCTACCTTGCTAATAGCTCATGCTCCTGTGTAATTCACAAGTAAATTGTAACATGTATATTAGAACTAGGAGCGGAATAATAATTTTATTACAATAACTTTACAAATTCAAACGACTCAATAAAGAATAATACTTTTTATAAAGTTACTGGTAGCGCGCGGTCACACAGACACAGACCGCGAAATCCCATATACAACACACGCACTACCGCAAAGAGAAACGAGTGCCAACTGAACATGCACGCCTGTGACCGAAAGTTAGGTATAGGTTGCGGAAAGATCGATCTGAAATACCAATGGCATGAACTAAGTAGGTACAAAGGATTTTGCATATACCTATATCTGAAGGTATAGGCTTTGGAAAAGATGGACACATGTACATGGAGTTAACCGATACTTAAAAATGACAGCGTGTAAAGTGGTGTAGTAAAATAATACAGATATGTAACAAAATGCTATAATTCGTAATATATAACATTGTGACGAAAGTTGGCACTATTTTAAATCATTGAGGTATGCCAATTGACAGAATGGGTTTTTATTTTGACGATTCGTCAACTAAGCATCAGAAAGGTTGACCAACCAGATATCAATTTCATTTAAAATTGAAATTTTTGAAATACAAAATTTTTGAAATTTTAAATTCAAAACGACATTATTTGCAGATCGTTACTTTAACACTATTGTTTGCCAGATATTATGCAAAATTTTACGAAAATGGTCCTAGCAGTAGAGTTGTCCGACACTGCGATTATGCTTCCGCAATTTCCGTTAAATTGAATACTTCCAATGGGGAACTGATGATGAATCATCCACACTGTCCGCTTTATATGCACTTAATCATGATACAAAAAGGCGAGCTTATTGCCACATGGAAATGTCTTACTACTAACCTAATTATAGTGGTACATGTGCGCATTGTGGAAATAAAGATTATAACATTCATCTGCATAAAATGCAGACCTATATTTGAATAATAGGGATAAACAAAAAAAGGTCTACAGTATACAAACACGAAAGCGGTGGTGACTGTATTCCAAGAACTATTGTAAAGAGGACTGAAACAACAAAAAAATTCAATGGCTTCAAATAATAGAAAAATGTATCCATTGCCTCGAAAAATATGTTTAAAAAATAATGTAAATATTATAATTGCGTTGATTTATCACAATTTCAAAGACTTTCAATATAACCATAAAATATAGACGTATAAAAACAAACTGACAAGAGCGTTTTTCTCTGTAACGTTTTCCATGCCCATAGAACCTTGACCGTGTATAATAATACATTTTGTACATCCGGCTTTAATCACCGCGGGGTCAAACAGCCCGCTCACAACTCAGTATGCCCCCTCTACACGTTACCCAACGTCGACCGCATCGCCTATGTATCTCTCGCTCTTTCCCATACATTTTTCACACGCGACGAGTAGTGCCGACTTGATTCCACTTTATCTACAAGCCAAAGCATTGGCCGATGTGTAACGGGGGAATTATTGAAATAGACAACTTGACGAACAGTCATACTTGCGTTTTATTTATCACTACCTCTAATTCAAACAATCTAGACCACTTGGACATCTACAGTATCGTCATTTGGCAAAAGTAAAGAAACAAAAACATTTCATATGCCCTATTAATTTACAATACCCTGCCAGAACACCCGGTCAAATATACTGTAAATATAAACATAATATATTATAACTAAGGCTCATTGCGGACTGTCGACTGAGTCACGGAGACTCAGTCGATGGCGACTTTTACGTTGTATGATCTTCTACGTGCCTGCGACTTCCGTACGCACGTGGTCGCAGGTCGACCGAGCGACTCTGCTTCGACTGTCGACTGAGTCGCCGCGACTCAGTCGACAGCGCGTAATGAACCTTAGGAATATGTCGGAAGGACTGAACTATGCAAAAGCAATCTTAAAAATTATATGTCATTGTTTTTGGGTTACATCATATGTATATTATAATGCATTCTTTCATAATGACTTAATTATAACAAATTATTAAAATTATGGAATAATATTACCATATATTTTCTTTTATTTCATCTTAAATATATACTAAAATAAATATACATAATAATACATAGATAGGAAATTTTAATAAAAATAAATGTGATATCATTATAGTTTCTTTAGTGTGCCTTAGAATATGTAATAATATGCATTAGGAAAATTATGCTAGATTTAGACTGTTTATTATTGAATAAATACTTTTGATTTAATTTCATATTTGACCTACGTATCACAAACACAATAGGCTCTATATTGAAATCCCCGCTGGAAAACAACGTAAGCGTGTGACAAGTTTCTGTCACGGCGGGCGGAGCGAATGGCGGTATATTCATTCAGTGAAATAAGTCTTATTGCGAACTTGTACGGGTCCGTTTCTATCTGTTCCGTTATTTATGCACGGGCCGTTGAATGTTTCAATATATCAGGGGCGGAAGGAGCCCACAGGCTTGCCGCCATCGCGAAACTTATTGCCCTTTACGGGTTTTAAGTCTGTCGGGCAAAGTCGTACTTCCGCCTCGCAGCAATCGATGTTCTGGAGACTTACGGGTGGGGCAATGCCCACGGCCATTCCTAACTTTGCTTTCAAGCGATACTCACCTAGTAGATGTTGATATTCGAAGACTGATTGAATAGTGGGGCCCACAATAGCTCACACTGCTTACAGTAACCCGATTTCATTTATATTTGAAATTTAAAAACCATTATTAAAAATATTTTTTTAATGCTGGAACCAAACAGAACTACATATTATACATTAAAATACATATTAAAAGTTACAAAACTCCTTTAATGTGTTTCAAAATATTAAGGTGTGTAGATGTGTAGCTAGCGAGGAAAATTACTTTGAAGATTAAATTTGTAACCATTTTCGCAAAATAAACGTGTTCTTTTCAAATACCAGTTTCATATTTGTACACCTAATAGTAGTAAAAATTGAAAATCTATACTTAAGAGAGACTTATCATTTCATAAATGGATACAGAAAAATATTTTACACAAACTACACCTTTATACTAGGTTAATATTTCGCAATATTTCATAACTATGTCCACCAGAATGATGCTAAATATTTTCCCATTATCACTTTAGCCATGCATTTTATATTTTTATAAGCTGCTTCGAAGTACGTTACAAAATGTAGACTTTACAACCAGCCGCTTGCGATCACTGTTATAAATTATGCTCTTATTCTTTTTGCTCGAGGAATACAGATCTTCTAGCATTCGCCTAGAATATTGAAGAATAATAGTCCTTCTTTTTAGCCACATAATTATTTGCCCTTATTTTTAAAGAGGGGTTATCTCCGCCGTTTTCCAGACTGCGAGGAAATTCAGCGGTGAAATAAATTTAAATATCTTTGAAAAAAGGCGGAGGGGTAAAGATAAAAGAGCCTTATTATAATATTATGAGGCTCATTTTCTTGTATAACATCTAATGATAAGCGTGATAGCTCCGAGGGAGTGCTAAAATTCGAAGCCAGAAATGGTCTTTGTACATTTTATACAATGTTTGCCCTTTACTAAGAGAGTAATTTAGAGGACCTGCTTTTTAATTGTAGAAATTCATTATTTCGTAAATTATAAAATACGAAGATTGTTTGAAATCAGCGACTATCGCGGTAGTTAGGCGTTATAAATAAAATGAAATAGGATTTTAACGAGTTAAGCACTCGACGTTTTGGCTGTGTTACAACCCCGTTCCCTGGTCTCATTCCCTTCAATTCTACCCTGGCAGCGACGGTTGTAACATCGCCAAAACGTCAGGTGCCTAGATCTTCACGCGCACATATCTGATACTAATTTATTTATAACGAAGCTCCTATGATTTAATTGTATGTGTTTGGTTGAGTTGTGACCATATACGTTAACTGTCCAATTTATAATACGTAATATTGGATAAAATAATATACACTATAAGAATTAATGTTATTTATTTAACCTAGCCATTTCTTTTGGATTTGTTGATTTATTGAAAGCGAAACATAATAATAATTACTTAATATCTTGAAATAAACAATATTTGTACCATTAAATGATTGATACAGGAGAGCATATTATTTTAACGCGATGTGTTGTGTTTATGAACGTCTCCCAATAATCCACGTAATAATATACGGGCTTCAAATAATAATTTCAGCAATTACATACCCTACGGTATACATGGGGACCATAACAAGACATCATTAAAAATAATATTACGGGGATAATACGAACAATGTTATCATAACAATGACAAAATTAAACATGTTACAAACTACCCCTGCTTAAAAACGTTTGAAAGATATAGCAGTGATATTTGAAATATTAATTGAAAATAGCAGGAATTGCAGGTTATTATGCGGATATTTATTACCTGACAAAATATTATCAAGCTGTTAAAAGTATTATGGTTCTAAATAGAGATAGAGTGTAATAATTATTGATAATGATTTCTTTGTGTCCTTTGTGATATCCTTTGTGATATCCTTTGTGAAACTGGATTTACTTCTTATCTATCTTACTAAATCCTGTTCCAGATATTCTGGAATCAAGTAATGTTAAAATTAAATTATATGTTGTTTACTAAATTCATCATTAAATGATGATTAGCATATTTTTAAATGTTCCGAGGAGCAGTGTTTGTCTTGCCCCTATACAACATTTTGGGAATATATACTCAAATATTAAAAAAATATATATGACAACTATGATTTATACATTGCTACTTAAGAGAAATCCATTTAAAAGAATGACATAAATGGTTTGAAAACACACTAATTTTGTATTTTGAACATCTTCAAATGATTCAGTCTTAATTTTAGTGATCCCGAAAAATCTTTAAAAAACCTTGAAATGTAATGAAAAATGCCTTTATTGTACTAACAAAAATAATTACATTGGTAAAGAAAACTTAAATTCTATTTTAACTTAGTACAAACGGCGGGCTTATCGTTTCGCAATTTCTTACAGCCAACCGTGTAATATTAAATAAAAGTAACAATACAGCTCACATACATAAACATATACACATAAATATACATATACATACATCCAAACATACATACATACATAAAAAATATAATTTATAATATAATATATGTATATTATAATAATAAATACATAGAAACTACAGATAAATAAAAATAAAAATACCCACTTATATAAAATGATAGATATTACAAAGTTCTTATGAGTCTATCCAATCAACAACCCAACGGAAGGGGAAAGGGAGGAGGGGATAGGGGGAGGGTTGGTTCTTAGTTGATATTTTGAGGGAGAAAATGTTCTTTCAGTAACGCCTTGAAACAGGGCAACGATGTTGCATGACGAATAGCATGCGGAAGCTGGTTCCAAAGTCGAGTAGAATGGACGCTAAATGAGTTGGTGAAAAAAGAAGACTGATGTAGTGGAATTGCTAAGGTATTGTCCTGACTTGACCTGAGTGGAACACCATGACTTCCTAACGGGAGAAAGAGGTCTTTAAGGTAAGGAGTTGCTATGGGAATATTTAGGACTTTATAAAGGAGTGAGAGGGCATGCAGATTTCTGCGCTCACGAACCTTCAATAGCTTTGCACTACACATAATGCTATAATTTACAATTTTGGTTCTAGTGTACCAAAATATATTTATGATGGTTTCAGGTTATATTTAAAAGTAGTGTAATTCTCATTATGTTATTTAAGAGCAACTGACATTACTTACTTTGAAATAGACATTAGCTGCGAACTAAATTTACATTCAATTATTATTCATGTTCAAATATTATAATTTATTTTATAATCTTTTTGTCTATGAGAATCCATGACTCTATCATTTTTTTCTTGTTAATATTATTTCAGCGTCTATATGGATTCTACACGGAAGCATATTTTAAAAATGGTAATGTGACAATTCACAAAATATTATACATTTCACCTAATTGTTGTACTGGTCAGTCCATTGCTCAGGCTCTGTTGCACATCAAAACTCGAGTATCTGAAAATCTACTAATTAAGTATTAACGACATCGCAACGCAATAATGAAATATGCCCCACCTTCTTACCCCGCATTCGCGAATATTACTTGCATTTATTTTTTTCATTTTATACCGCTCCGTTCAAAATATTCCATCAGCGAGCATTTTCTTTTAAGTCACCGACCGAAATTCATTGTTATTGCCGGCCGCGATTTTCGAATTATCATTCTTTGTATGGGCGAATCAATTTTTAGTTCATAACCTAGCAACACTGAGCTTTCGTTGGCGTTTACTGTAGTTTTCGATACAGACTTAACAGTAACTAGTAGTCATTTATCGTTATTCATATTATGTTGCATTTTCTCCTTCGATATCGAAGTCACGGGGCTTGAAGGGTTAAAAAAAACTTATAATGGTACAATTTGAATTTTATTGAAATTTCGAACCACGAACTACTTAATTAACGTGTTAATTTAAGTGTCAGATATGTAGGTATGATACTGGCAACTAGGAGTAATTGGTTATTGGAGCGAGTGTTCTTGGTGGATTAGGTAATTTAAATAAGGGCTGGAACTAAAAACATTAGGTTTGTAATTATTATTATTTCCATTGTTTTATTTTTTCTATTGTCCCTAGCTTAGTCTACACACTATTTACTCAACCATCCCTCAACTTTGATTTTTGGTCCCTTTACCGAGAGAAACCTTATATACAAATATACCTGATATGGAAACTTGTTCATTAAGCCCCAGTCGCATATTGCGACGATCTTTTGTCGCGTTTGCAGCGCCACTTTGAAGTGGGGATTTCAGTGTTTGTCACCTGCCCTTCGCTCTCGCTCTGCACCCCGAGATGAGCCTTAAGTTCGCTCAAGTCGCGGAGACTTCAGGAAATTACCACGCCAAGTCCCGCTAGTTGCTACGGCGACGACACTGCGATTACCGAGCTGGCAAATAACTCTGTGATATAAGTCCGCTTTGCAAAGATAAAGAGACGACGCAAGGTGGCTCATCCTTAATGATAGTGAATTTAGACTCATTACTAACGCAATTTCCACTTTACGGCTTAGCTTTCTTGCGGTTTTGAGTTAGAGTACATAGCATACCTGAAATAAAATAGGGTTTAGGGGCCAAAACCTTACATTTTATTAAGGAAACTGATGTAGCATTTTGTTGTATACGGCGTTATGTAGATACGAGTACATAGCATTTTATTAATTACGGCGGTATCTAAAAAAACGCGTCGCTGTAATGCCTACGAGATATTCCAACATAAGTATCTTGTCCAACAAGGTATTTTGTGTACCGATTTTCAACTCTCTAACTGCAGCATTTTGAGATTAAAGTATGACTAGTAGTCCAGTCATATTAGGGGTTTCACTTCGGAATGGGAGATAACAAGCTGGAACTCGTATATTCCTTTATTTTGGCATTCTAAAAGATGTCTCAAAAGTCTCATAAAATCTCGTGTCTGCATTGTAAGTTATTCAAGGTTAAATGTCACAGAAATCGGTTTTTAGCGTTTATATAGGTTTCTATAGCTCCGCTGATATCTATTACAAAACATGTAGAGAATAAAATTTGCGACACATTTTGTTCCAAACGTTTTACACGCGCTCAACCGTTATCAGATATAGGGCGTAGAGCGCCGATCGCTCTGCGATACATCTGTAATGCAAGGTCAACTGTGAATCTCGGTGAAAACCACCATGTAGCGTTGAGCGCTTTGCGCTCTCCGGCCTCTATTTCAAAATTAATTAAGCGCATGGAAAAATGTTTTAAACAAAGTTTGTCGCAAATGTTAACGGTTATAGTGATCCCGGTCCACTCTCTGGCATTGCACAGCCACGGATTTTGCCTCCTTCCACGGCGTCGTTTACCCTCAATTTTGCCCATCAATATCAGTTGGAGCAGCTGATATCTGTCATACGGCAGAACGTGCCCCAGATATTCAATCTTGCGCTTTTTGACGGTGTGCAACAATTTTCGGGTTGTACCAGCACGTTGAAGCACTTTTTCGTTACTAACTTTATGGGTCCAGCTCGGAGCAATGGAGCAAGCAGCAAGCAGCAACGGAGCAATCGACGGTAGCACCACATCTCAAAAGCTTCTAGCCGCCACCTGGTGTCTTCTTTATGGTCCACGCTTCGCTGCCGTCCATAACCACTGGTTAGATGTAGCAATACAGGATCCGAGTTCTAAGTTTTAGATTGATTTTCCGGCAACACAAGACTTTTCTCATTTTATTGAATGATGCGCGGGCGATTTCTATCCGGCTCTTAATTTCTTGATCGGAGTCCCATATTTCACTTACCCATGCACCGAGATATTTGTACTGCCGGACGCGCTCAAGAACTTTACCTGCCACCGATATAGTAGTTTGTAAATCGGGATCTCTGGTAATAACCATGACTTTGAAATATTGATTGACAAGCCAGCCTTTCCACTGCACTTATTAACTTTGTCACCCAACCTTTGTAGGTCTTCCTGAGTAGAGGCAATAAGAACTGTGTCATCGACGTAGCGCAAATAATTGATGTGTTTTCCGATCATTTTCACCCCCACATCAAGATTCTCCAGGGCGTCGGTCATAATTAATCATCTCAGGGGGTGTCAATATGGATATTTCTGTCGTCATCTCGATTTTTTAGAACTTTCATATTAGTTTACCTAGTGCCGAGAAAGTAAAACACCAAAACTATTTCATAATACATCGGTTAAAAATATTTTCAAATCGTAGTTTTTTTTATGAAAACAAACAGTTAATAACTTCTGTTCCACTTTGGATTTATCCAGCATGTCATTTATTACCCTATTGTTGGTATAAGTACTAAACTAATAGTGTAAACTCTATTGTTGCGGCTTATAATTGAACAATTTGTACGAAAATTTTCTTATCATTATATTATTCAACATGAACATGTTTGACTAGATGGTTGTGTTGTCCTATAACATCGTCATAAAGTCGCTATTCCTACCTACCCCGGGTGGGAATAAAGGGCGCAGTTATAACGGAGGTGAAACGCGAGTAATGAGAAACTTTTATTGGTCACGCTTTTGACAAATCCTTGGTAATAACAAAATTACATTTTTTACAACTCGTGTATTGGTAAGGATGTATGTAGTAGGAACTGTTAAAACCATCACTAGTTAGAAAGACCTACCTATAGGGTAGACAAAGTCGCTCCTGGTTGGTTGAGAAAATTGAGAAACTATTTTATATAATAAAGATAACTCGGGCTTTGCAAAAGTATGTAATGAATGAAATTGCATCTAGACAAAAGCTTCATTTAATAATTCATAATAATCCATAATAAAAATACTACAATGCTCCCCATAATAATTTATCTATATATTAATTTGAATATTTTTTTTCTGTAACCTTTATATTTTGAGAAAGGCTAGGTGTAAAATTTAGTTGAAGTATTAAAAAAAGCTCTTGGTCTGTAGATGTGTCGTCAAAATAGAAAATTTAAAAAGTCAATAAAAGAGAAAATTAAAAAAAACGTGTTTTGACTGTAACCGCCATATTGAGACAACGGCTTAGTGTAAACATTTAGTTGAGTTATCTAAAAATAAAATATATGTGTAGATATGTCATCAAAAGAAAATATTATAATATGTAATAGCTATACCTATAAGAAATTTAAAATGGTATTGCATAATGCGCAGTAATTAAATTGTGGCTAAATAAGTAAATTATAAATTAAATATCAGATATAGATAATTTCAAATATTTTAAAAATATGACTCCCAAAATATGATTAATATTCCTTAACAATAATCATTACACCAAATTGAATAGTAACCCATTCTCTGTTTTTTTTTACCCAGTTCCAAAAGCCACTTTTATTATAATTTTATAGTAGGTAAAATATTTTGAATTTTCTTTATATTATCATATATACAATTGTACGATTCGGCACACATTACATTCAAGCGCTATGAAATAATGGGCCCGATTGCGTTTCTTTGTGAACTGAAACTGAAATTATTTCAAGCGAACGAGTGAGACCAATATGTTAGAGCGGAATATGAAACGAACGATCGTCGATTTTCCTGCTTTAAAACTACCTGTCGAACTTATAGTCAACCGAATAAATTTAAACACATTTCTTGCGGTCTTGTATTCAGATGCTTATTTTGCGAACAGTGAAGTTAATACACTAAGAAACGCGATCGAGCCATTGTCTTTGTGCAAAATCAGATTAGAAAAGGGGGAGTGGCGAAATCAAATCCTTCAGCTGCTCTTGTGAGGTATCTGCTGATTGCGCTCATGTTTTCTATGTATTTTCCTTAAATAGTAGACAAAAAAAATATTCGTTATCCTTAGATAAGCATAAAAAACGGTTATATTAGATAAGCATATTAAAAAAACGGTTACTTATTAGTGAAGATCATCCAGAGTGGCTAATTACAGTCTCACTCGCTTTTAGGTAGCTAGCTACCTTTTCTTTATCGCGTTTGCCTCTTTCATATTTTATATGAAGGAAACTTTAGGTTATTACAGTAATGCCTTAATAGAAGCCATGAATAATTTCCTTGTCAAGTATTTCGCTTTCGCGAACATCCGGCCCGTTGTTCTTCCCATAGAAGTGAGTGGAAGCAATGACTTCGAACGCTAACAAAGACACGCCCGCCCCCAAAGAATCGCCTATTGTTGGCGCCCCGCTACGCTTCGAGTTTTTCTTTCAACAAGTTAGAATAAACGCTTTACGAGAGGACTGTTTTGTCGCGCGAGCTAAGCAAACTTCGCCAATTTTCGAATCACTTTTGTTTTACTTTCGTCGCGCTGTTCGATACTGTGCAAATGAATATATTTTCCTTAACGATCAGTTGCGACTTAAGAAGAAGCAACAGAGTTATATTGTCTCGAACGCCCGATAGAAATTCTTAGCGATTCGTAGATTTCGAGCAAATTTTTCCTAATGATTTTCATCCAATAATAATCGGTAACAATTTAATTTAATTAGCATGGTACAATTAGCATACAAATGGCATGGTAATTATAAGCATACAATTAGCATACAATTATCATGGAAGCATACAATTAGCATGGTAGCATAAAATTAGCATGGATACAATTAGCATGGTAATTAAGGTACACATTGTAATTTAACTGTTAATGTTGGCCTTAATATGCGCATTTTGCGTCTATTGGTGTAACTAATAAATAATTATACATTGTCAAATTTTTAAGTCGTATTATTTATAAAGAAACGGAGGATTGCTAAAAATATATCAAGATTCTTACTACCAGCGACAGCTAGTTGCGAGATTTAAATATAACTGTAAAAAATACATGCTATCGTGTAAGTCACGATAGCATGTATTTTCTATCGAATCTAAAATAGTGGTTATAAAATCCATCAGTTATTTTTCTGTGAGTTTCTCCCACTGCTGAAGGGTGGTTTTTGTGGACTGTAAATGTTATTTACCTTCGCGTTCTCTCGTTCTTCCTGGCCGCCGAGTAGTCTCCCGTATCTGGTTCACACTCTATTAGATGATCACACAGTGAAAGAGTTTATTTCAAAAGAACGTTTATTGTCCTTCAATTTACTCGTGAGTTACAGTATACACTTAAATTATGCGCGCGAGTACGAGACCAGCCAAGGGCTGCCGTATGTACAACTATTATCCCGCCGCTTAAGGGTCGTTCATTCTCGACCTCGGTATTTTTGTGACTGTTCGATTTTCCAAAATCGTTCACTAGCCTCGCTAAAGCCCCGCCACTCTAACCCGTGATTGGTTAAAAGGCAATGGCGGCGGTAAGAGACCGGCCTACTGAGGGTTAAGGGGTGTGGCTTAGCGAGAGTACATATTATTCAATCAGGCTTACATTTTTAACTTAAATTAATCTCACCTTAATTGAAGGTAATTTTCTATAATATGTATTACTACTACATTATCATTAGGTTTATAGCGAAAATATGTAGATTAAACATTAACAATACATCATATTTAGTACTTAAAATTCCTTCGAATAGCTAGCAAAATTATAAGTATTTGATTTTATCCAAGCTTTCAGTCGAATAATTAATAGCCTCCTAATTACCTCAAACATTGCGATTATTTTGAGATTACCACATTTGTTTTAATATAAGAGGGTTGCGCGAGCGGCTTGCCGCGTTTACGATTTTTTGTTATCGGTCGACACCCTCGATATATCCACTGCGAGAAATGACAGGCTGATAATTAATTAGGGGTCTTCGGCCCTTAAAGACGGCGATATATTATTACCAGGACCTTTCATGGAATTTTGTCCTGCGTATTTAGTTAGGACTTCCTTGCGGATGATTTTAATATTTGAATGAGCCGTATTTTGTTTCAGTGTCTGTTATTTATGTCTGTTATGGGGTGGCTCGAGCGTGTGAAAGAGGAATATAAGCTTCTACGAATCGATCTCTCGCGAACAGCCACCCATATTAGATAATGCAAGTGATAATTCGTACATTTCCCCGCTCATGGCAACGTGCCATTAACTTATTTTACGAATTATTTACCTTAAATCTACGTTATTTATATCTATGGCTTATTCTATTCGGGCGGACAATTCTAATCTAACTAGTTTGCTTATTGACCTGCGATAATTTTTTCCGTCGACTTTTACATCTACTATCCTGACAACACCTGTTTTGTCAGGGTAGACTTCCGTTACTATAGCGCGAGGCCATCTTCCTCTTTCTAGAGAGGGATCCAATATTAACACCAGTTCCCCCACCCTTAGTGGAGGTTGTACCTCCTTCCATTTAGGTCGAGAGACTAGCATAGGTAGTACTTCTTTAGACCACCTATTCCAAAAAGAGTCAGCTAGAGCTTGGGTCTGTCTCCACTGTTTACGGTTACATAAATCTCCAATGGTAAATTTACCCATAGCGGTGCTGTTAGAGTGTCCTAACAAAAAGCTTTGCGGCGTAAGTGGCTCCTGGTCTCGACTGTCTATAGTAATGTGCGAGATAGGCCGCTGATTAAGGATTGACTCCACTTCAGCCAATAAGGTCTGCATCATTTCCACAGAAGGCGCTCTTTCTTTCAATATGGCGTACAAAGCTCTTTTGGCTGACTTAACCATCGATTCCCAGCAGCCGCCATGATGGGGAGAAGCAGGTGGTATAAACCTCCAGTCAATCTGGTCGTTACTTAAACGTTCACGGATACGTTCATCGTCAATCTCTGAAACGACCTTCTTCAATTCGGCACTCGCACCTTTTAGATTAGATCCATTATCTGACATTATCACCCTTGGTTTGCCCCGCCGGGCTATGAATCTTCTTATCGCTTGTATTGTCGAATTAGTAGACAAATCATATGCTAATTCAATGTGAACCGCTCGTGTGGTTAGACAAGAGAACAACACGCCATATCGTTTCTCCACTTTTCTTCGTATAGTCACCTGAACCGGCCCGAAGTAGTCTACGCCTACGGCGTTAAAACACCTCGTATGATGCTGCAAACGTGACATCGGGAGTTGTCCCATCAACGCTGTGACTGGTTTTGCCCTTCTCATTTTGCACAGCATACACTGGTATATAAATTTTTTTGACCGTTTGACGGGGACTAATTAGCCAGAACCTCTGGCGTAGGCTGGCCAATGTCGTTTCAACCCCGGAATGAGCCATCTCCTCATGAGTTCTTACCACCAGTAGTTGTGTATAGCGATCCCGGCCGTCAAGTATTATGGGATACTTAGTGTCGTGTGGTATACCCGGCGCATTTGCGATGCGGCCGCCTACTCTTATTAAGCCCCGCTCGTCTAAGTACGCATTTAAACCTATCAAACGGCTATTCCTAGGTAAAGTCCCTTTCACTCGTATAAGTTCTATTTCTTTCTTAAAAGAACGACTCTGCGACTCCTTTAATAATATTATTTCAGCGCTGGCAATGTCTTGTCCGTTTAAAATGCAGTTATTCGTGGCACCTCTACATAGTTGAATAAACTTCCTAACGTATGCGGCTACGCGCAATAATCTGCGATGTTGGGAGAATCTCGCGACATCTATTGTGCTCGTAGGTACAGCGTGTAGCGCAAATACCGCCAATGGTTTATACTCGAGGGATATCTTATCCTTTTCCCCGGGTTGATGGGGAACCTTTGCCGGCCATACCTCTGGTGGCTGTCTAAGGTATTCAGGACCATTCAGCCAACGGCTCTCGGGCGAGAGGTCAATTTTTGACTTCGCTCTCGTAGCTTCATCTGCAGGATTACTATTTCCGCTTAACCATCTCCACTCCTCCGGGGTAGTCAGTTCGTCCAATACTCCCAGACGGTTAGAGACAAATTGTTGGTGGTCGGAGCTACGTGAACGTATCCACCAAAGTACGTTCATCGAGTCTGTCCATAAAATCTTTTCATGAAATTTAATTTTGTACTCGCTAGTGATTTTTTTCGCTAGTTCGGCGCCTAATAGTGCTGCTGTCAGTTCTAAACGCGGTATTGTCATTTTTTTTAACGGCGCGACTCTGGTTTTACTTGCGATAAAGGATGTGGTCGGTTCTTCGCCTGGTCTGGCTATTCTCATATACGCGACAGCGCACATAGCCTCTTGAGACGCGTCACAACATATGTGTAATTGTCTATTTTCGGAGGGATTCTTTGTTACGCCGTGATAGCGTGAAATCCTTACGTCCTTCGCCGAGCGAAGGGCATTTATCCATTCACCCCAACCTTTGAAAATATCTTGTGTGACCTCCTCATCCCAGGCTACACCGCTGGTCCACACCTTTTGCATTAGAATTTTGGCTCGGATAGTTATTGGGCTTAATACCCCGAGTGGGTCATAAATTGACATTACTACCTTAAGAGCCTCTCGTTTCGTTGGCACTCTCTGGCCCGTTTTTAAGGCGTCATCGAGTTTTTCTAACCTAAAATTAAATGTAAGTTGGTCACTTTCTGGCAACCATTCTAACCCTAAAAGCCGTTGAGAGCTTATCTCTCCTTTCTCCAGAGCAATATTATGGGTAGCTTTCCTTTCTTCAGGTATTTCGTTCAAAACGCTTTGATAATTAGACGCCCAGCCCTTTAAGAAAAAATTCCCTTGTTGATGTATGTAAATTATGTTTTTTATCACGTTACGAGCTTCTTCTATTGAAGAAGACCCGAAAGCAAGGTCGTCCATAAAGTGATGGTCTGTGATAGCCTCCACTGCTAGAGGGTACTGATTCTTGAAACGTTCAGCGTTTTTATTTCGGATATAGAGGGCTGATGTCGGGGATGACCGAGAACCGAATATTAAAGAGGACATTTTTAGGATACGAGGTTCTATATCGCGCCGATATCCCCGCCAAAGGAACAACTGACTATAGGTATCGTCCTCGATCACCTTAATACGCATGAACATGTCCCCAATATCGGCGGTAAAAGCCACCGGATGCTCGCGGAACCTAAAAAGTATACCTGTTATGCTTTGATTATAGTCTGGCCCCGTTATCAGTAAGCTATTTAGAGATACTCCCTTTACGCTAGCAGCAGCGTCATGCACGATCCTAAGCTTGTTTCCTTTGGCGGCGCTACAGACACCCAAGTGTGGTAAAAACCATATATCAGTTCGGCCGGCTAATTTGGAAGGGTCTACTTCTTCGGCGTAACCTTCTGCTAAGTACTTGTCCATTTTCTGACAATAAGCGTCTCCATAAGTCCGATCTCTGTCCATTTTTCTCTCGACGGCGTGAAGTCGAGCTAGCGCCATAGGTCGGCTATCAGGAAGAACACGTCTGTCATCTCGCCAGAGCAACCCCGTGTGCCATACCCCGCCGTTTAACGAAGTAGTGGATTCCAATAATTTTTTAGACCTTACCGAGTCCGCAAGTTCTCGCTTTTTATTCGGCCAGTCTTGCTCTAATCTGAGGTTTTCCTCGAGTAATCTCTGAAGAGACGCGTCATTGCTACCGCTATCACTTAGGCAGAAGCTATGTAATGCGTCATTTTGCCTATCTACAGATACTCGTCCCACTGGAACCCAGCCCAGTAGTGTTTTTGACAACGATAATTCGTCATTAATGCGCCTTAATCCGCGTGAAACGATTAATTCCCAACAATTAGCCCCGATTAGTAGGCGCGGTTGGACATCTGATATTTTGTCGACTTTCACCGCAGTCAAAGTGTCAAAATCAGAGGCGGCCGCCGATAAATTTTTTAATTTCGGAAGGTTTAACGCCGCAATACTATAAGCCTGCACGTCGAAAACCTTACGGCCCAATTCCCCCCTTATTTGAAACGAGACTGTTTCAGCCCCTTTAGAAGAAGTTTTCATACTTCCTATACCACATACCTCCATATTGGTGGGAGGCCCTCTAATATTCAGCTCTTGCGCGACTTCGCGGTCTATTATAGAGACCGTCGATCCGCTGTCTAAAAGCGCGTAAACTACCTTTCTCCCCTTTGGTCCTATTAACGTTATCGGTAAAACTTGCAAGAGGACTCTGTTGTTGGCTACTGTATGCGCGACAATAGCCCCGGTCTGTGTTTCACCTTCGGCTGTTGCCGTAATTATCTCGGTTCCGCCGAGCGCCGCGTCCGCGGCAGTAAGTAAGAAATGATACTTAAATCGAGGAAACCTTTTATAGGCTGGGCAGTTTTTCCTGCCGTGCGAAGGTGCAAGGCATTTAAAGCATCGCTTAAGTGATTTTACGACTCCCCAGCGAGAGTCTAGGGAAAGTTTTTTAAACCTTTCGCATTTGCTGAGAAAATGATCGCCGGTACAATTTGGGCATTTCATACGAGACTGCTCAGTCATGTTAAGAACGTAATTTTTATGATTTTGCTGTTTATACTTTTTATCGCGCGCTACTACTTGATTTTTTCTACCGCTGTCTAATGGACCTATTCCCGCATCTTGCGAGTCTATCGCTAGTGTTTCTAGCCAAGATGCGAATCGTATGATAACCGGTTCGTCTGGTTTACCCTTTCCTTTATCTCCTAGCCACAATGTTAATAAGTTTTTTGGCAACTTCGCTACAAGAGAACCTAAAAGTTCTGGGTTCCATAGGTGCTCAATCCTATTTACTGATTTTACTGTGGCCACCAGATTCTTAACTTGGCAAGCAAATTGCAACAATTCCTCTGCTTCTATAAATTCAGAGAGGTCCCTGGTTTTACGTAAATCAGCTAGTGTGCGCTGAATAATTACATTTGGATTTCCAAATAACGTCTCTAATGTTTTCATTATTTCGCCAACGTTCGCAGGGGATAAAAGTAACCCTGAAACGCAATCTCTTGCTCGTCCGCGTATCGCGGATTGCAAGCGAAGTAAGTTTTGTTCGTCATTCAGACCTATAACTTCGGTGGACTGGTTAAAAATCGATTTAAAGGCTAAAAACTGAAGTGGATCTCCACTAAAGTGTGGAAGTTCCTTGTTATATTGCGGCTTCGAGGAGGCTATTGAAATTACTCGACATACCTGGCTTATTAATTTTTTGCTCGCGCTGTCATCGGACCCGTCTCCTGTGCTGGAGCCAGCGGCCGCGGCGGCGTCTGTGGCCGCCGCGTCCGCTGCGGTCGCGATTTCGCCGCCCGCTGCGCGATGCGCCGCCCCGTCAGGTGCCGCCGCGCCCGCCTCGAGCCGCATCCCCTCGTGCGCCGCGCGATGTGTTGCCCCGTGAGGTGCCGCCGCGCCCGCCTCGTGCTGCATCGCCTCGTCCGATTCTTCTTCTCTCCTGCCGCGGTATCTCTCTTCATTTCGTGGTTTTATTTGGTCGGGTTCACTATATGAAGTCAGCGGTGCTTGCGTCTCTGCCCACAGCGTAGTACGACCTGCTGTTTCTTCAAGATCGGCGTAACTTCTTGTCTCCCATTCTCCGCTTTTTTCTGAGTCGTAAGCTTCGGAAACTACGTCTAACACTCTAAGTGCGTGCTGACGGTCTGCTTCTAGCATCTGCAATTCAGCTTCTAAATCTGCATGTTGCACTTGAATCGCAGCCGCCGCCCCTGCCGCCTCCGATCTGCGTTTTGCCGTCGCTATCTCTTCGGTCGCACGGAGTTGTTCCCTTTGCGTTATCGCCTCTGATTCCAATTTTTTCTTTTCCGCGGCTACCTTTGCTTGTTCTCTGGTGACCCGCCTCAGCTGTTCTGATGCTTCTTTCACTTCCTGAACTCTTTCACTCCTCCTGCTGCTTTGTGACCAGGTCCGCCTCGATACGTTCGATTTTTCTGCGGTCGACTCCATCGTACAATTTATTTTTCAAGGTTCTTTTCTTTATTTTTCATCCGGCTGCGATGGATCACTTATGGTTATAAAATCCATCAGTTATTTTTCTGTGAGTTTCTCCCACTGCTGAAGGGTGGTTTTTGTGGACTGTAAATGTTATTTACCTTCGCGTTCTCTCGTTCTTCCTGGCCGCCGAGTAGTCTCCCGTATCTGGTTCACACTCTATTAGATGATCACACAGTGAAAGAGTTTATTTCAAAAGAACGTTTATTGTCCTTCAATTTACTCGTGAGTTACAGTATACACTTAAATTATGCGCGCGAGTACGAGACCAGCCAAGGGCTGCCGTATGTACAACTATTATCCCGCCGCTTAAGGGTCGTTCATTCTCGACCTCGGTATTTTTGTGACTGTTCGATTTTCCAAAATCGTTCACTAGCCTCGCTAAAGCCCCGCCACTCTAACCCGTGATTGGTTAAAAGGCAATGGCGGCGGTAAGAGACCGGCCTACTGAGGGTTAAGGGGTGTGGCTTAGCGAGAGTACATATTATTCAATCAGGCTTACATTTTTAACTTAAATTAATCTCACCTTAATTGAAGGTAATTTTCTATAATATGTATTACTACTACATTATCATTAGGTTTATAGCGAAAATATGTAGATTAAACATTAACAATACATCATATTTAGTACTTAAAATTCCTTCGAATAGCTAGCAAAATTATAAGTATTTGATTTTATCCAAGCTTTCAGTCGAATAATTAATAGCCTCCTAATTACCTCAAACATTGCGATTATTTTGAGATTACCACATTTGTTTTAATATAAGAGGGTTGCGCGAGCGGCTTGCCGCGTTTACGATTTTTTGTTATCGGTCGACACCCTCGATATATCCACTGCGAGAAATGACAGGCTGATAATTAATTAGGGGTCTTCGGCCCTTAAAGACGGCGATATATTATTACCAGGACCTTTCATGGAATTTTGTCCTGCGTATTTAGTTAGGACTTCCTTGCGGATGATTTTAATATTTGAATGAGCCGTATTTTGTTTCAGTGTCTGTTATTTATGTCTGTTATGGGGTGGCTCGAGCGTGTGAAAGAGGAATATAAGCTTCTAAGAATCGATCTCTCGCGAACAGCCACCCATATTAGATAATGCAAGTGATAATTCGTACAAATAGTATGATAGAAATCCAATAGATGGCGCTTAGTGCCTACACATTTAATTAAATTATCGTTTTTTTTAATCATTCATTTCCAATTCGATTTTCAAACGAACAACGTTAAAAAAATAATGAGAATCGGATAGATCTAGCGGAAATACCATAACATCTTGAGTACCATATCGAAAATTGTGGAAACGGTAATAAAGAAACGCATCGTTGCGTTTATCGACGAAAACAATATTTTTTCCCCAGCGCAATACGGTTTCAGATCAGGTATGGGTACTCGGGACGCAATTGCATTTCTAACGGAAAAAGTGGTGAAAGCGCTTGACGAGGGAGAAAAATGTGTAGCTGTGTTTCTATATCTCGCGAAAGCATTTGACACTGTCTCCCATCGTATTTTATCTGCTAAATTCGAAAACGTTGGAATTCGCAATTTGTCCAAAAAATGGCTGATTAGTTACCTTACTGACAGGACTCAAAAGACTAGACTAGGAGAGACGTTAAGTTCTTAAACAACAATTAAATTTGGCGTTCCACAAGGAAGCGTACTCGGTCCGTTGCTGTTTTTGCTGTATATCAACGACTTACCTAACGTCGGCTTAGAAGGGGGCGAAGCTTTGATGTTTGCAGATGATACTGTGATTATCTTTAAAGGAAAATCATGGCAAGAGGCATATATTAAGGCTGAATGCGGTCTTTGCCGAGTAAAGCACTGGCTCGATCACAACCTACTTACTTTAAATATAGCTAAAACAAAACATATGACATTCGTTATCAGTAACACCAATCACCTCCAAGGTAGTATACCAAACCTTCACTTACGCGACTGTGTACATGCTGACTACAATTGCCCTCATTGTCCATATACGACTATTGACAAAATGAGTAAAATAAGGTACCTTGGAGTTATTGTAGATGATAAGCTCAACTGGAAGGACCACATACAGGATACTGCATCAAAAGTCCGCCAACTTATCCACATATGTAAGGTACTAAGGAGTGTAATCTCAAAACCCTTAATCAAAACCATATGTTATGCTTTAGTCAATAGTATACTCATATGGGATCATCGGATGGGGTGGCGCATCACTTTCAGCTCTAGATCCCTTGATTAAGGCTCAAAAATCAATAATTAGGGTAATCAATAAAAAGCCTTTTAGGTTCTCCGGCGACCGCTTATTTAAAGAGTTCCAAGTACCTATTAGACATACGCCAATTATATGTGAAAGTATCAACAATATTTTATTGCACCCACACAGAGCGGCATATGATTAAATCTCACACTACCAGAACACGCGCAGTTACAGCCATGCAACATGATGTCCCCCTTAAGAAAACTAAATTCGCCCAACGACATTTTTTTTTCTAGCTGTCCGACTACACAATAGAATACAATCGGAATTAAAAGTGAAGTTAGATACCATACGAAGAAGAAAAATTATGACGGAATGGTTGATTGAGCTAGGAAGGAACGAAACGGAGAAATTGGTTAATTATAGTGCTGTATAGGAATACCTAACTATATAAAATTACTACCTTTATATATATATATATATATATATATATATATATATATATATATATATATATATATATATATATATATATATATATATATATATATATATATATATATATATATATATATATATATATATATATATATATATATATATATATATATATATATATATATATATATATATATATATATATATATATATTTATATATATATATATATATATATATATATATATATATTCTTTTTAGAATTGATCAATAAGATGATTATAAAGTAAATAATTATAAAAGCCACTTACATCGTGACGAAGGATTCCCTTGATCGGATTCGGGAATGCTTTAGGTGTTAACGAGAATGATTAAACCTACTCCTCTTTCCGCAAGTGAGAGGCATTCATCATTCTCGTTAACACCTAAAGCATTCCCGAATCCGATCAAGGGAATCCTTCGTCACGATGTAAGTGGCTTTTATAATTATTTACTTTATAATCATCTTATTGATCAATTCTAAAAAGAATATATACACAAAACTATCAAATATTTCAAAATATATATATATATATATATATATATATATATATATATATATATATATATATATATATATATATATATATATATATATATATATATATATACTAGATGACCCGGTGAACTTCGTACCGCCTAAAATTTATTTGATTGTAACTCTTCATAAGCGTTTATTAATCCTAATGAACCTACCAAATCTAATTCATCGAAATCAATAATATGGCCGAATCATGTACGGGTTGAGTCTCGTTTGGTGATTAAATGAAAGTCTTGTGTGATTGAAGTAAATTCAATGTATTTAATTTACATGATAATATATAAATGCAGTTCACATTCAACACAAAACATTCTAGTAAAATATGTTTTTCGTTTTGTTTTCCGGCACGTAAATAAACAAAAATGATGGCTTTCCGACCGATGGCCTGGCGAACACGGGACATACAGTTGTCCATGCGCGAAATACGGAAATTCCAAGTTATTCCGCAAACTTCCAACACGTGTGATTTGTCATCGTGAAGGCCAGACTTACCACATTCCGCCAAATTCCGCTTTCCAGAATTACCAAGTGTACAACTGTAGATTGTCTTTCGTATGTCGCAAAGGAAAATATGCGCCAAATCGCATCGTTGCTGCTGACATAGCGACACGTCTGATACTGAGATACACCTCGTTTGAATTCCTCACAGCGAAAACAGCCATATAGCTTTATTTTACGTATTTGCATATGTAATTTATCGAGTTGATGAAGTTGCAGTATTCCACATTGATTTGCGCTTTAAAAGCCTTGGACAATAAGGCACAATCTAACAATTGGCCACATTTACATCTTGCCCTTTGACTTTCACAACTGCAGATCGCCCATTGTCCGCAACTGATCGGCGACGATACAATAGGTATCCGTCATTGCCTGTGATGGTGTTAGCAATCAGGTCTCTCGGGTAACGCCTGGAACAGTTACTATCGAGCATACAGGGCGAGATGTTGTTATAAACTTCGAGAAGTCCATAGATCATATTCCTAGGCATCACTGCAAGCAATTTCGGATTAACAGCTTCATCTTTTATTTCGGCCGAGATGATGGAATCATCTCACATCAGTACGGTTTGCACTTGAAGTAGCTTGCCGCACATTTGACTGACTTCGTCGACCTATTTTATCTCTTCTTCTCCACATTGTAATGGACACTGTAAAACGACATGGAATTGTTTTCACGCTCACTCAAATCGATCGAAATTTCCATGAGGTCTTTACAGTATTGAAATCCCCAAACTAAGTACAAATTCGTGGTTATGTCATTAAAAAAATGGTTGTGTCACCCCAAGACTTTCCTGTCAAGTAGCCAGGAACGTAATTATTCTGAATATTAATATCATTAATCCTACAACAACAACCCCCCTCCCCCACCCCCAACCTAGCGACACCCTTTAAAACTCGAAAATCGAAATCGACTTCGACTTTTCCGACTTTTCTACTTTTTCGACTTGTTTACTTTTTCGATTTCTTTGACTTTTTCGGATTTTTCTACTTTCTCGATTTTTTCTACCTTTCCGACATTTTCGACTTTTCCGACTTTTTCGACTTTTTGACTTTAACTTTTGCGACTTTTCCGACATTTTCGACTTTTTTTACTTTTTCGACTTTTCGACTTTTTGACTTTTCCGACTTTTTTTACTTTTTCGTTTTTTTTTGACTTTTTCGACTTTTTTGACTTTTTTGACTTTTGACTTTATCGTCTTGTTTGACTATTTCGGATTTTTCGACTTTTTGGATTTTTTTGACCTTTTTGAGTTTTTTCGATTTTTCCGACTTTTTCGACCTTTTTGACTTTTTCGACTTTTTTACTTTTTTGACTTTTACGACTTTTTCGACTTTTCCGACTTTTTCTACCTCTTCGACTTTTTCGGCTTTTTCGAATTTATCAACTTTTTTGACTTTTAAGACTTTTCCGACTTTTTTGACTTGAATTTTACACATTGTACGGAACGAATAACAGTTATGAATAGCGCAGCTGTCAAACGATCGCTGCGATAGCCATCTAGATAGTGGTCAATGTTCCCAAAATGACCAATTTCGATTTTTTCGATTTTCAGTTGTTTCTTTGAGTTTTTCCTAAATATTTTTTTTTGTAAACCACCCCTGAATCAAGCCAAACAAAATAAAAGAAAAATAATTCAAATCGGTCGAGTCATTTCCGAGATCCTGCGAGACTAACGCACGGATTCATTTTTACGATTCATTTTTATATATAAGATATAGATGTAAAATATATGTATATGTATAGGTTATATGTATAAATGTATATATGTATATATGTTTATGTATATGTGTAGATGAATGTGTATATTGTGTATGTGTATATATGATTATTTAATATTCTTATGTATATCATGATCTAAAATAGACTAAGTATATGTAATATCTGTGTAAATATAGACTAAGTATATGTAATATCTGTGTACACTTAGCAACTAAAAAAAATAGGAATACATAAGTCTACCGTAGTACGGGCATCACTCCAGCAAGGTAGATTTTAATCTTATTAACCTAGTGTTTTAAATGTGTATGAAATATTAATAAATAAATAAAAAAAAAAATACGAGATGGATAATGAATTAGGTTATCACTTTTTGGGGAAACACAGGAAATTAAGCGCGTAATATAAGCCGATTCGAAAAGATCGTTTGATCGCTCCGCATACTTGAAACTTCAGATGGACTTTGACCGCCGACACATCAGAAAACACGACATCACATTATATACCATTTTCGCGACGAAGGTGTGTTGTAGAATATCGGGAAGCAACGAGTAAACGCGACGAGATACCGAAGAGTTTAATTAATTAAAGCTTTGGACGTGTTATGTGAGGACGACTCCATTTCGTACGCATGAGGAGGTGACGGCCTGACTTATTGTTGGGATTTATATTTAACAGCTTTTTTAAAGGGACGAACGCGTGCTTCAAAATCTTAACAATTTTCATTGGCTTGCTTATCAGTTTTACCATCTTCTGGCATAATCTCCTCTTCGATGAACTACATATAAGTACCTACGAAATAATAGGACAAAATTGTGTGTATTTGCTAAATTAATAATATTTTTATTTATTTACAAACTATAAAACGGCCACGCTAGTGGTCCTCAATACATAAAATTTTCTAGTTTATTAAAAAAAAAATAGTCACAAAGATATACCAGTACGACAGCCTTTACATAGAAATACAAATCGTCGGTCGGTGGGTTTAATGCCCCGAAAACAAAAGACATTCGCCTGAAGGATGTGTGAAGTGCGCGGGAGGATACGACATTTCGGGGAGCCGTAATGGTAGCGACCCGTGGGAAACGTACATACTTGATTCAACTTCCGAAGGTGCAGAGTTACGCCAACCACTCTTAACGACGCGAATTCACAGCGGGAAAGTTGGGAGTCAGCAGAAGAGTTTTCAAAATAAGGCGCGGCGTAATCTCTGCGATAGTCTCTTGTATTGTTCTGCGAGTTCCTTGCTTTTTCATTATTTATTTGCGAGAGTGTAGTTAGATTTACTCGTAGTGTCTGGCTGCTTTTTACCCAGAGAAGAAATAGCTTGTAATACAGTTCCATTATATAGAAATTTCGCGCTTTATGAGATATTTATACTAATATTATAAAGAGGTAATGTTTGTAAGTTTGTAAGTTTGTATATAGGGAGTAATCTCCAATACTACTTAACCGATTTGAAAAATTCTTTCAGAAATGAAAAGCTACATTATCGAGTAGTGCTATAGGTTATATTTTAATGTGATAAATATTAGTTTTTAATACTAAATCCTGATATTTGTAAATTAAGTCGGAGAAAAAGTGCTTGTCATGTGCTTTATCGGCGTGCGCTGACGAAACGGTTTGGTATATTTGAAAACTATGTATGTAAAACAAAAACGTCGGCCTCAAAGAGTTCTATAAAAAAGTCCGCGATAGCATATGATTAACTTCTATATTTAGGCAACAATAACTGCTTTGATGTTTCAAAAAAATAAGAAGCGCTCTCCGTTGGAATTCGCGAGTACCAATACGTTGAATTTCGTTGAAAGCTTCGCGCACGCCATACAGTCGGCGCTACAAGTCAGTCGCGCGCCTTGTGCAGATTGTGCCAAAAATGATTTGCTTGGTTTTTCTATATAAATAAAAATGTAACTGTTCGTTTGTATTAAGTCGCTAATCTAGCAAATTTCTTCAGCGATTGCTTTGAAATTTTGTCAAAACCTTGCATTCCAGTGAAGTCATGTTTTAGAATAATTGATTTAATGATAAAATAATAAATCATTGATAAAACATCAATTTTCAATTATTTCGTGTGACATTGCGTTAGAAGTATGCGGTGAACGCGAAAGTAATAATGTTCCATTTCAAAATAACATTTAGAACGCTGACAACTTTTCAAAATTTTGAAATACGGTAAAGTCAAATGTAGCTATCAATAATATAATTTTTCGCACTTCGCATTTCAATGTTTTCGATTGCATTGGCAAAGTAAATTTTCATTGACTTTAATTGATTTTCTTTTTGATTTAATTATTCGTACATTGCATAGGAATTGAGCTGTGTTGTTTAGCAAAGCTTTTATTTCGTGAGTATATGTTGTATATTCCTTTCTTTTGTCATTGTTTTTCATTTCATTTTTTACACCGGTTTTTCTTTATTTTTAGTGCAATTGGCGGTAGAATTAAACTGTGTCGATTGATTTTCATTTGAACTCCAAATAATACATGAAACTGATTTTTCAAAGATTTTGATTTACTTTTAATTTGATTTAATTATTTCGTCTAACATTAACTTGGAATTGTGTATTTTCGTTTACCAGAGCATTTATTTCTTGAAAATTAACGCACTCCCCGTCATCCGATAGAGCTGAAATTTTGCATATAGTTGCATTGCATATACATTATACATATGACATCCGTAAACACGGATGGACTTGAAGGAGGGGGAGTAGAGGCCTTTTTTTCGTTATGTAGATCGGTCGCTTTGCGCGCTAAATAACAATCATAGAGCTTTGCTATTTGCGTTCTCCCAAATGTGTTGATGGACACCTTAAAGTGTTTTTTTAATTTGAATTAGTTTTCATTATATAACTGTTTTTGTTGAATCTATTCTCTTTTCTCAAAGTACTTAGTCATCTCGTAGTAAATTGAAAGTCATATTTTTAAACGTGTTTTTTTGCAGAAATGCAAAGATCGTAGAGATACTATATAAAGATAGCAGAAATACAAAAAACATGCTTTCCCGATTTTAAAATATGCGTGAATAAATTTGCTTTGATTTTATTATATGGTATGATATATGATAAACTGTAGTCCTTTAGTTCCAAAAATATTTTTGGTGTGCGAACATTACATTTTAGAGGCTAAATAAATTATTTTTCGGAAGTATGCAGGTACTCTGTATTCTCACATATAAAAAAAATATAATAAAAGTTTGTTTTTATGGGTTAATTTATTCATATCGTTTTTTTATGGGTTGAATTCTAAACGATTGATCAACTGAGATATTCTCATATTAATTGATTAAAATTTGAGGAGAAAAGGTGCCGGTTGAACTGACCTCAATAAATGTCATTGCCTTATAACTTCTGATATTTAGTAATGTCAAAAGAAGTAATGGTTGAGAAAGTATTTCCCAACATTAAAACCAATTATAAAAATTGCGATCGGCTGAGTACGAACTATATACGAACTCAATATTATTATTCAGTCTAACATTCAAAGCAAGGCAGTCACATAGAAGTCCGTCGACACTGTTGTGGAAGCAGATGAAGCTGTTCATTATATAATAGAATTTTCGAATTCGCTCGATCTGCCAAGGATGGCATATGCTTTCATATCGACAATTAAATGTTGCGTGTTCTAGAGTCGGACAACCATAAAATCTCACACAATGGAAAAACAAAATATATTGTGCCTATATCCAAAAACACTGTAAATTTAAACATATTAGAAACGCGTGCTTTCTATTTTCTTTCTTTTCCTTATAACCAGTCTTAGTCACAGCAACGCGTGGCCAAGTACAGCTAGTAAATTATAAAGAGGATGTTTGCAGTAATGTCTGTAATTTCGGTGAATAATCCTTGATATGTTTTTCTTATTCTTCAATCCTTGCTGTGGACCGAATCACCTTCCTGAATAATATTTTGTAAGATCTGATACCTACTTATTATACGAGGTCATTACCTATGACGTTGCTGTTCTATAAAAGAAATTTAGGGCCAAAAAAAATGTATCATAAATATATATTTAATTAATAGAAATCTATGCAGATTTGTCATTTTAATGGGATTTGTTTAATACCTCTGCTGTAAACTATCGTGGACAGAAACCAGTGTATGCTTTGAAGGCGTTTTTCACGGACTCTTCAAAGTTGATTATTTTTTTTTGTAAAAAAAAGAATCTCTTTTGGAGCAAGGTCTGGCAATTACGCTGGGTGACTCGTCTCTAGACGCAACTTCTGCAATTGTTTAGAGTGAAATCTGTAGTAATACGTTGTCATGCAGAAGCAGTGGCGATAAGCGACTGACCAGGGTCGGTTTTTTAATCACGAGCTTCTCCATAATTGTTTGCAGTTCTCAACAGTATATAATTACGGTAACTGTATAGCCAGACTGCAAGAAGCTGTAATAGAAAAACATATTTGAAAATTATGCAAATTTTCAACTTTACAATGGTTGCACAAATGAAAATATTTGAACAAAAACAAACGACGGAAAGACAAATAAACATCTGAATTTCAAAAAAAGAATAACATAATCTTGGACTAAAATTTATTTAAATTTGAAATTCCAACTCTAACCCAAGTTATTCAAGTTCAAAGTGGTCAGTGTGAAAAAACAGCAATTACATAGGTAAGGACCCAATATTATTATTAATAATAATAATAATAATAATAAAACTCTTTATTCTTAAGAAAAGGCGAGCTTATTGCCTGCAGGCAATATTTTAGAGCTAACCTATACTATTGTAAGAACATTATTTGCGAGTAGACTACATAACTTAACCTATATAAAGAGTATGACAAATAAAATGGAGGAGGATAGAAAGAAGTATATACTTTACTCTTTCTGGGCACAGATTTGCCACATCAAAATAATCTAACACCTATAAGGACGCTAAAGTTTTAAAAGGAGGGGAATGGGAGGGGAAAGGGAATTTATCTGGAGGATTTCAAATGCTCTCTGAGTCTGTTTTTAAAAGTTGTTATGCTTGGCGCGGTTCTCACATTTATATTATTACACCGCGTTATCAGAATATTATAAAAAAACGTCGCTTTATAATTACGAGCACCTACTCCACATGTTTCCCACTCGGTATAGAACTTTTATATCGCGATATAACCACAGAAAATTTCGACCTTTTTGGGTGTATCATCAAGGCCCATTCCTCTAGTCTATACAGAAGAGTGGTGGTAGAGAAGCCTCCCTGCGAGCATTTGAAATGCACTGCGGACCATTTAGTAGCTAGGAGGAGGCCAGGAGCCGATGGCAACCAGTACGCAACCTCAATAAAAAATACTATGTGGTGTTATCCTTACATTTTTTGTTGTCTTTGTTTTTAAATTTTACAAATTGAATCAAAATGGTTTTGGGTATTGACTATTGAATATTAAATATTTTGGAAATACGGGCATCGCACCGCACTATGTTCCAGAGGCGGAAATAAATCCAAATAAAGAATGCTAATTTTCGACGCGTATTCTATCCTGTACAATAACGTCCGTAGCCGCATTGAAACACTGGTTCCCGTCAGATCGTCGAAGTAAAGCAGCGTCGGGCGTGCTCAGTACATGGATGTGTGACCGTCTGAGTACTACCACGTGATGTTATTAAAGCTGGCCACCTGTAAGATAACAGTCGTTAGACTTCAAGATAGGCCTTTACCGAACCGTATAAATGTTAAAAGGCAAAAAAATACTTTCTGGATATGCCTCGTACTGCATTAGTACGGTAAGTGAAAACGCGGTATTGAATCAATATGGTTCATAGTACCTACTAACGTTGTTTAAGCCAAAGAACCATTAAAAATGACAAGGAAACTGCAAAAAATCGACGTAAACAGCGCCATTTTCTAATTTGAAAGAAAATTACGAGAGAGAAAGTGACATTTGTTTAACCACGCCTACTACAAGGCGGGACCTGCCATGTTCATGAATTCGGGATACTTAATACCTGCATTAAACTCGGCTATACCGGGTATAACATAAATGGGGTGTGACTCGGTCATAAGTACATTTTTGGTGTAGCAAAGCGAAGATTTGCGAAGCTTAAACCCCAGACGGGTTTTGTATGTTAGTGTGTTTGTTTGTTTGTCTGTGCGCACGATAACTCGAGAACGCTTAGCCGATATCGAAAATTCTTTCGCCGATAGGTTTTATTCGTCGATGTGAAGAACTTATTTAATGTAGGATTCCGTACTTATGATAGAAATTGGAGCTGCTATACAAACGAACCTCTTTGGTGTATGTGCCTGTACGTGCGATAATTCTAGATCGCGTTATTCGATTTCAAAAATTCTTTCAGCAATAGGTTTCATCTCCAGTGGAAATAAATCATTAATTTAACGTTTCGTACTTAAGGGCAAAATGAGTGCTGCCATACAAACAAACCCTCAGAAATATTTATGCCCAAGGTAACTTAGGAACTCCTTGTCCGATTTCAAATATTCTTACGAAGAGCTCTTATTTAAACGGACCACTTTCGAAATATAATTTTAGCCGTGCTTGGTCCGATTTTAATAAATCTTTCAAAATAAATGGGAAGAAACGATTATGTTTAGGATTCGGCACCTTTGACAGAAATGGGACCAGACATACAAACGAACCACTTCGAAATATATGTGTGCGCGATAACTGCTAAACGCGTGGCCTAATGTAAAAAAAATGTCTGGCCATTAGATTTACTAGTCAATGGAATTTAAGGTTTTGCGTCTATGAGATAAACGGGCACTGCCATACAAACGGATCAGTTTAAAATAACATTTTTAGCAGTGTCTTTTCCGATTTCAAAAATTCTTTCGCCAATGGATTTTGTTTATCAATCGAATGTACTGATTAGTTTTAGGGTACCGGTATCGCGTTTGAAAATACGATATTTTTTGGAACTATAAGTACGGAAACCTAAACCTAATCAGTACGATATTTTATGACTAAAATATCGTCCTTGCAAAAATATTCTGTTTCCGAAAATATCGTATTTTAAATATATCGTAATTGAAATTTAAAAAAAACTTACTTGTCAAAATATATCGGTCAAAAAACACGTTTTTAGATACTTTTGGTACACAAAGCAATTCATTTCTGTTCCCCCATCGAGCCGAGCAGCTGAGCAGGCTTAGACTCGCTGTGCTGACTCGCGAGCTATTCCTAAGCTTGTTACTCGAGAGAAAGTCTGGTGTACATTTATACCTAGTTATTGATATGATTGTAAGTTTATAATATTACCTATGCGTACTTTATAGTTTCTCTCTCTTGATTAACATTGAGTATTCTAACTACATTAAACTCTCACTCTCCGTTTTTAGCTTCTAGCGTTCAACATCGCGGTGAAAGAGCTCTTCTTCGCAAGGTAACATCACACCTATTTATAGAATAATATATCAATACAATAATTAATATGGTTTTTATTTTTTACATATTTATTTAAGATACTATAAGGATTATTTAAACACAATGATTCTGCGTCACTCCTAACTACGCAGCGCCTGTTTCAAGGGGAAGACATCAATTTTATATGGTAACATTAAAGTGTAATTTTATGAAAATCATGTTTTGTAATCTATTGCTTTTATATTCTACTATCAAAATGGTCACGAAATTTGTTACAGCAAAATAAAAATATAAATAAAGTAATCATTAGGACATCATAATTATCATTAAATAATGAGAGCAGTCGAAAATATTTATGAAATAAATCTAAATACAAAATATCAAAGTAATAAAAATAAAAGTAGGTAATTTTCTCTTGTATACACATAGGTAATTTATATTGTCAGAGATGTGACTGTGCGTAAATTATGTGTATGTAAATGCGTTGCTATAATTGTAATGTCACGGGAATACATACAGTTTCCGTTCTTTCTTTCTAATCAACCACTGACTGAGGCATTTTTCAAGAACCACCCGTGTCAGTCCTGAAATATCGAACATTGAATACATATAATAATACATTTAACGCAATACCATAAATACAAAAATACATTTTGTAAAACTAAAATATTGTTTTCAAATAATCTGAAACCTAATAATTATTGGTTAACTTAAAGGTTTATTCCCAATTATATATCATTAGTCTGTATTATTAAAGTGTTATCTAATAACTGGAGAGAGATGTTCAGTGTTATATTACTCAGACGACGCCATAGTAATACACTAGCTTAACGCTTTTCTGACACAGTACAGTCGTTAGTCGGTTGTAATCTATATTTGATATACAGGCTTAATGAGTTTATCCCGCGGTGTATTCTCAGGGGATATTGAGCTTATGATATTCGAATATGTTTTGCTGACGATCTACAAAGTGTTTACTTTATCAAAGAATAGTAGCAATTTACTAGTTGTACATAATGCGATATTATACTACTCTGTCTAAAAAGTACCGGGAATTATTAAATAAAACACACAATTTTCGTTTAATCGTCAATGTTTATTTTATAACCTTCAAAGTAGTCCCCATTTGATGCAACACACATTCGCCAGCGTTTTTCAATCTTCAAAACACTTTTTGTAGGCGTTTTTCGGTATAGTTTTCAATTCCTTCCACGAATTTTCTTTAATGGACTCTATGGACTCAAAACGGGTACCACGAAGAGACAATTTTAGTTTTGGGAACAGAAAGAAGTCTGACGGGGCCAAATCTGGTGAATACGGTGGTTGATTAATTGTATTTGTCGCGTTTTTGGCCTTAAATTCGGTCACAATTGCTGCTCTATGCGACGGTGTATTATCGTCGTGGAAAATAAGCGGATTTTCTCACGTAAACGCTTCAAAACGGCCAAATAATATTCCTTATTGACCGTTAGTCTATCTAGAACGAATTCGTGATGGACTAAACCGCGAATATCAAAGAAAACAATGAGCATCACTTTGACTTTTGAACGACTTTGTAGTGGTTTTTTCGGTTTTGGGTCGTTTTTGGTCCTTCACTCTGATGCCTGTTGAATTGTTTGCATATCAAATTCATAGCCCTATGTCTCCTCGCCAGTTATAATGCGTTCTATGAATGTGGGATCAGATCGACGCGATCCAGCATGTCTAAAGAAGTTTGTTTGCGGTACTGTTGTTGTAGAAAATTCAACTCCTTTGGAACTAGCTGAGCGGCGATGCGTCTCATGCCCAATTTATCTACCAAAATCGAGCGAATGGACTCATGAGACTTCAGGTTCAGATCACGTGCTATCTCTCTTAATAAGCTGGAATGGCGATTACGGAGCACAATTTCCTTGACCTTTTCGATATTTTCGTATTTTGAAGAGGTCGAAGGTCGCCCGGAACGAGGGTTGTCTTCGACGATCTCTCGACCCTCCTTGAATGCTTTGTACCACTCGTAGATCCGTGGTTTGGATAGAACTGATTCACCATAAGCCTTTTCTAACATTTTTAGGGAATTGGCACACGAAAATCCGTTCGCAACACAAAATTTAAGGCAAACTCTTTGTTCAATACTTGAGTTCATTGTGAAAATCGTGACGCACTACTAAGGTGTACAATTCAATTGCTGTTCTAATCAAAATGGCTGACAGTTCGCGCGCATTCTAGGCATAGAGTAAATAAAGACAGTTCTACCAACTTAAGATTTTTTTTTTTTGAAATCTTTAACAGAATCTTTTTAAATTCTAAATTCCCGGAACTTTTTAGACAGAAGGTACATATAATATAACGAATATAGCGATACAATATAATGAATATAGCGAAATATAACAAGCCGTAATGAACACATAGGTACTATGAGCTTTCATTCAAAGATGGCTTATGGTATCTTAACATGCGGTAATGCACCAGATAGCCATCGTATTTTTATACTGCAATAGCAAGCTCTCATGACGATATTTGGGTTAAAAAAAGACGATCACAGTGTTACGATATTTAAAAAATATATATTAACTTTTAAATCTGAATTTATGTATACATCAGTGCTTAATTTATGAGGAAGCAATTTTGAAAAACGAGGAAAAGCATTCGAGTCTGCATGAATATAATACTCGCAATAATAATATCGTAGTAATTCCCAAAGTGCGGCTTTCTTTATACCAGAAATCATTTTATATTTGGGGTTTAAATTTTTCAACTCGTTGCCAGTGGAAATTAAAAAACTTCAAGAGTTTGCATTTAAGAAATGCATAAAAAGAAACCTAACCATGCATGCTCTCTTTAATTTTAATGAATTTGACAAGGCTGTATTAATTTTTAAAAGATAATTTACTATTTATAAAATCTATTTTGTTCTGTATTTTGTTACTTTTGTATTGATTTTATTGTAAAACTTATTGTTTCTAAACCGATTATTTAAAATTTTTGATTGACTAATTTTGAAAACATATTGATAGATTATTTTAAAAAAATTGTTTATATTTTTTGGTTATTTGAGTCTGTTTGATTTTTATTTTTATTTACGAAGTAAAATTTGATCCGAAAGTGCCTTGCCTTTACATATAAAAAGTATATGTATACGTAATGAAGTTGCGAACATCTTCTAGCAAATGTAAAATGACGTATTCCACAGTATGTAATTTTTGGAATTAATAAAATATGACTATGACTGTGACTATGACTATTTTGGCAATAGCTATATTCTGTGTAATAGTGAAGTCTGCAGCCTATGTAATTTTAAAACTCTGTCGCAATCTAATCGCCCTCGCATTTGCTACATTCGATATTGTGAAAAATCTTGTTTTTTGTTGCTTTTTTAGAATAATAGTCAGACTTCAGACGTTCTTTGCGACAGTCGCTGCGATTTATTACTTTTTATTATTAACTCGCTAATGTGGCAAGTCGTGATTGTACGACAAGTGTAAATATTTAAGAGGAAATCTCGGTATTTTAGGACAGTCTCTAGTCAAAAGTTATTCTAAGCTGAAACAAATACGTAATAAAAAGGTTATAAAATCGAAGGTTTTTACTCAATTAAGTTATTACTGTTTAATGCCATATATGAGTGGATGCTAATATGCCACACAATTTTTTATTTCCAGTATAAAGGAAAAATAGAATATGCCATTTATTCAAATAATATTTAAAACTGTTTGCAGAGTACTAGACTAGCATTAAAATATTGATGAAGATTTAGAAGTTCTTTACACAATTTTCCAATGTAGATCTTTACACAATTTTCCAATGTAAAAAAAAAATTGATATGAACCCCTGGGCTCCATAATAAATTTAATTATGTAATGTATAAAAAATATTTGCGAAATTCCAAACATAGTGTTTTTGCTCGCCCCTAGTTCTTGCTCGCCCCTATTCATTGTAAGCCCATTCCTCGTAGAAAATACATATTTATATAAATCTTGGAGATAAATTGATTTGCGGCATATCTGAGAAATATTTTACCCTTATTAAAATGCAGTATATTCAACATTAAAACCGGTCCCATACTATATTTATATATTTTTTATGTTGTCAAATTACTAAAACAGTTTAAATTCAATCTACATTTTGGAAACAAATCCTGACAAGTAGGCAAGGACTGATTTCATCTTAATATTAATAACATAAATACAATCGACGAGCGTGCTCTTTAGGCCGGTGGACAAACCCGGTGGTGTTCGTTTGCGACCGCCTCGGACAGCGCGGTTCGTTTCTCGTGAAATGGCGGATTTGGGCCAAGCAACAGCAGATGTCGTTATTATTTACAATTATCTCAAAAATTAACAACCATCCTTCTTTAAACCTAAAATCACTCGATTACTTATTATTTCAAGCGAAATAACAAGACAAAAGACAAAACGAGCTACTTGACAGATGGAAGAATTTAAAATTTCGGTTTTTTATTTGGCCCGACAATGGGACTTCTTAACGGTTAACAGCACAGAAACAAAATTTTGTAAGCGCGTTCAGTTATGATATCCCGTTCTAAGTTTCACTGCGACAGGGCTGCTGCGCCCAGGGTTGGCTTCCAACGAGGGGACTGCTCAACGATTAACAGCACAAACAAGTAATTCTGTATAACATTTAATTATGATAACCCGTTATAAGTTCCACTATGATACGGCTGCTGCACCCGGGGTCGGCTCAAGACAGAGCATTTTAATAAAAGTTTGTATTTTAAAAATGTGTTTTTACTATTAACTCATTTTAATACAGTTCAGACGATTCAGCTAACATTAATAACTAAATTTGTCAGCGGGTTATTTATACATGACGGTGCGACTCGCTCATTAGGTTTCATCAGATGCCACTGACTCTAACACCCCCTCCTCTATTAACGTAATTATCTATCTAATAATAGTCCTCTTTTTCTAGATGCCATCATTTCGTAAGATTCATTTCAATGGCACTGTCGTATCAGAAGCGGGCGCCGTGGATCAAAAATAAAGTAGGCAAAATGTCAAATCCACAGAAATAAAAAGCGCGTCGGTACATTTAAAAGAATAATGAGAGAGCAAGATCATCGTTGGCACGACGCCCACTGAAACAAGGTTAACTGGAAAATTTCTACTCCGATTGAGAGATTCAACGGCTTGCGCGACCTCATATCACTGGGACACGTTTATTTGACGGAAAGCTAATCGACATCTGCAGCCTAATTTTGACAGATGTTTTACATAGCATCTCGACTTTGACTCCTGGAGGTAGATTTCTGAATCGATCGACAAAATGTCGCATACGACCTCATCACCCATTACCCAAAAATCAATAGGCTTTATGAAAGCATCAAAAATGTAAAAAATAATTTATAAATTTTGAAATTTCAAAATTTTATAAGGATAGCGGCATATCGTCGGCAATACTGCATAACCACATAAACTATGTTTTGGTCGAAACCGGATTACTGCATTTTTGGGTAAGAAAATATTCAAAGCGTCGTATGAAAGCGATTGTAGCGCTGGCTGACCAATCAGGTCCCTCTGCGCACCTGTTGCAAAATCGCGTATGCGAGTCGAGGCAGCGCCCTCATGCAAAACCGCGTATTTACCAGTATCGCCATAGAGCTGCAACGGAGCGCGTTGCGTCATGTCAAATTTTTGAATTTACCTTTGCTTCATCTCTTGTGGAATTATTAGAGAGAGATCCAAAACCCGTAATTCTATACACCGACGGTTGTACAGCAGAAAATTGGCACAACGCACTTTTGAAGCTCTCAATGAAATCAAATGGAGGAAGATATTCGGTTATTAAAAGAAAAATACGCGACCGTGAAATATTTTTACCAAGTCAGTGTGCTGCAGTAACCAGGAAATCAAGACGGAAACCTTTTCCTTATAAAACAAAGGTGTTTTGACTACTTATTTTTTTTAACGATTTAAAAAAAAAAGAAATAGGTATCTATTGAAGAAAATCATTTTTTTAATAAAATATGTACAACATGCAACTACGGTGCACAATTCCATATGACCAGGAAGATTAGCGGGTGATCCTATTATTACGGATTTGCATTCAATAAGGTATGCATCCACTGGTGCCATACGGTACAAAAATCTTACGATGAAGAGTTTCAATACTTATCTAGACGTCCAAAATGTATAGACATACTCGTAGATCTGCCACTAAAACCCCAGCATAACGCATTGCGCCGATAAAAATAGCGAGTGTAAAGTAAAATCATTTACAGGAAGTAAAATTATGTATTCCAACTGATTGCCATTTATTCTACAATTCATTGCCCCACGATAATTAATAAGTAAAAAAACATTTTTTAAATTTCCTATAGGTCTACTTATGTAGTTTTACAATTTAATTGTCTTTGAGTAGGTTATTAAAGAAAAGCCTATATTTAAGTTTAATATCTTGTAGTTTAAAGTTAAAAGTATTTTAATTTCAAGTTTTTGTCTTTTCACAAACAATTTAATAAAAAAAATGTTTTTGGCACATTTCAGTGTATTCGTATATTTAGGACATTTAAAAGTGTTTAATCTTTTGTAATTTTAAGATATATGTAATTTTATTTAAATTTTTTATTTGTTGATAAATAATTTATTTTATTTCCTCTTTGTGGCATTAACACGTAATAAGTATCTACGAAATTATTTTAGAGTTGCTGAATCGCGTGAGATATGTTTTCTTTAGTTCTAATTGTATATATAATGTTAAAATTATGATTTTTTATGAAGCAATTTAAATAAAAAGTATCTTCCGCACGGATTTTTCTTTTTTTATTCTTTGCACTATATGTATACAAAAAAAAAAACGGTTTTAATGCTCTTCTGTAAACTTAGCAAAAGAGAGTTTACGCTGTTTTGCAGTATGACCGACGATATATGAGACAAAAAAAGATCAGAATCATAGGAAACGGCAATAATAAGAAAGGGGTTGCTCGAGAGGAACCTAAGAAGCCCCTAAAATTCAGCATCGAGCGATTAAGCGATGTAAAGGATTAGTGGCAGAGGCTCGATGCACACCGATCTAGTACTCTTTCCCAGCGGAGCAACTTTGGTTAGTGCAAGTGGTTAATAAAAAAAACTAAACTAAACTCAAGCCTTGAATTTCTAGTAATAAAATCTTGTAAAGAAATCGAAGATAGTGACGTTTCCCCCGCATTACACTTTGGTTCGCACACGACTGAGATCGCCACATTTTTTTTCTAAACATGACCAACCAACCCGCATGCTAAAATTACTTTTTATTTTCATCAACTAAATAATACTACTAAATTAGTTCCAAATACAGCCACGCATTAAATTTTAATAATGTATATATGTAATTCCCAAAGGGTCGTAAAAGTAATGTTTATGCGTATGCGGTCTCAGGCGGTCAATAGCGACCGGATGCTTCTTGGGCCGTGACGTCATTAAAGCGCGCCATGGCTTTTTCCGGTCTGTGATTTTCCCGCCGCGGCTGGAAAGCGGAAACCGGAGATAGAAAGTGTGTTTGTCGTCGATTCTGTTTCCTTCGGCGAACCTGCGAGCTTCGAAAGCGTAGACACAATTTCTCGAGGAAATGAACACAAGTCAAGATTGACAAGTCCGAGTAGTCTTAGCGGAATTGGCTAATATATTTTCGATAAATAGGCAATAAAACTGATAGGCGGAATCCATATTTTTCGTGATTGTACTCCAATAGAGAGAGAGAGGGAGGGAGGTGTGGAGGGATAAAAATAGATAAATAAATAAACAAGAAGAAACCTAACACACTATCGTCATTAATTATACCTAGAATGAATATAAAGTGGGAATTTCCCTATGGCGAGTAAGTTTTGAATATTATATTTTTATTCTAAACTAGCTGTACTCAGACCGAGCCACGCGTTGCTGTGGCTCGGTCTGGTTAACTGGAAAAGAAAGAAAAAATAAAGCACACGTTTCTTATATGTTTAATTTTACAACGCTTGTGAAAATACAATATTTTTTGTAGTTCCATATTCGACTTTGCTATCAAACGTAGAATACTATAACTCACGGAAACCATAGACTTAGAATACTGCAATTCCGTTAAATCTATTAAATATAATAGTAAATAAGTGAATGACAGTTGTGGGGTGCAACCAGAAAGAAGTGATAGAAATGCGGTCATACATATCGATGAAATCGCACAGTGACGTGCGATTTCATAGAGATGTGAGAGTGGCCAACCTTCACTAGACTCCAATTGATTGTGAGCGAAGGGTGGTTCTCATCAGGAAGTTTTCTCCGTGATTGAAATTCGAGGATTTTGAAGTTACAGTATTTAATCAGAAGGTCTGTAGTAGGTTGCCAGTTCGTAACGCCTTGATTGATATTTCGCCGTCGTGTAGGTAGTGTGGGCGCGAGGTGAAGCCGTGGTAATGTGTCCGAAGTGTGTAGCGCCGCGATAGATTCGAAGATAAGGATAGTCGCGTATACTATGCGTGATTTGTTGACTCGAAGTGAAGTGTAGAGCGCGAGTACTTGTTAATGCGCGGATACTGCCCTCCAGGGAATGATGATGATGTGTAGCGCGATAACGGCTCAACAGGAATGATATCGATCGATCGAAATGTATTGCGTTTTATATTGTAAGCAGTGACGCAATAGTTGTGAGTGGGGTGAGAAATGTTTGTTAATTTCGTATCGATCAGAAGAAATGACATTAGTCATCACCTGACTGTGCGTAAAATGCCGAATTTAGTTGGAAATCAACTGCAGCTGACACGTGTAGATTTGAGCGAGTTTGCGGTTTCGATTCTGTAGAAATTACTTTTTTGATGTGGGTATGTTGGACTGAAGCTCCAACAGAGATGAATAGGTCTGGACGCCCGTAGTGACGAACATTCGCAATTGCATCTTGAGCGTACCCATGTATACGACGTATTCATGTATACGACGACTGCCTGCCATGTATATGTTACAGTTAAAACCCGTTTTTAGATAGAACGCGTTTTCCCTAGTTAGAACTAGTTTTTACTTAATGCTTTTGTTAAAACTAGAAATACCTAGTCAAAACTAGAATTTACCACTGATATTTTTGATTTTCAGATAAAACTAGTTGTCACTCCGAGCCTTAGTTAAAACCAGCACTACAGAAACTAATTTGGGATTGAAAACAAGATATACTTTAAAAATATTTATTAAAAAGATCTAGGACACAAAATAATAATCTTACACTAAAGGAACATTTTAGGGAACATCGACATAAAGAAGTTGCCAAGGTAACAATATTAATTAAAAGTAAATAAAATAATCAAACAAGTTGTTAAGGAACATTTGTTACCATACAATAAAAAATAATCAAAACCTTAAAATTAGAAAAGGATGAGGATCTACTTGTTATTGCAAGACAAACTATCGTGGCATTTTGAGTTACAAAGGTAACCATTTTTCTTGCAGAGACACCTTTTTGACATACATCCTTTCTTGCATACGCAGCGCATAAATCCTTGGCCTGTTCCTATGGCTGCTTCCTTAGCAACAGTTCTCAAAGGTAAATTGGTATTCGGAACATCTTCTTCATGCAAAAATTTTTCTTTGCACTTATCAAATTCTAACCTGAAAAGCACATTTAAATAGTTGGAATTTACCTAATAGCGATATAGTTATATGATAAAACAATTAAGCAACCCATAGGTACATACCTGCAATATAATTTCTCGAGTATTCCATATTTCGTTCCAATCTTGTGAAAACCCTGATCATCCTTTTGAAGAACCACTCCGACTATATTACGTAGATCTGCTTTTGCTCTGTCGACATCAGGGATTTGTATAATGACATTATCACCAATTTCTACTGGAACGTGAATTGCATCTGAAGCCAATGTCATTCTCTTGGCCTGTTTTTTTAAGTTTCGATGTGCTGTTTCTCTGGATGCCATTATTTGTCGATTCACATTTGTTACAACTTCGAGGTCTTTGTCATTTGGTGGTATTATAAGAGGCTCTACGGTCGTAGATGCTTCAGCTTCAATGTCATATTCACTGGCTTCTGGTGCGATTGGCGATTCTCCACTTGTTTTGGATGAACTTTCTGCGTCTTTTTGTTTGGCTCCGGTTATAATCTGACGATGTCCACTGCAACTAGCCACAGGCTCAGCTTTTGCATTATCTGTACTATCCGTCATATTTATTTTATTTAACGCATTTTCGAGATCATCTTCCTCTCGTATATCCTCAATAGCATCTCGTGGTAAAGTCGAAGTCATAAGACCTACTCGTGGTTCTATACCAAACATTGCTTTGTATGGTGATTGTTTAATACCGGAATGAAGCGCCCGATTTTTCATAAACTGTACAAACCGAATACCATTTGACCAATTTGTGGTATCGTTATCTTGCATCCATGAAGCTAACATTTTCTCTATGTCTTGGTTAGCTCTTTCAACAGATCCTTGGCTTTGACTGTGTCTTGGCTTTCCATGGACCAGTTTACACTCCGGCCAAAATGAAACGAGCTCATTTATGACAGAATTTACAAATTCTCTGCCGTTATCCGAGTGTAAGATGCAAGGAGCACCAAATGTCAAAAATATATCAGTCAACTGATACGCCACCTCTACGGCTCTCTTACTTTTCAGTGCACGCAACAAAACAAATTTTGTCAAATGGTCCTGATACACCATTATAAACTTAAATCCCCGATCTTCTTGAGTTTGCATGTCGATAAGATCGACTTGGCAACGGCTGTTCATTTCAGAATGTAGTATGGGTTTTGAAACAAGTCCTTTTTTCTTCATACTCTTTTTACGCTGACAAGTTTCGCACATAGAGAGAAAAATATTTATCATTTCTAAAGTTATGTTCGCATATTTTCGTGAAGTTTCATTTTTAAGTCTATCCCGACCACCATGACCAACGGCCACATGAGCTGCTTCAATTATATCAAAAATTTCATCTACATACAAGTAGTATTTCATGGGCTCTTGTCTAGTCACTAATTTTCGTATTCCACAAATATTGATTACCTTAAATCGCTTCAGTCTCCTGTACTGTTTCTGAGATTTCTGAACAGCTAATTGTGCTTCTTGAATTTCGTCCACTAAATTGTCGTAGGTTCCTTTTGTCATAATACAGAAGTGGTCCTCTTTTTTTTCGTGATCGCGAATCGCTAATAACTGGTTTAAAAACTCCTCTTTCCATCGCGTTCCTTCATTTAAGTTTGCCATGACAATTGCGCTCGAATCAATCTATACGTGCTTATCAGAATGAAAACAAAGCGGTACTGAATCGAGCGAGCGCACAGCGCGCGAACGGCGCGGGCGTTTGGAAAGAGATTCCCCCGGAATTCCCCCGGTTTGGAAAAACGCGTTTTGTCTAGTAAAAACTAGTTTTACCTGATATTCAATTTTGAGCATTAGTTAATTCTAGTTTTAACAAAGGCATTAAGTAAAAACTAGTTCTAACTAGGGAAAACGCGTTCTATCTAAAAACGGGTGTTAACTGTAACATATACAAAGAGGACGAAATGGTCAGTCTTCCAACTTTAGTTGAATACAACTAACGTTAACGGTAATAACCGTCATTCAAAACTGCACCTCACCAATGAACGTATTCTTCAGAGCTAAGCTTCGTGTGATTCAAATGAATGAATATCAAAAAAAAAAAAATTTTTTGCGTACACATCTACGGTGTATTGGTGAAACAATTGATGTTTTTTCAAATATTTGATTGTCTTTATTCTCTCGTATCAATCTCGTATCAAACAAACCTGGTTTAGTCGGCCAAAAAAACATGTTTTTCATGTTTTTTTTAAATTTATTAAAGTTTAAGTCTATTTATGAATCTTTTACCCCTGGAATCGCTGATAGTTGCAGACTGCTGTAAAAGTAAAAAAACTTACTACTGTTCTTTGATGAAAACTTTTTTCTCAAAACCATATTTTTTTTCTGCGCAGGTGATAAAAATAAAACTACATGAGTGATAGAAATGATTCAAGAAAAAAATAAAGATTATTTAATTATCATCTATATTAACTAAAAAAAACAGGAAAAGATGTTTCAATATATTTTTTTTACTAGATAAACACTAAATTTTGGGGCGAAAATTGATTTTATTTCTTTAAATCCTTGAAAAATTAAAAGAATATTAGGTTTTTGATATTTTTTTAGTTTATCTAAAAAATACGTAGTTAAAAAATAATATCTTAGTTAACTGTTTTTGTTTCAGGCAAAATTACGCTTGCTATTACCGGAGCAAACATTTACCGTCCTTTCTGTAGCGGTAAAAACAATTGCAATTCCATACCTCAATAATAGTTTTTTTTACTATTGCAAAAAATATTTCTATTTTCCAAATGTTAATTAAACTGATATAAAAGATTAATGATCAGATTTCAAATTTTAGTTGAAAAAAGAATTAATGAAAAACGTGTTTTTTTTTACCTTCTTTACCACCTTAATGGGTATGAATAATCACGGTTCTTTGGCCTTTACTGTATTTATCATCGTAACGTTGAAGTTCATCGGCACCATTCCAAAAAAAATATTGGATATTGCAGGGAATCATAGCATCGATGACTTTCAACAACTTTTATCAATTGATCATTTATCAGAGGAGAACAATATCTATAGGTTGAAATTAATCTCCGACTATAACAATTGCTACTTCTTCTATATTTGGAGCATTGAATCTTCGCACTTGTTCTCCAGCAGGCGTTTTGTCAGAATGAATAAAAATATTGCGTGTTATATATACATTTTTGTGACATGTATTTTAGAGTATGCTGAAGCCACGCGTTCTATTGTTAAGCAGTCTAACCATTTTTTTCGAGCTCTTTATTACATCCACTGTCTACTGATACATTTTCAGCTTTTCCAAAACACTTTAGGTTTACTAATTAAAATTACACCTTTCCTATTACGTCAGCGCCAGGTCTCTTCGGATCTGGCCTTCTGACTCTACCCCGGTATTCTATAGTCAAAATACTGTCTGATCTGAAAGTATCAGCTTTTAAAAAACTCTTGCACTTTTTGTCGCTGGCTCCACAACTATAATATTCAGAACGGTTTTAAGACACATTTGTACTCACCCGGGATTATTACATCTACGTCTTTTCCGCTAAATCTATGAAACAAAATATGTTTTACTTTCCTGGCCTACCAACTGAAGACAAGGGAAAGTCTTCTGAACGTGCAAATTTAATTTTCGAGATGAAGACTGAAAATTCATTCTAAGCCTAAGACAATTTTCAGATGGAAGTCTGTCTGTCTGTGTGTGTGTCCGAGTGTCTGTATGTATTCATATACGATAGCGCACAAACGCTTCTTCTGATTGTGCTGAAATTAGGTACGCAGGCATCATTTGGTTATGGCAAGAGTTGGAAATGTCATATTAGAAATCGGTCCACCATATTTCGTACTACTACTCATATTTCAATATTGGACTTAAAGACTTTAAATTTGGTGCACAGATGCTTTGTTAGCCTGAAATCCCACTGTAAAATTGTGGTTGGAATATCTTACATATATACAAGCTACTCTAATAGCATTTAAATCTGTCATATATTATAAACAAATATTAACGCCATCTGTGGCGCTTGGCCCAACACTGCCTTTAGCCGAAAAACAGAACCTAACCGGTTTCGTCTGCCGGAGAGTGCAATCATCGATTTTATTTGTGAAATTACTATTTAGATTAAATCATTACTTGGCTACTTGCCGGTAAAGTCTTAGGATGACACAATCGTTTTTTTATGAATCTTATTACTGTATTGTGGTTCTCTAATATAGTGATTTATCGATGATCAGAGTCCCGATTTGTGTCGTGATGTTCCTTGGTGATTACATGCGGTAAGATAAACACAGTGTTTTTTGAATATTTTATCATTTATGACAGTGAATAGTTATGTTAATTGTACGTCCTTATATACCAGTGAAATTGCTATATGTGGTGTAAACTTCGCCTGAATAAAAACTGATTATCGTGAAAGACGCTGTTTTCTATACAATGATAAAATGCAACGTATGAAAGACGAAATTATTAATTCTTAGTCGTCAGGCGAGTCGACAGTTTTTCCTGTTATTTGACGTCAATTGAATCTCAGAAATGGACATGTTTGTTGATTAAAATTGTTACATGGTTCATCATCATGAGTCGCTACAACTGCCACTTACATAAAAACAAATAATTTAAAACATTGAATTATCCTATAAAGATTAAAAAGTGTTTCATTCAGTTTCATCAACATTACTTCGGTTTTAGAATGTTTTTATCGTCTTTTCGAATTCATGACTAAAACAAAGAATCTTTACTATGCTGTAGCCAACATATCGCAAATACAATCCTGCCCAGTATTTTACTTTAAACGATCAGTGTACACGGTTATTTTATATACACATGGTCTCAAGCTTTATTTATTCTTATTGAGCACAAATGTATTGATTGCTGAGTCAGTAAGCTAATAGGAAACTATCAAAAAGTATAAAAACCTCATCGCATGCATCATTAGACAAAACGTCAAAATTCAGCCTAGATTATTTAGTAGTTTCCCCAATTTTCCCCCTGCCTCGAAATAATAAATGTATGGACATAACTGGTTTTGATGTGGTCCGGCCGTACGACGACTTTCTCATTAAATATTTAACAAAGAAACTATTATTACCACGGAATAAAAATGATGAAAGCGACACACGTGTGACTTTGTATTGGAACTATTTTGAATTCACCCGTCTACGAGATACTGCGGGGGGGGGGGGGGGGTGGAGGATAGAAGGGAAAAAGGGACACTTATTTCCCTGAGAGACTTATAGACCCCATGAAGTCACTGAAATATAAAAATTAAAAAATACCACATTAGCAATAATGTGAAGTGGCGATAAAACCAACGCGAATTACAACAGTCATTCAATTTTGCTTAGAGAGTTTTTGCAGTTTTGCTTGCAAATGAGAGGTCATGTCGCTCTTGAATGTATTTTGTTATAAACGAGAACGTTTTTGGTCACAGGTAAGTTTTCTAAAAAAATGTATTTTACATTTTGTTCCAGAATGACAAGAAAGACCAAAGTATTCGTCGCAACAGCAATTACGGGCAGAACTCATAGGTACACAGCCATGTTTGCAGGGTGTATGATGGTCGGTATGCATCAATTGTTATAATAGCCGAAAAGAAGAATGAACCCAATTTTTTTTAATACCTAATGGAAGTATTTCTTACATATTTTTTCTCGTACTAATCGTATGCTTGTTAGGGATAACATCGTGACACTGATTCTTTGTGTACTGAAAGACGTGTTCCCGGGGTCTCCCAAAACATGCCAACATCTATTAGTTTATTTGTTGGTATCTTTTCACTGTTTACAGATAGGTAAGTATCGTTTATGTAATAGAAAGCTTGTGCAATAGAAAGTGTGAAAAGGACACTACTGGATATAAATAAATTGAGTCTGGTTAAAATAAACTAGACCTTCCCCAGTGTGAGCCAACTAGTCCTTCCCCAATGTGAAAGTGATTATTATTGAAATAGATTTTTTATTAAATTAAACATATTGTTTGTTAAAAGATATCCAATATTTCTCTAAATTGAAAGTGATATTTTAATCTTCAACAAATCGGCATTCGAGGGCGGAAAAATACGAAAAGAAATCCAAAGGAACATACTATTACGACTGATCGAATATTCAAGTTACTTTCCTATTATGCACTGCGCATATCGTCCTCTCCCCCCCCCCCCCACCTTCCCACTCAAATTTATTTTCTTATGGAGAAATACGCTTTTCGTTTTTTTTAAGTTTGTATCGCTACTATATGATATTCAATCCAATTACTGTGAAACAATACTTACTATAGTCTTGCTATATTTATTGCTTTTTTATGAATTTTTAATAGTTATTTTAAGTTTTTTCACAGTTCAGTGAAAAAACTTTGAAAAATTAATTTTCTCTACTTGGTGAACTTTTTCATAAAACAAAATAATGTGCGCCCTTGCAAATGGTGACCTATTTAATTGCAAATCAATCAATAATCAGAAAAAATCTGTCAAAAAATGGGAACAAAAATATATTTGCAGTTTTTCTATTTGGGTATTTATATGTTTTAGAACAATATCCTACATTGACAACTAAGTTAAAGTATTTACATTGTTTTGTTTTAGGCTTTGGTTACAAAGAAAAAGCCTTTATAATATACCGCATTATTTGAATTTAATAAACTATTATAAAGTCAATTTGAGGGTATTTTTTTCTTAGTGACGAAGGCCTGATCTTCCTAAATCTTTCGAACTCAGTTTTTTATGTAGAATAATCTCCTTTATTACGACTCCTCATTTATAAATGTAAATGGAAAAATACAGCGCGTCCAAACTTCAACAAGTATTGCTATTCGTTTATATATTTTTCATGTACATCTGGATTTTACGCAGATCATGATATTTCGATATCTTGTTTTACCACTAGATCGGTAGGACAGAATATTTTTGATATTTTCCTTATGGGGGATATATTATGATACATTTTTATCATGTGCGCGGTCTAAAGAAGGGCATACTACGATAGGTAGGTAACGCTACCTGTATTTGCTTTACGTGGTTATTACACTGTCAATCGACAGGGAAATATTAGCCCGGTACGGACTGAAACACGTGTTCGGTTTTTTATTTGACCTAATTAGGTCGCGATTGCGATAGAAACTGAAACTGAAAACACTACACTGAACATTGTAAGGTATTGATCAAAGTACGATGATGTGTTGGTACATATATTTTACACACATATATAAAACAGACACACACCAAAAATTACCGCAAATTACAGCAAACTGCCAAAAATTACCTCTCTTACCTATTAATGATATGAAAACTTTTATCTGGCCCTGTTGGTTACTTGAGGTGTTTAAGTGAATCATCCAGTAGTGGTTCAGGTATTAAAGCCGGAATTATAGCCGCGTTTTCTATACTGGTAATCCTGATACTACCATACGAAATTTACTTGGATGGAAAAATGTAGTATATTATTATAATGTATACTAGAAATCAACTACCTCAAAATGACGTTGCACCTGTATACTTCCCTTCTTAAAAGACGTTTTTTTTATTAAAATAGGAGATTGTTCCATAAACCAAGGCTTAAAACCAAATAAATTACCTAAAAAAGGTTGATTCATATATTTTTGATTTCAGGCAAATGTTATGGCAATGACAAACGTTACTACCTCTTTATTATTACAGTTCAAGAGGCAGCGACAAAAAATCGCAAGATTTTTGTAAAATCTGTTTTTTCAGATCAGATAGTATTTTGGCCATAGCATGCAAAAATTCGAATTTTAAATTCTAAGTGTCAACATATTTTAAAATTTTCTCACCTCTAAATAATAATTAAATAAAATTTTTTAGTGAATATAATGCAATATTACAGTCTGGATTCACTCGCGGTTAACACGGGACGCGTCCCGAAGGATCTTATCGGTCTGAGCTGTTCACTTTAAATATTCGACCAGCGTGTCTATGGACAAAGTCGACCATCGAAAACAAGCGACCTATCGTTACTGGCTGTAGGCAGATCGACTTTACTGAAGATGCATCGGACGACTTACTGAAGGTGGTGGTGGATTTGATTGACCAGCCGACCTGTCGAAGACTATAATGCAAAGACTCTCAGAAGGAGGTTACCGCAAGGTATAACGGACGATCAATTGTGCGCTGGCAGCTTAGAAGGAGCACGAGACTCTTGTGGAGGCGATAGTGGTGGACCTCTGCAAGTGACGATAGCTGACAACCAATGCCTCTTCAACATAATCGCCGTTACCAGTATTGCAAAGAGCCCTTGCGGAAGTGCCGAGGGACCTGGCATATACACTGCCGTGAAGAGTCATGTGAAATAAATGGCGTTTTAGGAGTATGACTCGCGGAAAATTGTCCAAAAACTGACGGGGATTTGCCAAAAGGGAAACTAGCACAATTTTGTATAATGTCGGAACAATAGACTGTATGCTGTATTCAACACAGCTCCATGAGCAACAACACTAGATCATCAGAAAACCAGAATAAATCCAATAATGCATCTTCTACATCACCGCCTACTACAACAACTACCAAAAAGTCACCGGTCATCTCTACAGTAGCTCCAGAAAAATTTCAAACATCACCACAAGCCATAACTACCAATTTTATAAATGACAGTGTGGAAAAACGAACTAAATTCGAAAAAAATAGCTCTGCAATATTAAGTACAAATTTAACAATGACAGCCATTGCTGTGTTGGCGATTAATTAATCGGGTTCAGAAGAGGGAGGAAGAGAGTGTGCACCCGTGGTCGCGCGCCCACCTGTGGCACTATAATATAGCCTGCGCACTTGACTGCTTCCGAACAATGGACTCTGAGAAGACTAAAGAAGTCACTAGAATCTACAATGCAGTCGCTATGGCCGAACACGGCTAGAAGGATATGTATATATATATATATATATATATATATATATATATATATATATATATATATATATATATATATATATATATATATATATATATATATATATATATATATATATATATATATATATATATATATATATATATATATATATATATATATATATATATATATATATATATATATATATATATATATATATATATATATATGCTGGGGTAGTCAGAAGGACAGACTACGGGGCACCCGGCGCTAGCGTACTAGCAAAGGTGTGATTTTAATGAATACCCTTAAAGAGGTTTGGAAAAGCTGAAAATTAATCAGTAGACAGTGAATGCAATACAGAACTCGAAACAAATCTTCAGACTGCCTAACAATATAATGCATGGCGTCAGCAATACTCCATACATGTTACAAAAATATAGGAGAGACGTAAAGTCAAGCACACCCAGTGGCTAGTCTCCAAATGGAGCATTTATTTTACTTTTATTTTGTTCGAAATTCCCCTATTCATAATTAATTGGTCTCCATCATTAAGCACTTCTAGATGACTACGAAAAGTTCCGGGAATGAATTAGGAATTCATTCGTTATATATCAACTTTATCGAATACGATCGGTTCATTTCGTATTAAAAGGGCCGTGTCATTTGACTGAAGAGTTTCGCGTGGAGAACGTATCGCATTTATTATTCAGCACCTCCGGAGTGACTTTTCCGCAGGAATAGACGGCGAGTAGTTTCTTTGTTTCCACGTCACGAACACTAAGCCAACCCCAGACCCCAGAGTTCTGCGGAAGCACGAAACGAATAACGGCAATTTTATTTATTATTAATTAAGTGCCGCGTTTGAATTGACGTTTCAATTAATTGCTGAAGCCATCTCGAAATTAAGTGGTGTGATTGGATTTACAGGTTACAGTAATGTAGAATAAAATCGATCCACATCAGAAAGAAACAACATTTAGGTACGTTAATAGGTTTAAGGTTAAAATCATAAACATGAGGATACGTAATTAAAAATAATTCAGTTATTTTACTATACTATATATTTTGGTTAATATTACTTTTGTCGTTGCGTTTCATTCAAACTTCATCACGATATTTTGAGAAAAAACCAAATCAGTAAATATCAAGTAGGGCAACAAGAACACGTAAAAAAATCTGCTCGCGATTATCTCAGGCTTTCATTTTGATGTGTTCTGAATGTTGACAATTTTGGGAAAAACAATAATATCTGCATAACCCCCAAAATATTTAGTATGCTAGAAGAAGAAATACACTTATATTTGACTAAATCTTTTTTAAAGCAAAAATCGATAATTTTGTCTTCAATATACCTTCATATGATATAAGTAATAAAGACTTTTTGAATTCAATTGAATTAATAAATTGTTAAATATAACATTTTGATTGTTCAATATCTAGAAACTAATACATCTAAAGAGTTTTTTAATATACATTTTTCTTCTCGATTATCTATATATTAATTTGAAACGTTTTTTTTCCTGTAACAGCCATATTGAGAGAACGGCTAGGTGTAAAAATTTGGTTTAGGTGTCTAAAATATGCTCTCGGGGGCTAGATGTGTCATCAAAAAAGAAAAAAAAATAATCAACAGAGAAAAATAACAATTTTTAACGTGTTTTGCCTGTAACCGCCAAATTGAGAGAACGGCTAGGTGTAAACATTTTCTTGAGGTGTCTGAAAAAAGCTCTCGGTCTGTAGATATGCAATCAAAAGAGAAAAATAAAAAATGATAGTGCCATCTGCTAGAATTCCGCGCGGGAGGGAGGGCGGGAGAGATTGCTAGGAGAGGGGGGTGAAGGGTGGGCGGGATCAGGGGGTAGTTCGGGGGTGAGGGGGTGAGTTAGGGTGAGGTTAGGTAGAGGGAGGTTTTTAGGGGGAAGTTGGAGAGAGGGGTAGGAGGTGGGGGGGGGGGGTTGAGGGTGTGAAAGCGAGAGACTGAGAGAGAATAAGGGTAAAGGGAAGAGTTGGAGGGGGGAGGGGCGGAGGAGGTGAAGAGAAGAAGGCCTTTGACAGAGTCGACAACGATGCGTTACTCCTAGAACTGGCTGCTGCTGGATTCTCGAGTAAACTGTTGAAACTTTTCGCAGATTACTTGGGGGGCCGCCAGCAATTCGTTAAATTTGGCAATTTTGAATCCAAACTATACAACACTCAATCGGGGGTTAGCCAAGGATCAAACTTAGGGCCTTTGTTATTCAACTTATTTGTTATTAATCTGAGTAAAGTAGTCACATCTGCACGTTGTCTAATGTTTGCTGATGACGTCAAATTGTTTTTATCAACTGGAAGTGCTGAGGCCTGCGAGCTCTTCCAGCGTGATATTGATGCAGTTTATGCATGGAGCCAAGCTCGTAACCTTCACTTCAATATTAACAAATGTGCAGTGATGACATACACAAGGTCGCCTGATCATCTGATGTATGATTACTCCATCGCTGGATGTGTGCTTCCCAGAGTTACTGAAGTCAAGGACTTGGGAGTTTTTTTCGACCCCAAGTTAAACTTCAAGGAACATATTAGACAACTATCTACAACTTCTTTCAAGCTTCTAGGGTTTGTAATACGGCAATCTAAACACTTCAATAATATTCGGGTTATGCGCACGTTGTACAACTCGATTGTTAGAAGTCGCATGGAAACGAATGCACCTATTTGGAATCCACATGAAGATACTTATACCCTCATGCTGGAAAAGGTACAGAAGTGTTTTTTGAGATTTCTGTACTTCAAGCAGTACGGATATTATCCATTTTTGTATCCGACTGCTTTTATCACAGGCATGGTTGGCTATAATTCTCTCTGTCTCAGAAGAGAAATGCTGACCATCTCCTATGTTTTCAATCTAATTCGTGGTAAAACTGATAACCCTAGCTTACTAGCAAAGGTGGATCTATTCATACCAAATAATTATCTCCGTACTCGATCGCACCATCTTTTCGCGGAGCCGTTCTCGCGCACTAACCTTACGAGGTGGAACTTGTTGGCGCGTGCTTTGCGGCGCTTAAATGAAATTCACTCGATGGCACCAGATTTCGATATTTTTACCGCCAACCCTCACTTGTTTAAATTGCAAGCTATTAATTATTTATTTTTACATGATAGCTAGTATTATACGTATCATTCTATTTGTATAGTTATGGTAATATCTTTATTAATTTTACTTTTCAATGCATTGGTTTTACTGTTATGTTGATTAGTAATAATTGAATAAACAAAAATAAATAAAAAAAAAAAAAAAGAGGTAGGAGGGGGGGTTTGGGTCGGAGGGTTAGAGGGTTTGGCGCGCGAGGGGGATTGTCTGCTTGCCGGGAAAGTGATACAACCGATTTTTTTTCTTAATATAGTTAAAAATAAATTAGAAAATTTTCAATTATTTCACCGCCACTAGTGTATAGTTGCTAAAGTAAGCTGAATTGGCGCGAAACTTTTTGTTTACTTTCTGTTGCTCTTCGATCGCTGCTTTCTGTTTTCTCCAAGACCTCGGTGACATTCCTGATGGTAGATCAAATGAGCAAGGCACCGCGACATAATCGAATTAATCCAAAGAAATATTAATTGTACATAAATAAAAAGTATGTTTGTTTATTTTTGAAACATTATTGTCAATAAACTAACCGTCGATCTCGACGGGTTTCAACTAGTATGTTATTATTTAGGTTTTTTTTTTGACACGTTTATGCAATTTATATTACCCTATTATAACTAATTCGATTATTCCGTTTGTAATATGTGATTCCATATTTTGAAATGAATTTTTGACATGCTGAATATATGTATACCCTATACTAGAAGTTCGCTGCATTGGAACAATCCTGCTAGGATTGTTCCAATCCTCAATTCAATGTGCTATACTAATAAATGAAAATAAATATTTTTTTATGAATATTACCAATAGATCAACTGCTTTGTAAATGTATTGAACCTAAATAATTAAAGTAATTACCCTGACTTCAATAACTTCTTGAGGAATTAATGGTTTTCAATAAGTTTTTTAATTTGTAATATAACGAGATTACTATACATATACTCGTTTGTGAAATATGCATATTACATATAATTCGATTCTTATTATGCGATTTATAGAGAGAAATTAAATATCTTACAGTTTATTTTAAGATAATTGGATATATTCGTTAGTTTCAAATTACTTTATGGCTTCGAAGGGGGGGTGAATGGGTGGTAAGGTGAACGCTCACATGTGGCAAGACAGCTGTCGTAAACCTACCACAGCCGGTCGTTAGTCCGGAATCCACCGTTCACCTCCCAGAAGCGTAATAATTATATTGATGGGCCCGATTTTTGGTCGGTGATTTCCATGGCAGCTCCGTTTGTATTTTATTTATTTAATTTACCTATCTATTTTCCCCCTACTTTTACGTACAATTTATTTAGTATTAAGATAAACTAAAATATAACGAACTAAAACACATGCTCAACCAGAAACCAAACACCCAACTTCCAGCTGGAAACACAGAAATAACCGTCGAAACCATTAAAAACTCGCATGATGAATTTTGTATGAGTGAATAAAATCCCAACCTTGATTTGTGGAAATTCCCAATTTGTGGAAATTAGAATTTCGTACTAAATTTCAATAAATGTCAATAAATTATATTTTTAATTATATTAATAATTTTGAATTTCTATAAAATAATCGATGGTTCTAGTGCATCTATTAAAAAAATCTAATTGCATATCTCTGTAGTCCCAAATAATTCGCATATCTCTGTAGCTCCTCTACAGGGCTGGATATGCCGGGAATTTATCCAACAGTTTGCTGCACCCTGAACGTATTTTGTCTTTCAGTAGTATTTCTCTGACACTTAACGTGAATTTCTGCGATTAGACAGGCAATAATTGCATGGGATTTATTTATTTATAACTGGTGGCCGCGCGGCCGACGCGCCAGTCGATATCGCGGCGCGTCACTCACCAGTGTTCGGTCGATTGTAAGCGGACGCGGTCCGCGGCGTGTTGTAGTCGTCTTTTTGTCGTCCGTCGTTGTTGTCCGTCGTTTGTCGTTGTCGCCGTTGTTGTCGTTGTCGTGTCGCTTCGTTCCGTCCGCGACTGTACCATCGCGTCACGTTCTCGTTTCGTTCAGTGATACCGTCCACCGAAGTAAATCTTGCTCCGTTTTATGTTCCTCGTCGATATCTATGTTCCTCGTATTGCATTTAAGTTGATCTCAGTATTAACATATAGTAACTCAATATATAAATAATAGTATAGTGCAACTACTTATGTGTATATGTGAGAAATAGTGAGTGTAAATGTAAAAAGGAACCCCTTTTAAAGAACCGAATGCGAAACGAGGCAGAGAATACGTCAAATATTCAAGACGGTGGACATTTACAGTTCGGATAATTTGGAACGTCAATTATTTAGGAGGGCCGAAACTTCTTGAAACGGTGAGGGAATTATTTAGTGCTTTTTTGAGTATCTAACGATTATTTCGGATTCCTCTTTAGTTATAATATCAAATAACTTAGTAAATAAGGATTTTTAGTGAGTCTTATTCAATACTCACTTATATTATTCAAGACTTACTTATATTATAAATAGTCACATTTGAAGGATAGTTCACAGGTAGACAAGAGAATTTCAAATGTTTCTATTCATCGGGAAGCCCAACGAACGTGATAAAAATTCAATGAATGTGAAAAAAATAACGTGACACAAATCATATATTTTAGTTCGAAAAGAAAATGTAATATATTTTATCCGGCTTACAATTTCAATTACACGTAAATTGAAATTTCATTTACACGTAAAACCAAATTTTATTTTAAAGTTTGAATTTAAAAAATGTCGGGGTTAAATAGTACATGTGACTTATTTTAATAATTCCCCCCAATGCGGTACATTACATAGTGGATATACAGAGAATAAAAGCTTCATTTCAAATCGCTGGGCGAGAAACTAGACATTTATCGCTCTAAAAGTTTCGTCTATTAACCTCAATCCAGATATGATTTTACGAAATGTAAGACAAACAAGCACGTCAGTTTGCGTACACATTAATGTTCACTCAATTTTAGTGCACTTGTTTACAAAATCGGTATAGTAATATGTGTTTTGATGTATTTGAGACGAAACACACGTCAAGACACTCCGACCTAAATTCGAATAGTTTACAATAGGTATATCAAAATCTGCGATTCATTTTATCGCGTTTAAAACTTTTGTTTCAGCAATGGCAAACTGTTGCAAAACAAAACAAAAAAGCTATGTAATTAAAATAGTTGCATGCAGTGCAACTATTTTATGAATATATTCCGGGAATACTTCTTATTTATTAAGATGAATATGTTTTGTAAGTGTTAATCTGTGCGACTTTCCAGTGTAAAGAAAAGCATGACGTCTTTGCTAGACGTTTCGAAGCCATACATGAGCGTCATCCTCAGGAGGTTACGTCACTGACGACCCGCCGTTTTGCTCGATCTTTCAGCGTCTATGGCAAGTTTTTCTTCACTTCCGGTTGTTAATTCGCTGCCTTACGAACTTGCTCCGAAGTGTAGTATACGCTAACAGTATTATTTTGAAGTAGGACCAAGAGTGTTGTCTTTTCTCTCCGTTCGGTCTTCGGATTTTCTAGCATATGCTTCCAGATAGGCGAGAAGCGGTAGGAATCTACACGGTTGAAGTTCTTCTGTTTGTCCACCTCGATGGATTCACAAATTAGGCATGGGAGGTTTCGTTGTTCCGTCACTAGTAGTTTCACTTGATCGAACCACCAGAGGGTAGAGCCCATGTTTGGCCTCGAAAAGTTGAACAACAACGACATGCTATGCTTTACGCTGGTGAGCCGAATATATTCATAATTTGATCATAAGAAGTTATTTAAATATCTTTTGATCTAATGATATCTATTTACAAATAAAGTAGTTATATTTACCCTCTGGAAAAATATACTACTCCGAATTTACAAGGAAAATGTCTATTAATGAAATTTAATTTAAATATAATTTAGATAACTCGAGGGACGCTACAACATCCTATATTCCATTTTGAAAGCTCTACGCTGGCCGGTATGAATTCTTAATTATTTTTTATTACTTTTGTTTCTATGGAGTCTTTCGATTCAATTATTTCAATGTATTCTTCTGCAATACAACCAAACAGCACATCGATAAAATAATTGTTGTATTTTGTAACATAATGTAATAATAATAATAAAAATAAGAATAATTTTTGGTGCGACCAAAACATTTACATTGAATGTTAATTATAATGTCAGGTATAAATATTTAAAAAATTACATTATTTTAAAGGGTACATCCTCAGTTGACATGGTTTTAGATGGCCTGGCCTGGGTTTAGATTCGCGTCGTGCTGGAATAATACACCTACATGAGGAAACAGTGTATAGATTATTTATATCCTTAATTGTGATTATTATTTCAAATGTGCATATCTGTAAGACTAAAACAAACTTAAATACTATATCTCTACCAGGATAATCAATTGTAGCCATATTTGTTGATAATAATATGATTGACTATAAGAAAACTAGTATTATATAGTTACATTATACCATATTAAGTACTAGCCGAGATCGCCGCTCTCACAACATTTGATGGTCTGATCTAAGTTACGACAGCACGACTTAAGATAGTCCCCTTATAGTATGGTGTAGCTTCACACGTGCCGGTTGAATTCAGCCGGCATCGGGCCGGCACCGGTTTAATAGTTATGTCTCCTGAGAGAAGAACGTAGAAGAAGTGGACGAAACGGTCCACTATCTAGCTACGATAAGTTAACGATAATTTGGTATTAACCGAATCTATCGCGGACTACGGCGTCCATTGCCCGGCTACCACACATGTTCGTGTGGCCGATCGATCGTTTGAAGGGCGGTTGTCAAAAGGTTAACAGCCATCCCCGCTCTAAAGGAAAAAAGACGTTTCCAGAGTCCCTGGGTTATTTGTTAGAATGGACAATCGATTGACCGACGCCGCACGGTGCGCAAACCAACAACTAGAGTTGTCAACTACAACGGGCGAACCCGTCACCACAGGAAGTGTTAACGAAATGTATCGTGAGGTGAGCGCAGAAGACTTAGGACAAAACAGTCCACCGTCAAGCTCCGCTTCCAGCCCGTCAGAGGCCAACGCCTTACGGCGAGATACCAAGAAAGGTACCCAGCGGGTAGCCTCGCCTCCTGATTACCAGTTTTGGCAGGATATCTCCTTCTGGAATTAACCTTCAAGATACCTCCGTCCTACCGACTGGTTACGGGTCCGAAGTCGCTTAAGCGACCTCTACCTACCTGTTGTATTACAGCGGTAATTCAGTTACAATTTATCGCGGACACGGGCGTTCTTTGCCCGCAGTGCCACACGGGATCGAGTGGTCCAAGGTCATTTCAAGAGTGGCATGATAACAGGTCAACATCCACCCCCGCTGCTAAGGAAACAGTGTATTTCTATAGTCTCCAGACCCCTTCAGCAATTAGTTAGAATGCACAACCGATTGGCTTCGCCGACCGGCGCGTAAACCGTCCAGTGGCGCCGGGATGCAATCCCGCCGGGGGAAGCCGGTCCACCAGCTCTAAGGAGTGAGACACGGGAGTCTTACCCGGGGTAGCCTTCCACTCGATGAGGCTTCTGAATAGGAGCTGAATCGTGAGTTGAGCCGATCAGAAAACAAAATGGATCTTGTAGCCCAAGCTGCGCGAAACCGTTCATAACCACCACGGTGAGCAAACAGTCCAGGAGCGCCCGAAGCACGATTCCCAGGGGAAAACGACCCGCGGCCACAGAGTTCTACTCGGGCTCGCACTTCTTCTTGGAGGCTACCGAATTGGTGCCCGTGAGTTGGGCCGACCCGGATAAATGGATCATAATGGCCCAACTGCACTGAACCTATTAGCTCGCCCCGTCCGGCAATACGGGCGAGATTCTACCTACCGAAGAAGTCAAAATTTCTATGTGCCAGCGCCTACGATTTCTGTCAACGGCTGTATGTGTACTTGCTAATACAATTTTCACCGAAGTCGTCGCGATAGCCGATGTCAGATGATCCAGTGGGGGTAGCCGTCAGCCACCTATCATTAGCGGTCGGCCCAAACGCGACGCCCAGGTAGATTTATCCGGCACACCTGAAATATTACAGCTATTCCAAGCAAAATTCTTGAAGCCCTCCAAAATTGAATTGTAGGTGATGCTAAAGCACGCATCGGGTACCTACTTGTCGCTTCAAAACTACGTTCATTACCCGGCATCGGGTCGATGCCAGGTTATTTCACCCGGCACGTACAAAAAAACACTTAAAATGACGACATATACCACAGCCAAATGGCTCTTAGGGCTGGCGTAGCATCCGAGTGCATATCATGTGACCAAGAAAATAGTAGAAGTAGAAGTCATACTCTATACGATTTTCGTGGCATACATGGGAAAAAACTATAGTGCTTTTTTAACTGTCCAAATATCAAGTAATTATGTGTCTAAATGTCCAAATGTTAATAAATTAAAATACATAAATCTAGTTTTGTTTCAAATGGAAGATCTGAGTATATTCCGGAAATATATGTACATACATCTCTATGGATAAATACACAAATCACAAATATTCCATAAGAAACCGTAATAAAAATAATTCCAGGTAATTCGCAATGAAATATATAGTTTTGAATAGCTTAGACCTTCAGGATAATGGTTGATTATGGGCAACAATCGCTCAATACATGGGAAGGGGGTCAAATCGCTGTCATCAATTTTTTTTACACTAATAAACACTAAATTACATTAAACGACCAGAAATGGTACTAATGTAAAAAGATAGTTCGAAAGAGTACATACAAATGAGTATAGAGGGCGTTAAATTTTATATAATTATTTGAGGTTTCAATCAAATGTCATTAAGATAATGAAAGATGCATTGCATCAACGTATCAAATATAAAGAAGATAGTCAAAAAATATCAGGATGAAAAGGTGAATAATTAAATATCTTTGATTTCAATTGAACATAACAACAAAATAAGACTGATTTTATTAAATATCTGTAGGTAAAAAGAAGACGGTACTTTAGTTTACTCGTCCTCTCTACCTTGTTATACATACGATAGTTCACTTTATGTAACGGTAGTCGTGTTTTTAATTCTTTTTAATATATTTACTTGTTTAATGGATACTTAGGCGATAAAAAGCAATTTTAACATTTTTGGATGGCTATTATTTCTGGACAAATCGCCATTTCTCAAAAAATGCTATCATGTCATTGGAATCAAATCCATAATAGAAACAAGTCATTCCATACGAAAATTTTCTAAATCTGTTGGAAAGTGCTAAAAATTGACCGTTTTTCAAAAATGGCTACCATTTTCTGTTCTGCAATGAAATAGATTCTGTAGATCTAATGACCAATATATGGAAAGAAACTTCCTTCCTGGATAATTTGTTATTCTTAGACAAGCGGGAATCATCTACATACTTAGTGCATTACACAACGTCGTTCGTTTCCCGTTATCAGTCAGTTTACATACTGTCCTATAAATTGTCATTTATACTATTCAAATCAATGCCATATGCATTGACTAGCTGACAATCTGAATGCAATATCCTTGCAAAATCATTGGATTATGCGAATATCTTGATGTTGTGAATTAAACTGTTGTATTGCGGACTTCTCACCACAGTAAAAATAAACTCGACCCTTTAGGTTATCAGTTCGTTCCGCCGATTGGCGGTAATAATGAACTTGATGCGTTTCTCGACGATGGTAATTACATTTAGATCTCGGCAAGTTTTAATAGATTGATGGGATTCATAGATTTTTTTTATGTTTTACGGCCCAGAATAGAAAAAAATATAATGGACTGAATGAGACAAAATGCAACGCGTAGTCTCTTTGATTTATTATTTAAATTTTTGACTATTTTTTAACTTATTATGTCGAGATTACATGATTTTAAATTAACCCTTTGAGGACCAAAAGCTTTGCATGATGTTAAAAACCTATATGTTAAGTTTGTAAAAATTGGTTCAATAGATTTTGTATAAATTGTCATAAGTGTCCCTTTGGTCCATTAAGATGCTAAGGTACAACTGTTTCCAAAATTTGATTATTTCGTTATTTAACTCAGACTTACTAAAGACATACTAAAAAATCAAATTGAAAAGTCGCCATCAATATTTTATTTTTTCATTAAAAAATCACAAGAGTTCAACAAACTAGGTCATTTGCGATATTTAAGAAAAACGGTATACTTATAAACAATATTTTGTATGCTAATATTTAGATGTCTCAATAATATGGAAAAAATAACATTTATAATTTATTCGTATTCGATAATTTATACAATTATTTTTGAAGTTATGGGACACATATGTCCTATGGTCCTTTAAGGGTTAACTGATATACTAGTATAATTCATTTGTTTATACAGTTTCTTAGTTTTTTTTAAGTTTAAAAATCAAATTATATATAGTTTGTTTGCACTTATGGGAGGAAAATGAAATCATTGAGTGCTAAATCAAAAGTATATGGAAGTTAGTTTTCGTTATATCTGCGAAGTTCCATGGAAAACCACTTGTTGAATACCAATCAGAATTGACTTTCTAAGATCCTCTAAAGCCACGGTCGCCGTATGTCCAGTTCTTTGAGAACAGAGTCGACCATTCGCTTCTTAATGCTTCGAACTCGAACGACTTTGTTGGGTTTGGGTCAACTTGGAAATCCAAAACAGTCGACTGCTGTTTACTTTCTGGCTCATACATCCAAGATTCATCATCTGTGATGAGTTTTACAACTCCGCGATTCCAACAGTTTTGGAACTCTGCGATTGCATTTATTGAGCATTTCTTTCGACCAATCGAGACTTTTTTTTGGTGGTTGACAAATTATGCGGAATCCGATTCGCAGCTATCTCACGGCTATATGTTCATGCAATATTAAATATAGATTAGTCGTTCTAATCCCTAAGGATACCTGATTTGCACGATATACATATCACACGCCAATCTTGCTCTGTTAGCTAGCGTGCGGCATCGTGTTTGTTGGCATATTAGTTTGTTTTTCAAAGTGGCTTTGTGTGGGGCTTCATCACCAAAAGTCGACGTACGGTTGTTGAAATTATTCACATTGTAAAGGCATAAAAAATGTTATGGAAATATTCACAAGATATTTTCAATTGTGACCGAGACACATTATGACAGAAAACATAACAAGTGACATCCGTATAAAAAAATATTCTGTCAAAAATATCAATCTTTACGATGGAAATGTCAGATTGTTGACATTAGTGCTGCCATGTCGCAATATATAAAAGGCAACCTAAGTATCATAGAGAACAAGTTGTCTAGTAAATACAGGCTGATTTTTTATTTACCGGCACCTTTAAGTGGGTAAATCAATATGAGCAAATAAGCAAACTTAATAATAATTTGGTAAGAAAAAAGAAAATTATGTTATTTTTTAGATACTGAAAAAAATTACTTTTTAAAAAGTTTCAGAATTGTTGAGCTTTCTGCTCCATCTAGCGATAGGTAAAATATTGCTAATAAAAATATTCGCGATACTTAACCTACTGCTAAATGTCGAAGAGGATTCAACGCTTTTCGAAGTTTTTTCCAAAAAAATGGGTTTTTCAGAATTTTTATTTAATTTTTTACAAAATTATTACATACCAAAAGTTGATAGTCGTTTAATTGCTTGTTCTGATTTACTAAATTCAAGGGTGCCGGTAAATTTGAACTCAACTGTATAGCAGTTTCCTAAAAAAAATATTGGTTATAACTTCGTATAAATGTATGCTTGGGACAGATTATTTTATTCCAAGGCATTGGAGAGGATATGAGGATAATAATTGCAAGAATTGTTTTATTTCCCATATAATAATTATGAAATAAATACTTTATAACGTATCAAAATGGAAAGGAAAAACAAAAAAAATTTTAGTCAGGCAGATTAAACTATAAGACAGATTCCCTAAAATGATTTCTCTCTTTTTTTTATCAGAAATGTGAGTATGCTACGTAGTTTGTTAAATGAATAATAAAAATAAATAAATTAGTAAAATAAGAATAATATCTTCACTCACAAAAATGTAAGAATAAATAAACGAAGTGCAAAAAACCTTTTACTGGATCTTTCTTATCTAGAGAAAAAGGTTTAAGACGCTTAGTAACAAATTTACATAAATCATAACGCTTCCGCATATCTCTCTTAGATATTGCGAGTTCCTATACTCGATATCAATGACCACCGCATGGCAATAAACTATTGAGATCGTCCCAAATCTGATTGGTCTAGTACAAAGTAGAGCAGTCAAGTGGGAGATTCATCTTGTTAGCATCGCTATAAAACTAATTTTAACCCAAAAGACGATCGGGCGCTCAACCGCGACGCGCTGTTTGCGTAAATCTTATTAAAAAAACCGCCAAAAACTTTCTAGAAATAATCTTTTCTCCGGCGGGTAATTCACCTTGATTCCGGAAAGAATGACAACTATTATAATTAAATTCTAGGCGTCCTCACAATACTAAAAAACGGTGTTGCAAGCGTTGTATAAATATACGAACGCTGACGCGACTTTATCAGATTTAGACGAGACGACTGCATGATTACTTCAGATTTAATGTGCTCTTCTTACGCACAATTTATTACAGAATTGCAAGCGCTTATGAGTAAGCGCCGATAACATATCAGAGTTGCGAGCAAGTTAAAACGGCGCATGTACAATATTGTACAAGTATACCGAAATAAAGTCGTACCTAAAAATCCAGGACCTACCCTATAAAGATCGAAGTAAATAGTACACGGCACAGCGAAATATTGTGCTCCAATGTGAGCTCATAGCTCTTCTGTTTCAAAAGTTAACACTCAGCTGTACGAAACAATGAAAGTTGTGGGAGGCGCATTGAAGTCTATGCAGTTACAAACATTCCTCCTCTGTCATTCGACAAAAGCATGCATTGAGGAAAAATATGTACATGGGATCTATAAATAACGATCTCCCTAACTGCCATAATGGCCATACAAGGACACGATTTCGTGAAGATGCTACGACATGATAATATATGAATCATAATGGTGTAACACCATTGCGGGCACATTAAACGTCGTTGCCGAATCAGCGTTTATGGCAGTGGTATATTAACTGCATGTCTGGAGCAGTCTGACTGCAAAAACGCCAAAACCCGTCAGTTTTTCTAGCCATCAAAGTTGCTAGGGTTTAACCATATCCTTATCAATTCTGTTAAGCAACATTTCATTTGATTTCAACGTTGCATTTCAACGTATAAAAGCACTTACGGTACAGCTTTCTTGTATGAAACGACTGAGACATTTCGCACTACAGTATTATCATTAATACTGGCATTTCTACGTTACAATGCGGTGGCATGTCATGGTGTTACTGTTTTAACATCACGTGTAATGGCATTATGTCTAATCTAAAATTTGATGATAATTGTTCCTTTATTATATATACAAATATACGAGTGCAACACAAGTAGTCTTGCAATTACTGTTTCATCATTACGTCGTGTAAAGTTATTTTTCGCTGCCTGTAACCGTGAGAGAAGTAAAAAATAGAAATGTAGGTCATTGCATCATGGAAGATATAATTATTTTATTTTATTTATTTATTTATTTATTTCCCAAATTAACATTACAGTACACACCAATTCGTTGAGATGTAATATACATAAATGTAAAAGGCATTAAATATGCAAGCAAAAAATAAAAAAAAAACAAACATAAAAGAAGAACATAAAAAGACATAAAAGAAAAATAAAAGACAAACGATCTTATTCTAGCATAAACAGGTAGTACAATGCCCACACCTTGAAGAGATGTGGGCTTGCTGTAAAAACATCCAGGTCTGACGCTGTAGAGATATAGCGCATTTATGTGTCGCAAGGCATGCGTAAGGAGACTCCATCGACCTAAGTTGGTTCGCGAGGACGGCTCCGCAAATAGAGTATGTGACCGAGCTCAAATGTAGTTATCCGTAACAAAGAGACAAATCTTCGCTAGCATGCTAGGATTATCAACCTATTACTGACATCCCCGACCGACTGAGGTCTTGAAGACCCTTATAGCAAGACATCGCCGACAGCGACGAGCAGCCAATCGTTGAAGGATACTTGTGAAAAACTTTGGTTAATTCTCTAGTCCAAAATAAACACATGATTTGTAACATTTAAATATATGATTTCTGTATCAATATAGCAGCACAATGGCATTTGCATTAAAAAATTAAAGGAAACGCTTAAAGGTAGAGGTTGACTGCATTAACCTTGAAGTATTTTAGGTGCACATTTTGCGTCACAATATGAATCACATTGAATTTTGGGTCACAATATGCATCAATCTCCAGAGCTATCGAAATTGTAACCCCATAATAAGAAGAATCACATACAAACTATTCTAGCATTCTTTATCCTTAGCATACACAATGAACTATCTCTCTCATGTAGGTATTGGAATAAGAAATATACATAAACGGAAGCGAAGGTTAATAAAATGCAAAATTGCTTCAGCTCATAAAGAACAAAAAATGTATGCAACCTAGTCAACGGTGAAATCATCAAGGACGATAGACAAGGCGATGATACAGTTCTTTTGACTTCGTTGAAGGTCTCCATTGTTAGACAATGTGAACTCACAAGTGTACATAGTAATGTGGTATGATAATGAACACTAAAAATAAAACTAAAGTCGTTAGTTATAAGCAAATAGACCATCAAAATCTCAATAAAGCATATTCATTAAAATAAGAAGTAAGTTGCCTATAAAAAAGTATTTATCAATTACTCCAAATATAAATCGAACAGCACTGCGTGATTCTCCCAACGTCTCCACTTTATGTACTAGCAAATAATACAAAACAACGATATCGTTATACAATAAATATTGCAATTATATATCTAACGATGTCTGCGATATTGATATAATCAACAGCGTGTGCATTTCCTTTTAATGTTAACGCCGTGACATGGGGGCGTTTAAAATTAGATAACGCAAAAGCAATACCAATGGCCTCTTTGATAAGATATAGAACGTTTCAATCGTTTTATGATTCAATATGTTTAATGTCATTCGCTTTGCTCATTCACTGGGTTAATTGCTGCGATTATATTATTTATTATTTTAGCTTGGTTTTCGTTTAAAAAACAGTTTTAACCCTTAAGGGACCATGGAATATATGTATGAGTTCCATAAATTCAAAATCATTTTATAAAATCGATAAACTATATTTTAAAAATTATATTTTTTAATGTTATTGAGACATAAAAAACTTAATATTACCGAAAGAAAATAATCTAATGTTTAAAAATATACTGTTTTATTTTAAATTATTACAAATGACCAACGAAATCTAGTGATTTTAAATAAACAAATAAAATATTTATGGAAGCTTTTCAAATTTGATTGTTTTTTTTTTAATACATATAATTCCGCAGTTAAATAATAAAATGATCAAATTTTGGAAAATTTGTGTAACTTTGCATCTTCATGAACCACAGGGACACTAATCTTATATCCTATCAATTTATACAAAATCTATTTATACAAACAAATTTTCACAAAACTTGACATACTTGTTAGCATGAGATATACCTTTAACACTTTTGACATATGATATTACCTTTAACACTTTTATGTATCAAATTTTTCCATACTCTACCGCAAAGCTTATGGTTCTCAAAAAGTTAAAAAGTAAACTGTACTGCGTCATGTTCCAAAAATACAAAAAAAAAATAATTTGTGTTTTAACCTAATATACAATCTGTTATTCAATACAAAATATGATCACTTAAGTCGATGATCACTTAAGTCGCCATATGTGATTTAGCATACACTAAATGCCTCTTGTACTGATTCATGTAAGTTGACTAATATCAAAAGGTACAGCCACTTATGACTTATGTTTCCGCGCAGCCATTTCTCTAGTTATTCTACTTATTATGTACTACAATACTAAAACTGTTGCATTATTATTGCATTTTCCATGAATATTAGGAATTTGTTTTACTAATTATATACCAAATAAAACCATATTCCAAATACTCAAGTCTACCAAAAATATACTGCTTATTATAGTTAACGCCCTTCACTACAACTGTAAAAATTGCCTTCCGTGTAGAAGTATGAACATGAATCCTTGAATCCTTGAAATGAAACCTTTAGTCTGTAGAAGTATGAACATGAATGAGCAGCAGCTAGAGACAAAAAGATACTAGCGTGCAATTGGCGATAGCAATAACTTATCAAGACACATAACTATAACTAACTATAACTATGTAGATAGTTTTCTTATAATATAGCATAATCGCCGAAGCAAGGAATCTAAAAGGAGAAATGAAACTAAGAGAATTCAAATAAGACATCAAATACAAACGACGAGCGTTGAGAAGCTTGACAGATAATTTCTTGCGGCGATGCCCGATTTGCATCAAAAAGTGGATCGTTATTAATTTATTTTATAATAAACAATTTTTGATCAGTTTTATTTGTTTTATCAAGTTTTTCACATATTGCAAAAAAATCTATTTCGCACTAAATACAAATATATATTTTAAAAAAAAATTTAATCATATGAGTAACACCAAGATATAAGATGATTACCTGACAAAATGAGAAAGTTTTTAAACTACCGCAAAAAAAATATCTCAGCACTTTTTAATCGTCACCATAAGAGATATAATATTTGTGAGTATGGTGATATAATATACATTTAATATATAATGTATACGTATTTGTGAGTATAGTGATATAATATATATTTTTTATCACTTATATTATAACACCGTAAGTAAGTCTGTAAAATTATGTCTGTCGGATAAATATCTAATGTCTGAGATTTGTAGAAGATTGTAGCACCCGACGAATCAGCGGTGTTGCCACCGCGTTTGTTTAGGGTAGCCATCTACCCTAGACAACGGCGGTTAAATCACCGCGGTAGTCTATGATTTCATATATGTTTGTCTTGTATTGTAGCGAATGGTTTCGTGCAGCTTGGGCCATTTTGTTCTCGGATCGGCTCAACTCACGAATCAGCTCCTATTCAGAAGTCTCCTCGTACGGAAGGCTACCCCGGGTAAGACTCTCAGGTCTCAGGCCTCACAGCTGGTGGACCGGTTTCTCCTGGCGGGATTGCATCCCGGCGCTACTGGACGGTTTGCGCACCGTTCCGCGACGCCAATCGGTTGTGCACTCTGACTAATTGCTGAAGGAGCCTGGAGACTATGGAAATATAGTGTCTCCTAAGCAGCGGGGGTGGATGTTGACCTGTTGTTATGCCACTCTTGAAATGACATTGGACCACCCGATCCCGACACGACTAATGCTTAATAATCACGCACATAATCCGCTAAATGGAACATAACAAAAAATAACCAATGTTTGTATCTATAAGTGCCGTCTACAAGTTGCGTTTCGTACTAAAATCCCAGCTGCAAAAACGTAGTATGGCATTGAGCAATTTCATACCCTATATAACCAATGATGTTACTAAGGCATGAATTAAATTATACCTGAAGTTCCTCTAAATTTAGCTTCGTCAATCATTCATCCCGGAATGCGTGAAAACCGTCAAAATAACGTCATTATAAATTTCCGCGCGTGCACTTTCCGTAAAATACGCGTGCAATATTAACCGCGGGGAGGTCGGTTGCAGTCTGCCAACGCTGATGTAATAGTCATTAGTGCGCCACAGGTGATCCATTAGGGCCGGAATCTAGTGTCAATCTGACAACGACAAACGTAATAGTTCAAATTCTATTCATGCACGGTAATTCTTGGCAAGTGCAACAGTGGGACCCTCTCGCGACGATAGATGCCGCGTATGTCGAATGAGAAATTATCGTGTAATTAATTATTGTAGATTAAAACAATGCTCTTCATAATACACCCGTGCGTTTTGTGGCCAGTCCTTTCTCTTGTTATACCAGGAGTAATTATAACCAGTAGAAATAAAATTAGCGCTAGGTCTATGCTAGCCTAGCCGCGGTCCTCGGTTTGTACAAAAGTCCACATTCATATTGCTTGTTTGGTTTTACGAGGTTAAGAGCCTTATTACAAAATAGCGTAGGTATTCTTTTAAAATGAGTTGAAAAAATGAACGCATTTTTTTTTGGATGTAACTATAAAAGATAGGATAAATAAATAAATAAATAAATAAATAACTATTCAACCCTGGGAGAAAACCGCGGCACTGAGCGCTCTTCTCTTGCGCAAGCAAATATATACACAATTTCTAATTGTTTTTTGCAGTGTTTTCTCCTTTCTAATGACAATAATTTATATTATGTCGTATTGCTAAAAGAGTGAACTTTAATATAGTATAAGTATTATATAAGAATCTTATTTTATTTCTGAGAAAATTAGAATGATACAGGAAGATTTTTTTTTAATTTTGTGTAATTGTAAGTAATGTATACCTTGGATATGTGGTCAAAAAACGAAAAAATAAAGCCGTAGTGTACATCAAGAATACATGACGGACATAAAAAAAAATAGTATACGGTTTTCGTTGTAGTGATATTACTGTATTAAGGAGCTCAAAGTTTGCCTTCCGAGCGTTTTACGAATAACTACTTTCGGAAAATGGGCTGAATAAGTAAATAATATTCGTTATATCTAAAATTAAAGGCCGCTATGGTCAACATCAAGAAATGGTCCAGGTAATTCAGTAATTAAAGTTTGTAGAAATCTCTTCATTTCTTGGAATTAGAACGCCAAAAATCCACTTTTCTTGCCTTTCTGGAAAAAATATGTGATAGGGCTCTTAAAGGTTTAATTGATTTAACAATTTGAACCTCTAAAAAATGAATGGGACGAGTCGGAGGGATATAATAATAATTGTATTCCGGTAGTAAAGAATTGCGTTGATGCGGTGCTATATTTACTGAATGAAATTTTATTATATGTGTTATATAATAATATATTATTATATAATATAATATGTGTAATATAATAATAATATTATTCAATAAAGGTTTTAAACTATATTTCATTGTTTTATCTATAAAAAGAAATGAAGATAAAATACTTGCCGGTGTGATTGAAAACCGCTAAATATGATGTGGTCCGATCAAAACCGCTAAATACCATTTAGTCCAATCAGAAAACGCTAACTCCAATTTTCAGTTAAGGACAGTGGCTTTAATTATTAGCATTTTCCTTTTTGGAAATGGTAAATCTAGGGGCATCAACTTAAACTTTATTTTAGTGATATAAACTATATATGATAATTAAATAATTCAAAAGTTATTCAGTTTTTTGTGTCTACTGAAAAAGTTGACAATCTGTATTTAGCGGTTTATGTTCCGGCACTCAAATAAAAACCGTCACCCGGATTAGATCACGATTACAACTGTTAACACCATAATTCAACGAGAAAACTTGGCGATCTGAAGTGCCATGGTCACTAATCCATGTTATAATTTATTTCAGTTTCTGCTCTTAATAAAACTAATCTTCATCTCGGGCGGCGCGGCGGACACACAATAAAGAAGATTTAATAATCTGTCATGTAATACTTTCATGTCATGTTGGCTAAATTGTATTGTTCTCTGTCCGTTTTGGGACTCATCCAAATTATAATTTGAGGAACGTTGCCAAAATGCAAAACGCTCAGCGCCGTTATTAAGTGGTTAAATTTCAATATAACATGGGACGGACATCGAATAATTTGATTTCATGGGCACATCCGACGGCCAAAGTTGCAATGCAAGTTAGTTTCTCCAATTACGGCGAAGTAACATATCGCTGCCTTAGTATAATAGTGACTCAACTCCAAAAACACGATTGTTCACAACGGCCAAAAAACGTTTTGCAAATCACTGGCGCCACCTTAAAATGCTTATAACTTTTGTTGTATAAAAGATCATGACTTAAGTTTTTTTCAGTACATGAGAGATTAATGGTATAATTGAATACTTTTGTAATTTTTAAAAACATATTTTTCATTTCATAGAAAAAAAGGTTTGTTCTAATTTAGGTCACTTTAATTCTGAAATATTTTTATAAGCTGGCGACTCAAACCTTATAGTGCCATTATTTTTCTGAAATATTATCAATATTAATTGACCTAATGCGAATTCAGTCCGTTTAATTTTAGAATAGTGGAAAAAAATATGACATAAAACAATTTGGGTCTTTCTTCTGGAATATTTTTAAATAATTTAGTTACAAATGAGTCAGTTTAGAATATTATCATGCTTTATTATCAATTTCCACACATCACAATCCGTATGAAATCACCAAGGTGAAATAATAAATGTTATTTAGGAAATAATAAATGGTATGTATACAGAGAAAGAGGTAAAAAGTTCGATTTAACTTTATTAACAATAGCAAATTTGATAAAGCACTACGTTGATATAATACAAATAAAATAGGTGAACAATAAAGTAACAAAAGAAAAGATTGTATATGGTTATCGACTACTCAATATCCACAATCAAACCATCCTAACTAACTTAACCATAGAAACAACTAACTTAACCATAGGAGCAAAACTTATTCAGTCTTTAAAAAATACTAAATAAACTTATGTACTATTCTTAAAATATTGAGTCCTGGCATTTTAAGGTTAATATTACCACCTACATTCATTTTACCAATAAAACTACCTATATCAAATAATGAGATCTACAAATATAAAATGTTTAGCGCCTTCTCCATGTATCTTTTAATTGGTAAGGTATCTCAATAATCGTAAAAAATGATAGCACTTTATGAATATAATGTTTGTTTGTTTTTATCTATATTTTGTCTATCTCTTAATTTATCTTTTCGACACAATTCTTTTTCTTTTATATGCGTTTCATACTTATTTTTCAGTTTCTCTTTTTCCTCTTGACTGTAATTAACATACTGTGAGCATAGATCGCACTGATCCTTTTTAGGCTTTTGAAATGAAATGTTAAATTTTGCATAAAAACTTCCTTAAATTTGTGATATTTTCCAGCTGGTCTATTTCTTTCTTTCTGAATTTTTTCGAAATCCCTATAAATACTGGCTAATGTTCTTGATCCCTCAATGTACTCTTTTGATGTAGATGATCTGACATAATGTGCTTCAACGCGAGGTATGGTATTTATATGATCAATCATATCTTGGATTATTTCTTCGTCTGTTTTTTTATATTGCTCATGCTTTCCTCTGAAATCTTTCTGACGAAACCACTTAAATCTGTTTTATCCTTGACTGTTCTTATGATTCCATCTGTTATATCCAGAGTATTTATGAAAAAGGTTTTGCATAGTCTTTCTTCTTATGTTCAATATGAAAAAAGATTGCTTGGTTTGAATTTCTTGGTTTTTCCACGTTTGAGTATTTGTATTTGGGAACCACTTGAACAAGACAAGAGGCAATAAATGAACGTTGTAGGTTGATGTTACCCAAATCCCAAAATGTCTCAAATAACTGCAATCTTTCTGCGTCTACAATTTTGTCATTGCATTTGAGTCTGCATTTACTAGAACAGGGAGGTTTGACTTCACGAGCTAGAATTTCTTTATTTGAACTTACGTACGCTTGTCCCAAGTTTCTTTTTAGTGTAGTTGAGTTTTGTTTCCACTGTGAAGGGTGTCTAGAACGTTTTCTTGATCTGATATGCTGTTCCATGCCATTTTCTCCATTCTCCTCTACATTTGACGTTGCTGTTGAAGCGGGAAATCTTGACACCATGGAATCATTGCTTTCTTGATCTTCATGCATATCAGACTTGACGCTATCTGACGAGGAGCTGCAATTGGACGATGACAAACTGCTAGTCGACGATGACGAACTGCTATTAGAATCACTGGATGAGGATCTTCTGTTTGACTTAGGCTGCATCATCTGACTGCTATTGCCACAAAGTGTGTATGTCGGATCATTGTCACTTAAATCCGCATCGCTCTCATCTGAATCGATGGGTGTGATCTCATAGTTTTTCCTTGACATATTTCGTGGTATTGATGCTGATGTGGATGGTATATCGATATGGAATTGAAACGCTGTTTCTGACACATCCTGAACATAATAATTAATTAAATAAGTAACTAAAACTAGACATGCTATTATAATCAAGTATTAAAACAAATAAAAAAATTAATCAATACCTTATAAGTAGCACTTATGTCGCTACGAGTATCAGGAAAGCACTGATTTTCATATTGGTTCAATTGAACATTCTTTAAAGGTGTTAACACCGCAACAGTTTTGAGAAGATCGTATTTCCTCATGTAAATTAAATATTGTACAAATAAAGTGAATATCTCAATGGCAATAAATTGATTGAAAAATATTTTCATTAAGTACCTCGATATTTACTTGCAGGCAGGCCTTATTTGGAGCTGGGATGTTGAAGAACTCAGTGGATGGTATTGGCACAATATTTCCTTGCTTTTTTTGTGGAGACAGTCGTGTCTGATACCTCCTTTAAAATAAGTTGTCATTAACACAAAATAATAACTTTAGATAGAATTAAAGATATAATTAAGGATCACGAACCTAGTTTTCTTCTTCGTTATTTTCCAGCCAATCTTCATTTTGATTTGTAGTAAAACTTTCAGTTTTTCTTACTTCTTGACAAGGACACTAAAATAGGCCAACACTGTTAATTGAATATAGTTAATCAAGTTTTACGTTCGTTAATTTTGTTAATAAAATTTACTAACATTTGAGAAGTTAACAAATTATTATTGTAAAATAGAGTAGTAGGCACTTAATTTTACGGGGTCCAAAAATATCACATATTAACAGTAACTAATGTAATTAGAATAATATTACGTAAACCTGATTTTCCTTGTCATAATTGGTTTTTCCGGCATCTAAATTCTCAAAAAGTTTTTTTATGCGTGCATTCTTGATTCTTGACATTTTATTTTTCTTCTATGTTTTGTTGCCTAAAACAACCAAAAATATTAGCGAAAAAATATTCGCAGTAAAAAAGGCAAGGGGAAAAATAGTCCAATATAAATAATTATAACTTTAAAAATGTGAATTTAATTTAATTTCATGTGGAACCCATTTGCAACTAATAAATCACCATGTTTTTCAGTATGAAATGAACTTAATTCATGAGAATACCTTCTAAATTTGTATAACAGGGTACATAAAAGAGACTAATAATAAAATAGGCCTATGAATAATTCAAAATTTATAAATTAAACTTAAATATAAACAGACCTAAAGAATAATAGGACAATAACATATTACAGTTTATTTTTGATAAAGAGACACAATTAGGGTTAAGTCTTCGATATTTATAATAAATGTTGTGTAATAAAGACACACTATAAGTTAAGTCATAAAATTTCCAAGCATTTTTGTAATAGAAAGACCTAAACCAGAAGAAGGTTTTTATTTCACAAAAAAATAATCTTAACTCACCTTAAGATTTGGTAATAGACAGGCTTAAATCGAAATGCGCCAACGTTCGACGTGACCACGCTCGCTCTTTGCCGACACAAAACCGAATCAGTCCTTGTTACACTAACGTGACATCAAAAATCAACCAGTGGAAAAGAGACCGAATCATCGTATTTTCTCTCTCTTTCATCGTACAACTACTTTACACAGACCAATCGATAGAGGATGCTTTAAGGAGTCTATCTATCACTTAAACTGTGAAACGACCGATTTAGAGTTAGGTCCCTATTTTACTAAGGCAGCGATATGTAATTGTTGGATTAAATTTTATAAAATGAAATATCGGTATTTACACAGATGCTTATTGGAAACATGTCAATTTGAAGCATTATGATAATGTGATTTGAAGAAAAAGCCCCCTATACTTTAATACTCAAAAAATATAGTCAATTTTTAAAAATGGCTCATTTTAAAAAAAATTGAGAGGATTTTCAAAATTTTTGAACATTTTTAACGATTATTAATTTTACCTTACCGTTATATTATACGGGTCTTTTCCAAGTATTTGCACACTGGAAAAGACGAATCTGAAGTCAAAACTGTGAAAAAAGTCAAACGAGAGAGTAATTTTGTGTGTGCTGAGAGTAATTTCTGAAATTTGCTACCCAAAAAACATGAAAAATTTGAACTATAGATAGTGTTTGTGAATGTTTGTGGCACTGCTAGTGGATTTGGTGGAGAAAAACGAAAATCCTCATGGTGTAAGATGGTGTAGCGCTGGTCCATACTCTCAATCTCCATTCCAGATATCAGGACTTTCGTCGAGTACGTTGATCACCAGCTTAAAGTTCACGTTACTAAGCAGGCCTCGTATGTTGGTGCTAAACGGCTAGACATTGCGTAGGACCTGTATGATGCAGCCAGAATAAAGACCGCGGAGCGTGAAAGTCGCGGTGCAGGACGTCGTGTATTCAACCTCCCAGCTAAAGGTATGGTCTTACGTCTTTTTTTAAGATAAGTTATGGTTATTCGGCCGTAGTAAGTGCGACGAACTTGTTATTTTATTTCCTTCTTGTACATATGTATTTGTCCTTATGTCAACTGGCTCACTGCCGAAAAAACTGGGAAAGTTACTTTCTCAACCCTGAAAGCAAGGATTTATTCTGATTCCTGAAAAATAATTTTGGTATATAAGCGGCCATCTTGGAAAACGACCGCCATTTTGAGTCCGCAGGGCCAAATATGTCGGAACGGCTGGCCAAATCGAACATTTGGGGCTAATGAACACGTGTGCAAAAGGATTTGCTTTTATCACAATTTTTAGTTTTTTTTGCTTACCGTCTCGACTATAAACAGTGAGACACGGAGCAGCTTACCACTCCGTGCAGTGAGAACAGAGTGATTAATTATTTTTTGCTTTTTAATGCAGTCCTTATAAAACTGTTTTTTTTTAACTTGTGTTTTGTTTTTCAATAGTGACACTTGTTTTGTTTTTAATAGAAATCACTTTTCATGTATCTATTGATTTAAAATAAATAAAATACGTTATTATGATCATAACAATTTGTCGCGGTTTTATTTATTTGCAGAACCACGATAAATAGGAGCTGCGAAATTACTATTGTTTCATACTCTTTTCTATTTTTCATCACTATTCTTCTTAGATGTTTCATGGGAATTGATTAAGTCTAAGCATACTCTATAGCGTATTATTATAAAAAGTAAAAAATATTAGTAAGTACCTACCGCTCTTTTAAGCGTTTCCTTAGTTTGCTTGGATAAATCACGTGCATCGTGTGTGGCCTTCTTTTATCTCCTTTGTGTCTTTATTTTCGTCAAAATGAGGGTAGAGGCGTAAAATCCGTATCCTTGGCGCAGCATCTTGGCATCCCTTTAGCGCGGAGTTATTTTATACCCCTCTTTCGGTCAAACAAAAACGACACCCGCGCCTGTCGTCACGACACAACTCGCACATGATACGCACGCGACGAATATACCTAGATTCGTTGTCCGCAATAGGTTTGATCAAGCAACACAACTTGTACCTTTTTCATAAATTACAATTTAAATGACAGTCCGCCACAGTCGCTCATATCTTTCTTCCAATAGATATTAGCGAGCTAGCGAGCTTGTGGCAGCGTCAGTAAAATTTCCTATTTATACTGCTATTTACTGCTATTTATAATGCTTCCTGAGGTGACGGATTCGCCCGTTGTAGTTGACAACTCCATTTGCTATTTTAGAAGTTGTAATATCTACGATCATCAGATCTACTTACTAGATCTCGCATCGTACAATATTAGCTACGTAGTATATTTTCAAATTCTTGAAATGCGTTGAAATAGATGAGTACGTACCACTTTTTAGAACCCTGTAAAATTTCATCGAGACATTCCAGGCAGCGCTGGCTTGTAATGTGGGCCGTGCAACCGCCCGAGCCCTCTGTTGCATAAACTTGATAATATTTCAGGATATACCTCTTTATGTTTAAAGTAACAAGTCTCTTATGTCACGCTGTGTGATCTTCATTCCAAGCTTGTTTTTTTTAAATAAAAATATACATACTTTCGGTATATAGCCCCTTCAGGCTCTAATATTTCCTGGCGCAAATGGAATAAAGCCGTAAATGGAATAAATATCCCTCTATCAGACTTTGGACTATTTCCAGATAACTGTTCTATCATATATTTTTTTATGGTAATTATTTTATATATTATATATTTTATATTATATATTTTATATTATATATTTATATATAATATATATCAATTATAATATATTTTATATATTATATATATTTATTATATATTATATATTTTATGTATATTATATTATTATATATTTATTGTTATAAAGGAATATAGCATATAATGAGAACTTTTATTTAAAAATATGAAATTTTATTAATCAAACAGCGCTCCGGTAAACCCGTTACTAACTCTGCGCTATCCTTTTAGGCGTAAAAACTTGCCGAGTTGACGAAATTCATTGCGTATATTTTTTTCCTTCCTCCGTCATCATTGTGTGCAGAATATCGCCTGCCTGGTTGATATCACAAGACTATCGTGAATGAGACAGTTTTGGGGGAGGTAGGGATAAACTGTTACGGTTATATCGCTCAAGGGAAATCGACGATCTTTCCGCGGCATTTTTCGATAATGCCCCCGGATTTTCCCGAAATGCGGCGATTGCCTATATTTATTTTTCCCTTCAATGATATTTTTGCTTTCTCCTTTTTACAGGTATTTGATGATATAGGCCTTCTAGAAATGCAGACATAGCAACTTTTCTTTATGATGGTGAAGTCGTTATATCAAAAGCCTTGCGTTATACATTTAAACTTAGCGACAATTACGATTTTTTTGCGACAATTATATTTTGTTATTTTATTAAGAGTATATCTTATTTATAAATATTTATCGGTTATGTAGATTATTCTATGCTAATTTTTCTTTGAAGGATCTTTATAACAACATGGAGTCGTTCCTTAAGATTGTGATATTACAAAAAAAAACATTTTGCTTTCATATAATTTTTTTTGAACATTTTTTATTTCTTTATTCCTCAGTGCAGGTGATGGATGTACAATTTTAAAATAATTGTGTTTAATAACTTTATAAATTGAATATAAATTTGAAGACATGTGCGTTATTTGGATCGTCATTTTTGGTGAAGTAATATTTTTTTTACTTCTTCAGTTAAAGTCTCAGCTAATGATTCTCTGGGCTCTTATTATATAGTATTTTCCAAAAAGAGCGGGTCGGTGTTGAGAGTCTACCCACTAAAACAACCTGTGGATATGAGATATTAACGAAAATCTTTTTTTATTTAAGAAGCCCATGTATGCCATTATGTAAGGAATATAACAACGTCCAAATGTCTGCCGCGGTCACGCACTGTGGCACGGATCTAGGAGGTCCAATTTTCAATGACTGCCTCATGGATCCGGCTGAATTTGAGTTATGAGAATCCTGGGTTATGTTGGTTCCAACATAGGATTAATATTTTACGAATTATTATGTTTGTCTATAATTTATACGATTTCTACATCGATCAAGAAGTAATATAAATCTAGCATTGAATCGGCACTTACCTTTAACGTAAATCATTCATAAATTCATTGATATGTTTTGAATTTAATTCAAATTGTTTGCAATTTTATAGTAACTAATTTAGAAATATGTGCTTATAGTTATTTACATATACTACTGATCGCTCAGTAGTTCCTGAATTCTCAAAATACGATTCTCAAAAAATCGCATTTCAATATTTTTTTGCCTTAAATAATTACCAGCCTCCGTTGTTTTTAAAGATAGATGTTAACTGGAAAGAAAAATCAATCTTCTTTCGCTGAAATTTACTTTTTATCAAACTTATTTCGATATAACTGGAGTTGCATAATTCCTCAAAGAAATCACATACGTATCATTCACATAGTATCGTTTTATTTTTGATGTTAAGATGCTTTTGAACAAAAAAAAGCAGAAAGCTGAAAACTAATAGAAGTATTTTTATTATTTTGTTCTCTATAACTAACGATTTCATGTATTTATTTAACCCGTTGAGTATGAGTCAACCAAATCTGGTCGCGAAACAATTATCCGTTGAGTACGAGTCGACCAAATCTGGTCGCGCGTTTTTTTCACTTCTTTGACGTTCTCATATTTATTCATAATTATCTAATTATTTTACAAAATGGTATTTCAATATTATATATTCGAAATTTCAATGCAATCATTGTGCAGTTGTTCTTATTATGATTGGTGTAGTAGTTTCGTAGTTATAGTACTTTAAGGTCGATGTCGCCGAAAATCCTGCAAAAGAGACAGATGCATCCATGAAAATACCCATTTACTCCAAGGGTTAATAGGGTTGCTGTGACTTTCATTAATGTATATACACAAATATTAACTTTTATTTCAAATATCGGACTATTGCGACGATTTTGATGGTATATTTTACCAATCGTGCCAACAATTTTACCAATGTACATAAATGAGTGTCACATTTAATTTGCACAGACATATATTGCCACAATGTTTTGAAGAGTTGACAAGGTGGCGAATCGGATTTAGTTGTGGAACGCGTTTTGTCGTGCGGCGTCTCAACTTGAAGTGCTTCACAATTTTACTTACGTGTCAACGGGTGTCGGCGCGGTTGAGTCGATGCGATATGCGAGGTGAAGTGAGGTAAGGTGAGCAAGCAATAACCCTGTTCGCGATACTAACAAGATTATTTATACGGGAGACGGGGATCACTCGAGCGCTCTTCCGCCGCCGGAGCGCCGCTAACTGCATTTCACATTGCGGCGCTATATTGCCTTTGGCACAGCACAAAGTGATGTCTAGGAATGAACTCACCCACTCTCCTTTCGATCTGAAAATACGCTGAGTAGAGATGATGAAATAACTAATATGCTGAGATGACAAAATACCTAATAATGAAATGTAGATATATATATATATATATATATATATATATATATATATATATATATATATATATATATATATATATATATATATATATATATATATATATATATATATATATATATATATATATATATATATATATATATATATATATATATATATATATATATATATATATATATATATATATATATATATATATATATATATATATATATATATATATATATATATATATATATATATATATAATATTTGATTGGTTTTTTGTAAAATCTTTTTTTAAAGAATTCGTTTAAAGGATGACACTTTGATGAAAAAATAAAAATAATAAAAGCCACTTACATAGCTGGAAGGTTTTCCCGGAATGGACTGGGAAATGCTTATTGTTTAAACGAGATGTATTTTTGGATGAGTACCACTTTCGACGGTACACTGTAGGTTTAATGGGATCCCTTTATCGCTAGCGAACGATCGCCCTTCATCCACATCTCAAAAACAAAGCGTATCCTTTTGCAAACCAAAATAAAATGTCTTTATTAAAGACAAATTTAAGCAAAAACAATGAAAAATGTCACAATCAATCGTCTCTTAAATGCGGAATGACATTTCGAAAATTCGATTTGAAATTCGAATTTATCGACTCTTTTAAAGGACGATATACGATTGCTGGGCTCGCTATCAGCCAGCTATTAAATGAAAATAAAAATAAAATACTTCATTTGCTCGTTCCCATGAAATAAGATATAAATCGTAATTTCTGGTCGAGAAGTTTATACTTAAGGCTATATGATATTTACAAGAGTTCAAAACATAAGATGAAATTGTATAATATTGTTAATATTTGATTGGTTTTTTGTAAAATCTTTTTTTAAAGAATTCGTTTAAAGGATGACACTTTGATGAAAAAATAAAAATAATAAAAGCCACTTACATAGCTGGAAGGTTTTCCCGGAATGGACTGGGAAATGCTTATTGTTTAAACGAGATGTATTTTTGGATGAGTACCACTTTCGACGGTACACTGTAGGTTTAATGGGATCCCTTTATCGCTAGCGAACGATCGCCCTTCATCCACATCTCAAAAACAAAGCGTATCCTTTTGCAAACCAAAATAAAATGTCTTTATTAAAGACAAATTTAAGCAAAAACAATGAAAAATATCACAATCAATCGTCTCTTAAATGCGGAATGACATTTCGAAAATTCGATTTGAAATTCGAATTTATCGACTCTTTAAAAGGACGATATACGATTGCTGGGCTCGCTATCAGCCAGCTATTAAATGAAAATAAAAATAAAATACTTCATTTGCTCGTTCCCATGAAATAAGATATAAATCGTAATTTCTGGTCGAGAAGTTTATACTTAAGGCTATATGATATTTACAAGAGTTCAAAACATAAGATGAAATTGTATAATATTGTTAATATTTGATTGGTTTTTTGTAAAATCTTTTTTTAAAGAATTCGTTTAAAGGATGACACTTTGATGAAAAAATAAAAATAATAAAAGCCACTTACATAGCTGGAAGGTTTTCCCGGAATGGACTGGGAAATGGAAAACCAATCAAATATTATATATATATATATATATATATATATATATATATATATATATATATATATATATATATATATATATATATATATATATATATATATATATATATATATATATATATATATATATATATATATATATATATATATATATATATATATATATATATATATATATATATATATATATATATATATATATATATATATATATATATATATATATATATATTTATATTTATATATATATATATATATATATATATATATATATATATATATATATATATATATATATATATATATATATATATATATATATATATATATATATATATATATATATATATATATATATATATATATATATATATATATATATATATATATATATATATATATATATATATATATATATATATATATATATATATATATATATATATATATATATATATATATATATATATATATATAAGCGTGTGTTTTACTCCTTTTGTGAATGAGTAAAACACACGCTTATGGTATTATCTGAATATGCTATTAATACTCTACCATTTATAAAATATATATAGCAAAACGACTGTTTCTTAAAGGTACAATTTTAGATTCAAAAGAAAAGGTAGCTCTCCCACACTTGTGGGTGAGTTGGACCACCTACTTGGATGAGATGGATCTAGAATAAATAAATAATACTTTGGATATTTTTTTATTCTTTAAGGTCCGCTTAAACGTGATTTTATGTTCCAAGTGTTTTTGCGGCTTTATTCATTCCCAGCCCGTCTTTCAGAAGCCTTAACAGCATTGGTTAGAACAACCTTAGTTCATTTTTCTCTAAAAGTCACTTTTAAACTCACTTAGGTTAAACGCATTTCTGACAATTCGAAAACATCAACAAATACACAAAACTCAAACAACTACCAAAATTTCAAAAAACAAAATTTGAAGTGGTCCATTTCCCTAGCAATATATCTGGGCCATCTCTTCTATATCGTGAGGACAGACAGTTCAACCCCTCACACTAAAGGCATAAATGTTTATCGAAATTTTTTAGACTATATTGCCGCTTTGAGAACATGCAAGTACAGTGATGCTAATTTTAATCATACAAATTCAATATTCGCTACATAACCTTGTTATGACTGCAAGCATTAAAAAAACTAACAATGTGTAAGCATTTTTCACAGTTTTTCTAGAAAACAAAACAAAATACGGCTGTCTTATTTTGCACCCTTTGCAGCTGGCTCGACAAGACCACTTCAATGTTGTCAGTTAAAAAAAAACTGTAGTTTGGAAGAAATTTAAATGGAATGGTGTCTGGTCCATCTCTCCTAAATCGCGAGGACAGACTCTTGTAACCCCCTTACGCTATAGGCATAAACGATTATCAAAAATTTGGAGGCTATATAGCCGCTTTGAGAACATGCAATTGCAGTGATGCTAGTTTTAATAATAGAAATTCAATATTCGCTACATACTTTCGTTATGACTGCTACCATAGAAAAAAAACTTGCAAAGTGAAAACATTTTTCTCAATTTTTCTAAAAAACAAAACAAAATACAGCCGTCTAATTTTGTAAAGCTCGCAGCTGCTTCGATAGGACCATTTCAGATATTTAAAAAAAAAATACTTGAGTTTGGGAGAAATTTAGGTGGTCGGTCTCTCCCGCTGGTCCATCTCTCCCGAAATTACCATATATATATATATATATATATATATATATATATATATATATATATATATATATATATATATATATATATATATATATATATATATATATATATATATATATATATATATATATATATATATATATATATAAACAAGATGTATGTTTGCTTATTGTTAAAACAAGATGATCGTTCGCTAGCGATAAAGGGATCCCATTAAGCCTACAGTGCACTGTCGAAAGTGGTGCTCATCCAACACAATCTAGTCCGGGAAAACCTTCCAGCTATGTCAGTGGCTATTATTATTTTTATTTCTACATCAAAGCATTATCTTATAAACGAATTGCATATATAAAAACGAATGCATATATAGAAAAACCGTGAGGTTTTCTCATATCCGCACTGTCTGAAACTAATGAAAAAATCATATTCTTGCTTTTCTTGCACAATATTGCTCGGTATATAAACGCCAAGGCCGTCAGAGTAAAATATCACAGACAGCCCCAAGAAAATCAAAGGAGTTTATTTCTTCTTCGTCACACTAAAAAAAAATAGTGCTCCGGCAAGTCGTAGTCATAATATCATGTCGCAGAGACCCAAACCTAAGTTTTGCGCTATGATTTACGGCGATAATTTCCTTCCTCTCTGCGCTTTCACTATTTGTGTCGACTAGCTACTGGGCGGTAAGAGCTTGAAGCGGGAGTATTGAATAATACTGTCGTATTGAATTTGAAAATTCAACCATTTGAGGCGCTTTTTGATGAAACCTTATTTATCGTTGTTTATGTATTTTTATATTTTTTCATCAGTTTCAATAGTTGGCGCTGATGGGCATCGCATCCAATGTTCTTTTGGCGACAAAACCGTCCGTGCCAGAGATATTGTGAGGCAAAATATAAATGTTTATGACAACACAATGAGAGCAAGTGGCTCCCTAATATCAGGATTATTGTTTAAGGATATATGTACCTTACTTGCGAAATTGTATACCACCCGATATTGCAGCGTTGTTGCAACCGCCGAGTCTACTCTGGATCACGGCGTTTGCAAAATTTGGTGCTACAAACTTCTCGCTATAAATATACTTATAATCTTCATTATAATGATATATTTATTGACACAACTCTGCTTTTCAGGACACATTCAGGTCTGAGTATATTTTTTATTATTATAGACTAATACCAGACTTTTTTTATTAAATCCTTAGAATATGTAGATAAGTAGTTTTTTAATATTTTTTATTAAATCACACAGTTATAACTGCAGTAACCAAGCAGTTTTTAGCTCCTGAAAATAACATCAGGATGCGAGGTTTTTTGGAAAGCGACTAAATTGGCGCTAATCTCGTCATAGTAAAAGCGAAAAGGAAAGGCGGATAAAATACCGGGTGTCCATAAAAAATAGCGGGTGTTAAAAAATTGAAATAAAAATACATATAAATTATCAAATAGGTTGGTTATTACTTATTTATAGACACTGATTTGTAAAATTATTTAGAAATGATGATTTTGTTTAGATGCCGACATTCACGTTACTGACGCTCCTGTAGGCTCGAACGAAGATTGTTAACAACGCGTTAGCACATTGCTCTCGAGACTGACGCCATTTCTGCCATGATATTCTGCTTCAATTTTGTCAGATTTCTTGGATTGTTTTCGTATACCCTATTTTTAGGTATCCCCTAAAGAAATAGTCGAGTGGACTGAGATCGGGGCTCATGGGAGGCCAGTTAGTGGTGCATCTACGAGAAATCACTTTGTTTGGGAAGAATTAGATTACAGCTTTGACATATCAGCTATATGGAAAGTTTCCCCATCCTGCTAAAACCATTTTATTGAATTAAAGCCTTAAAATCCTTGCTACTTTGGGGCCAAAAAGTCTCTTAACATTTCATAGTAACTCGTCGTTCTGCGTGGAAATAAAGACTAATGATGTCTTACCGGGCATTGCAGCCCACACAATGATCTTTGGGCTAAGTAGTGGTCGTCGATGCATTCGTTCAGGATTCTCTCTTGTCTCAGGAAAATCTCCTGATGTTTAGTGACGTATTGTCGTAGTCAAAAGGAAGTCAAACTATTGATTACTTCTTTCTAAATGGAGGACTACATAACATATTTATCTATATTCAAAGTCAGCATTGTTTTTCTTTCCATTTGGAAGTATTGTCTATAGCCATGGAATCTTTTCGCCGTTATTTGTATTATACATTTCGAATAAGTTGCACACTCGCCGGTTGCTCTTGTGTCACGAACGCGGTCCACTACTGAAAATGTTACACCGTGATACTGCGGCCGGGTGACATCTCGTAATTAGCGAGGCTGTACTACCGAATCAAAGCGTCCCGACGCCTTCAATTCATTATTTAACACGATGACGCTCGCCTCACGCTAGCGATTTAATGCCAGGTTTATGGGTGGAGAAGCTGTTACGACTTGTATTCACAATCAGAATTAGTTCTCTATGCATAAGCAACTGCATAGTTTAGGTAGAAACTGCAGAGGACAGAACTGTTTTATTATTTTTGAAAATTGTATATAATATGTGTTTGTGTTTTTGTAATAATAGTTTGTCTCAATATCAATATCATGATTTTTATGTTAAGTAAAACAAGATAATATGGATAAAAACTTTAAATTTAAACATCGCGGGGTCTTGAGCGCTTTATTATTTTTATGAAATTTCAACGATCCGTGAGATATTAAGCATGTAAAGCATATTTCGAGATTTCCCAAATCTTGTCTGTCAAAAAGTTGTTTTATTTGCATTTAAAAAAAGTGCTTTTAGAATGCGGCTAGATCTGTCTAACTCTTAACTCATTATTCCCAATAGAAAAGGAGTATTTCAACCTTATAACTCAATATAAAAAACATTTGAAAATACAAAATAAAGGGATAGGGAGACAAGGAAAAAGCCATTTTCAGATTATTCGAGCTGTCGATAATTGAATCAAAGTCACTAGTCAAATACAGAGAAGTTATTTTTTTAATGCCGCACAACGCCGCATCGTTACCAAGAATGAACCACCTATAAGTACACCACCTTATTAGTTTCGTATTATCAAGGAGAAATTAAGCATGCTATTTCAATATCAGAACAGAACTATAGAGTTATAGCGTAGGTGATGTAGAGTAGGTCGAGGGGACATTGATTTAAAATTCTCCGATATGTATGCTTACCTATTAATATTACATCAAAAAATGAACATTACTTAAATCGGAAAAACTAGAAAAATATGTCTTTTCTAACCAAGGAAAATTGTCCTTAATATTTAACCCCTCAAATGTGAGGCGTCCCTTAAGGGATGCCTTGGCAAAATGTATTCAAAATGTATATAAATTTATATAAATATAAATATAAATGTAAATGTGCGCCGCTTTATAGTAATCCGCTCTATAGTAATGCTATAGCTCTATAGTAAACCCCGCTCTATGTAAATGTAAAAGTAAATGTAAATATAAATTTATATACATTTTGCCGTAGGCAACCCGAGCTAATCGCCATTCATTTGAGGGGTTAAGTCTGTTTCTGTTACCAATACACACATAATAAATAATTTAGCTACCCTAAGTAGAAGACTAAATCAGCAATTGTATTTATAATTTTAGCCAGCTTGGACTACATTTCAGAATCATCGTCGCAAAAATTAGCTCATCCCAAAGGCTCAAGATCGGCGAAATGTCTCTTTCCGCAATCGACTTTCTTGACCCAGTTCGGGATGTGGAAAATCTCGTTACAACCCGGGTCCGAGAGTTCTCTGGCCCGTTCATTTGTCTGAATTGACAAGTCGTCTTCGCTGGCAGTCGTCATTTGTTTCTCGCTGCTATTTTGTCTTTTAAACAAGGCTACCTCTGTGCGCTGGGATTAATCCGTCTTAGACCCGACGCCTGGCACCCGGCTAACAATCCACTCGGAATTTCGTCGCAGTGATTGATCTGCTATCTCATTGAGGAATAAGAAATTTGCCCCTAATGTCACAGGTTACGACTTTGCCGTAATATCGCAGGTTAAAAGGCACAAAACTACTACTACACTGTTTAGAGAAAAACTGACAAACGTGAATTTTCCAAAACAGTAGGTACTCACATTTGAAAAAAAAACTGTTGTGTCAAACCAAGACTTTCCCGTCAATTAGCCAAGGACGTCACCTCAGTCAATTTAAATATCGAATTGCAAACGCGCGTCGCCGTTAAACATTCGAATTTTGAACGAGTGACAAATATTCAAATCTTCATATCTTCAATCGCCACAAAGATTCAAATTTCGAACGTGCGTCACGCGATATTGAACCCACGACGCCGCAAATTTAAATATGAAATTCCCCCATACATTTGTATAGCGTAGTTTAAATATTATTTATGCAGCTTGTATATGAGATATTCCAACCGAATCGGTTAAACAAGGCATCTATGTATGTATCAAATTTCAAATTTCTATGTCCAGTCATTCGAGGATGATATAGGACTAGTGCGCCCCCTGTAAACCGATTATAACCACAATCTTTTGAACTCTTGCCATGACCGAATGATGCCTGCATACCAAAATTACGCTTAATCCCAATCGGATTTAGCGTTTGGGCGCTATCGTAGAGGAATACACACACACGCAGACATACTTCAGTCTGGAAATGGTCTTAATCGTCTCGAGGGGGTTCAAATAGATATTTTCACCTTGAAAAAAATGTTTGAAGGTTCATAATACGGTCCCTCCTGGTCAGTCAGTAGGCCGAGAAAGTAAAACATCAACTATGTATGTGAAAACAATTAGTTTCGATCACCTTTCATATGTTGAATTCGAAAATATGTTTTTTTGAATTCCATTAATCCTTAATAAAGATATAGAAATATCGTTTCATAAGTATTATACATTATTATCTCATTTACAAAAAAATATTATTTAAACTAAATAAAATTAAGAGAAGAACACTCTAAATATATCCTAATAACATTGACAAGTAATATTTTTAATTCTGTACTTTTCATATCTAGAAACAAACTAAATCGTATATACGCTCTCAAAGTCCAACTAGAAATAAATACGATTTCATTCCCTAAGGTTTAAAAACCAACGATTCTATCGCGAGATATTACGTGTCGGCCCCTGTATTAAGCAAACGCTTGGAGCTTAATTCAGAATCTCGTTAAGCCCTTATCCGCTGGGAAATTAATCTGAAAGGAAATACAGGAAATCCACATAATACAAATTCATCTAATTTCATTCACAAAATAATAAGAAAATATTTTATAGCACATTCGTTTACAGGCTATTTGGATTTTTCTGTTTTGTTGGACTGTTTATCTCGGATTAGGATCAAACTTTTAAACACTTTAAATTAATAATTTAATTAACTATCTACTAAAACTACGACCAAGACAATAAATTGACTTTTTATGTTTCAGGTTTATTTTAAATCATTCACACAACAGAGAGCTATTATAAATGTAGTTACAAAAGAATTGGGCTGTGATAAATAGTATCGGCATGCGTTCACCCCTAGTTTTGGTCACCTTGATGAGATATTGATGAATTAAAGAAGGGAGAATAAAATAAATAAATATTTTTTAGGCACACTATCATTCTATACCTACTAAACTCATCTTTAGCCGACTTTAGCCCGTTAAAACCCCTAAAATTACGTTTAAAATAGAAATAGGTTGCATCTGTTATCATTTTTACAATATGTGGCTAAACCTAACCTCAAAATATATTCATTTTATTTTGGTAATATTTCTAAAATTCAGAAACCGTTTTCGATGTAATTTTTTCCAAAGACTCTGATGATGTCACTGAATAGATAAAACGCCATTTGGTGGAGATACAAAATAATAATTTAAAAAAAAGTACATTTGATCATACTAGATTGGGCAATCTCCTTTATAATCTTAATTTTGGCTGTAGATTTTAGATATAAATGAAACTTGCTAGGCAATATGGTGAGCATATTATTATAGCTGTTCACTGTTGTAAGAAAGTATTTTCGTAAAACACCATTTGTAATCGCCGTTATATGCTTCAATAATGGAAATAAATTAAATAAATAAGATCCACTCAATCGATCGTAACTCGTTTAAAGTTATTAAAGTACCTTTCTTCTCTTTAAAAATTCCTGTGATATGTTTAAATATGTACGAATATTATATTTACATATCATTTAAATAGAATTACCTATTACGTTTATTATATTTGCTAAAAATTAGGAGTTCTCAAGTGATATTTTTCCAAACTTGCTTAAAGAAAAGTATGATCTAATATTCCTTCTATTTATCTAGGAATATTCCTTCTCTTAGCGATCACCCAAATAGTATGTTAAGAGGCTCCGATAGGCCATCGGCCTAACTGAAAACAAAGTAAGGCGCAATTAAGTCGCTGACGAAGCCCTTGTTAACGTCGACCGCTTTCAGATATTTGAGGACAGACGATCGATATATACAATGTTGCCAATAAATAGGTGTCAGTAATGGAATATTACTGCTTTTTCTTATCGACTTCTGTTACGTCCAGGTATATTTAGGATTTTTTTCCTATGGCTCGATTGCTGCTCTTTATTATAGTAGCAGAGGGTGTTCGGGATATACAATCCTAATTTTTGAAGGTGTGATTCTATGCTAACTAAACATGAAAAACAAAAAAAAATACTCTAAAATTATGTACTTTTAATATTCTATGTGAAAATCTTTTTTTGGTTTCGGTTTTGATTATCGAGAAAAGAGAATTTTGATTTCTGGTCTTTACTGAACTGTAGGATTTTAAATACGCCTTCTCAGTAACGAAGGCCTTATTCAAGAAATGTTTTTCCTGTTATTGTAACTCACAAGAAAAAATATTTTCAACTGAGTTTTTTAAATAGGATATTGAAAAGAAAAATCTCGGTGATTGTAAAATATATATAACATGTTTTTTTGTTATATTCTATTTAATAATTTATTATTTGTCCTATAATTTTTCCCTACCTATTTCTGTGATATTATTAGACTTGATTTGCTCACCATAATTAATGAACGCCGCTACATATGGCTTCAATATGCCTTTTATTTACGTGAAACCCAATAAAATATATCACCATTAGGCTGATTACGTCCATCCGTTTCTAACTTTGTTGTGCTACTTAGCATAGATGCACGTTACGACGTATGTTTTTTAACTAAGTAGTTCTACTAGCTGGCCATATATTCTCATTGTCATTCGCTCAGGTTTATAGTAGAAAAGAATTTGCATTTTAAATATATTTTGAATATATAAACTTTTACTTTGCTATTTATGAATACAAATTTCCTAAAATTTATTTTTTATAGTGCCAAACATGACATGTATTCTCGGGAAATATTTTTTTTTATTTTTTTTACATACACTTATTTATAAAGCTTTAGCTTAGCTTTAGAAAGTAAAAACCAATAAACGTTAGTTTTAGCTAACGCAAAGTTTGGTATTTATATTGTATATTAAAAATAACAAAGAAAATGTGATGGATAGGAACGAATCTAAGATTAAACCAACCTTAGCTGGTGACGGAATTCTCTCGGTCACGGACTGTTTTTAGGAGCGGCTCGGATGAATGAGAGGTCGCGCGTGTCAAAACGTTGATGTCAAGTCGTTTAGGATACAAGATAATGGTTTGTGGAATGTACTTGTATGTCGAGGAGCTACTTTTTATATAAGATATTAAAATCCTGCTGTGACCGAGGCAGGTGGATGTAGCAAATTATATAGGTCAAAATGAATGTTCCCGGAACTGGTCACTTAAATAAGGAAATTAAAAAAATATTTCTATATGTAACTGTTGTTTTGAACAACATTTGAAACGGAGTTTTTTGGCTGTATAATAAAGTTTGTATCATATGTCATTTGTTTTTTTTTTATTTTGGCGTCATTTTAAATCGCGTGTCTACAATTATGATGGATTTAACTCGTGAAAACTTTCGCTGTAAGATTTTCCACGATTTGTGTGTAATTTGATAATTCAGCAGAGCCTCGTTCGGTTTCAAGCTGCTTTTGGCCGTAAAGTAACAAGCAAGATGACAATATATAGCTGATCTGCGGAATTAACACGCGGTCGTGTCAATCTCAGTGACGAATTTTGTGAATGTAACCCATCCACAGCTGTCAATAACGAAAACTTCGATATTGTATGCCGTATCATCGAAACAGGCAGACATATGATCTACCATGAGGTTAATGCATTCTTAGGCATTGGCAGGAATCAGGTAAAATTAATGATATGTAAACATTTGTCTGTTAGAATATTGTGCTCGCGATAGATTCCACACAATTTGACTGAGGCTAAAAACGGGATGCGTCACTTAGTGCAATGCTACGCTTAGCAGACTCAACCAAGAGTGACAATTTTGCTGTGAAACATAGTTAAAAGTGAAAAAAAAATTACAGCTAGGATCCTAAAACTAAGTCAAGATTGCATGGAGGATGGTTAATGAGCTCTACGTTTTTCGCCTTCAAAAATTCGGTTATCTGTCTCGCCATGTGAGAGCTGGCATGGTCACCATGCAAGGTAATGAAGCGTTTACAGTTGCTCTTACAGATTTGGTCAATAATTTTCGTCATGAAGATCACCGTGTTCCAATCAGCATTTAGGCGCAGGAGTGATTAATTGGAAAGTGTGTGCATATTATGTTCAATATTATGTCGAAATTTATTCCGAACAAAAATTTTTGGTTTTCATTTGAAGAGAACTGCTGCTGAATCATACCGATTGCTTTGAGAAGCTTATGGTGAACATGCGCCATCGCAAGATACGTGTGAACGATGCTTTCGGCATTTCGAAAGTGATAACTTCGATGTTGCAGACAATGAATGTGGAAAACCGCCAAAAAAACATGAAGATGTGGAATTGCAAGCATTGTTAGACGAAAATGATTTGCAAACACAAAAACAACTCTTCCAGCAATTAGGCGTTAGTCAACAAGCTATTTCCAATCGGCTACGAGAGATGGGAAAGATTCCGAAAACCTGTAGATGGGTACCACATGAGTTGAACGACAGGCAAATGGAAAAGCGCAAAACCACATGGGACATTTTGCTCGTTCGGTATCAAAAGAAAATTGTTTTTGAATCGTATAGTTACAAGGGATGAAAAGTGGATTTATTCTGAGAATTTCAACGAAAAAATTCATGGGTAGATCCAGGCGCACCATCCCACCACCGAAAACCCTAGCATAAGAGGCTTTTTAAAAACGTGTTTACGTCGAAAATCTGTAAATCTCCTGCATCCCTACTACCATTTTGTTAGGAAATTCAAAATACGCACAATGCCATCCGTGATTTAGAGCAGAACCCTTATTTAATTTTAAGTGAAAGAATCGTGCAAATTTGGTGCACGCGAAAGCAGCATGCTTTTCTCCGTTAGACTCCATTATTTTACACGAGTTCCGTCGTCCTTTCTTCTACGCTCTCTCTTCGTATTTTCACGCCGTCGGAGGTCTTTGATAAACCACCCGCCGCGCGTTTGTTATCTTCTTCCCAATCGAGAGGCGGAGAGACGCTGACAAATTTAACAACCTTACGATATACTCGCATAAAACTGAGTAGATTATAACGTGCTACATTGGCGCAATGATTTTTTTTAATTGTGACGGATGGCCGACTCTCACTGACTCCAAGATATATCGATTTAACAATTTATTTGCGTTGATTTGAATGTTATGCCGTATCGTACTATATTGCCAGTATAACGTTCCCGAATATTTATCGGGGCGCGCGGTGAGAAAGGAAAGGTTACCTTTTGTATCAGAGATTCTGTGTCTCCTCGATACTTGCTCGGGCCTGCAGGAGTGACAGACCTCAGCTTACTCAACTCGATAAGGAGGGAAGGATGAGGTGGTAGCACTGGCTAATGCATTGACCGGCTCACGAAGAGTCGTAGCTACAGAAGAACTCACTAGGAGATGATCACTCGAGGAATGATAATTGATTGGTCGAATGTACTGGTTTATATACCCTGATACATGACGCAATCCTGAAAGGAGTGATGAAATAAGTATGTTAATCCGATTGATTTGGAGAAATTTGCATGACTCACCGCCTGTGACTGCATTAATTACCGAAATTCGATGGAATTTTAATAGCAGTGCACGTGCAGAATCGATTGTATTTGCGTTTATGAATTTCTACAGAATGCATTGGTTAGTCATGCTTTTGTCGACTATATGTAGGTACTGAAGTCCCTACAGATTCCTTTACTTTATTTTTACTATCATTCTTACACCTACACCTACACATTCCTTTAGTTATTTTTACTATCCCGGCCCACCAAACGATCAGAAGGGAAAGATTGTGAACGAGCTAAAAAAAAATTCGTGAAGAAGACGGAAATATTCAGTTTGAGCTCCCGTGAGACGATTAGGACAATTTCTAGTTTAAAGTATCTCTTTGTGTATGTCTGTCTGTTTGACTCTGTGTATGTTTGTCATTATTCCTCCAAGATAGCGCCCAAACGTTTCATCCGATTAATCTGAAATTTGGCATGCAGGCATCATTTGGTCACAGCAAGCGTTGAAAACGGTCCACCGGGGGGGAAGGGGGGGGGGGGAGCACTCGTCATAACTCAATCTCGAAATATTGGACTTGGAGACACACAATTTGGTACATATATGACATGTTGCACTGAAATCACGATTTTGTTGGAATATCTTTAATTTAAGCTGCACTAATAATATTTAAATACCGCCATACACATATCAAATATTAAAGCCAAGCCGCGCGAGGCTAGCCGAGATATGAACTACACCGCTTGAGGCAGTTAGAGCCCAAACGGGTCTATCCGCCGGCCGAGAGAGGGATCATAGATTTTTTTTATGACATATATTTAGATGAAATCACTAGCGGGAAAGGCTTAAGACGAGACGACCGATTTTTGTTCTATCTTCATCAGATATTTAAAATAATATTAAGCATAGTTTAAGCACGTCTTCCTATTCTTTCGCAGTGTCCTTGCAGTCTAAATTTAAAGGCGTGTAATGAAAAGGTTTTAATACATTTGTTTCGGACATTTCTATTCATTTATTAGAATAAAAAGAAATCTTTCAGAATTTTCTGAAACGGTTACGTGGATTTTAATAGCCAATAATAATTTAGTATTTATTTTTTCGAATGTTTTATTGATACCATTTAAGTATATTAATGCTAATTGTATTAATATACTTATATTTAAGTATATTAATACTAATTCATATATTCGTATTATATGTTAATACGAATATATTAATATTCAATTGATATTAATAAGATATTCGAATAAATTGACACTAAATGATTATTTTCTATTCACATATTAGTATCCGTATTCGTTTCTTCTTAGCACCAAAATCGGGCTTCTTGTTTTCTAAAGCTAAATTGACATAGAAATTATGATTATTTAGTACCTAATTAGTGTCTGTATGCATTTTCGATGCAATTGGTCCAATTTATAATAAATCTAATTTAGCAAGGATTGCGAACGACTATAGAGTTAACCAAAAATATTACCGGTCCATAAATTTTAAGAAACCAAATATCAAACGAATAGTAATAGTTCTTCATTTATTGTATATTAGAACCAACTAAGAGGCTTGTGACTGACTGAAATTTCAGTAACAGCCCATCCAGTGTTAATAATACGTTACCATAAACTTACGCTTCCAACGAGTCGACGTCATATTATTTTTTAAGTCGACCCCCCAAGACATAATAAATAGCAGTGAGGGTTTACTACTAAACTCTAATGGCTGCCACTTGACTGGATATCCTGTGGGCTACCGCTTTATAATCAGTGAGCATCTTTGAGCGTAGCACTTTTTTTAACAACCACCTATTATTTCCCACAATCTTTCTTGCACAGAATAATCTGGTACTGTAATTCCTTTTTGATGTACTGTGAAGATAAGGAAAACGATTTTTCTGTCGGCATGGATTTTTTTTCTCTCTGTCATGTTAACGGGGATGTTTTAGACTTTACAAGATGACAGATTTTGTAAAATTATGTATAATATGTACATGATCATCCAAGCGCTCGAATCCTTTATCGACAAACATTAGATAAAAAATCACTGTCTAATACAATAAACAGAAAGGGGTTATTGTTACAAAGTAGATGGGTTTATATGAGGAATAAATACGAATAAACGGCCAAACCATTCGATATGTATATTCATACACATTAAGCTCATCATCAGTATTATTTAAAAAAAAACATCAACATGTATTTGACGTCGATCGTACTACATACTTCTGAAAATATCCTATTATTATTTATATTATACGGATCTGTAGGAAAGAACCAAGATATGATATAAATCAATATTGATGTTGCAATATCTTCTATTTATCGAGAAATGCATTTGAAAATTTTGGTAAAAATGTTCAAAAGAGCTGTTTCATAGAGGAACACAATAATTGCTATAAAGATATAAAATTAAAATTATATCGAATGAATGAATTGTGATTAATATGAATTTGGGATAATATGAATTTGGGATTAATCCCAAATACAAAGTGTTAAAAGCATTTCGTTCTAGTTCTATACCATAGATCTAGAACGAAAACCTGGCTAAATAACATCAAAGAGGACCTTAAAAATCAACGATTGTCGGCTAGGGATGCTCGAGACGTGGCAAAAAATCGTCAAGAATGGAAGCGAATCGTGAATGGAGTACGAAATCCAGCGGCACCGACAGCAGCGTATTGGCTGCGAGGGCGACCCCCTCCCTAATCGCCGGCTACGGAATAAATAATAATAATAAAATAATAAGTTCTATACCATTTGTAATTATAACTTTTATTTCAATAGCACGATTTGATGTTTTGGGTTGTACTTGTCGCTCCTTAACAATCGAAGTATTAAAGGTATTATATATTGAGGTATTTTTTTTGTTTACGATATGAATGAATTGTGATTTCTGTAATTCTGTTTTAAATTCTGCGAATCATTTTACGATTATCTATACTCTTGTATAGAAGTTGAAAATGAGAAACCACATTATTATTTCATGGCCTATAAGGAAGTTTATAAAGCGAATCGAAGAAGATTGTTAACATAATATCCCCGCCATCATGGCGGGCGCCAACACTTAAGGCAAAGTGAAAAGGAAGCCCCCCACACTTCGTCCTTACGCGAGGGCGAACCTTTGGTAATTCTCAAGTCGATCGATGACGCTAAAACAATATTGAGTTGCTCATGGCTGTCTTAATTAAAATGTCTGATACTTTCCTGCCCTCGTTCGGCGTTAGGCAGGAGCTAAACTGTACTTAAACAGTTGAGAATGAGATGATGTTATGATTATCGATTTTAGAGTAGAAGCCAAGGTAAAGCATTATACAGGATTTAATTACAAAATTAAAATAAGCATCAAGTAACAAAATAACATCAAAATTAAAATATGCATGACGTAACGTATGAACGTTACGTTGAAATACTGGATCCCGTCTGATCACATAAGTTAAGTAGTTGGGCGGTGTCGACTACAAAGTGCGAACCCGTCATTCCAGGCTGGTATCACGATATGTGATGTGAACGGTATATACCGAATCTATCACGGACCACGGCATCCTTTGCCCCGCTTTCACCCAGTATCTGGTAGTTGAATGGTCGTTTCAAGAGAGGCTGCCACTAGGTAAACAACCGCCCCCGCTCTATAGAAAACGATACTGTTTCTAGACTCCCCCGGCTATCTGAATATACAGTCGATTGGCTGACGCCGCACGGTGCGCAAACCATCCAGGAGCGCGCGAAGGTTGATTCCAAGGGTAAAATGGCCCGCAGGAAGGAGTCCTACCCGGGCTCGCACTTCTGCAAGGAGGCTGCCGGATGGGTGTTGACTCGTGAGTTTAACCGACCCTTATACACTTGGATCTTAGTGGCCCAACTGCAACAGCGCCGATAGAGAGTCTATCTAGATGATCACAAAATATTTATACATATTATATTTCATTCAATTTAGTTCAGGGACATAACTTTATCTCAAGTATATTCATTATAATAACTATATATCATACCTAAAATTAAATATAAATATATTTATATACATACATAATATATTTTTATCTATTATATCTCTCCCTTTCACCTCACTTCCCATCCTGATTCCCCCCATTCTCAAGCAGAAACAATATAAAATTATATTGCGTTCATTTTGTATACTTTATATTCGGAATCACATTAATGGATTTTTGTCACTTTTAAATAGGTATTTATTGCATTGTATGTAGTTCTGTTTGGTTCCAGAATAAAATAAAATAAAATAAATAAATAAGTAATAAATTAATTAATTCGTAGCCGGATTGAAATCCCCCGATCATCGTTTAGGAAAATGGAAAAGGTAATATGCGGCTAGAGACTTGACATCAAGTTACGAATACGAATTCTCTATTGCTATGTGTGGCCTGTATTGTTTTATGGTAGCGAAGCTTGGATCCTAAAAGCTGATACCCAGAAGCGTCTCGAACTATTCGAGATGTGGTGCTACTGTAGAATACTTCGCATTAGCTGGATCCAGAGAGTTCCCGATGTTAGAGTACTCCAACTTGTCGGTAGAGATTGCGGACTTCTACCCATAATCAAGCAAAGACAGTTGCGTAACTAGGCTACGTGCTGAGACATAAGAAATATCAACTGCTTCAGGTATTTATTTTGGGGAAAGTTTGCGGTAAACGACGGTCTGGAAAAAGAAAAAGTCTTGGCTCCGCAACATCCGAGAGTGGACAAACATCTCAAGTGTAGAAGAAGTATTTCGCTTAGCCCAAGACAGGGAAAAAATCACAGAGCTGACAGCCAACCTCCTGTAGGAGAGGCACTATAGAACTACCTATTATACTTAGTTCTATACTTTCCATACAGCATATCAGTAGCTACTAGAAATATTTATAAATATCTATAAATATTTATTATATATCTATAAATATCTATAAACATCAATAAATATCTGTATCTATATATCCACTATACGACCTATCTATATCTTTATTTATATCTATATACATATACACATACCATCGTCTAACTCCTTCTTCCTAATCACGTCCAATTCCCTACCTCTCCCATCGGTTTCTGTACTAATTTGTATATTCAATATGAACTTAGTTTATTTTATAATAAATTTTTAAGTGTCATAATAATATGCTGAAATCCAAATGGGTAATATGCGGAAGTCTGTTTAATATTTTACTTTCGTAGGAAACGATTATCGGCGTAATGTTTTTCTTTTTTTTACATTATGTTTATGCACACTTATGTATATTGTATGCGCTGTATGTTTCCAGAAATAAATTTAAAAAAAAATAAAAAAATAAGAAGAATAAATTAAGCCTATTCGCAGTTAACTTCAAAAATCTTCCGACAAAATGGTGTAGTTTTTTGGAAACATAATATGATTGCCATAAGTCTGGCGAATATCGATGCGTACTGATTAAGTTTATGTATTAAATTTCTTGATCAATTACCGATTTTCTTTCAAATTGAAACTATTCTTAATTTACTGTATTGATTATAAGTAGGAATTATATTTTATTAAACAGTTATTTTGAATTACTTTTAACTTATTGACTATTTAAATACTGCAAATCCTATTTCTTACTATGTTACATTGCAATTGAAATTATTTTTTTTTTTTTGGGTTATTTAAATCTAATTTAAATAATGTCGGTACTACTCAAAAAACAAGAGCAGTGTATTCCGTATGCCCAGATACAGGTTGTTCGGTTTAGTTGGGCATTTGTCTAGAATGATCATATGGGTGGTGTTCATTTCCTTATTGCTTATGTAACTAGTTATAATTTATATCTGTACGATCACACTTATAACTGATTACACTATATCTTCTTCTTCTCGAAGTGCCTCTCTATTACTGGAGGTTGGCCGTTAGCTCTGAATACTATTGTTGGTCTTGCGCCATCCGGAAAAGCTGTTCCGTACTGGTGATCCCAGTCCACTCGCTGACATTGCACAACCATGACTTTTTCCTCCTTTCACGGCGTCGTTTACCCTCAATTTTGCCCATCAATATCAGTTGAAGCAGCAATATCTGCACGTGCCCCAAATATTCAATCTTGCGCTTTTTGATGGTGTGCAACAATTTTCGGGTCGTACCAGCACGCTGAAGCACTTTTTCGTTGCTAACTTTATGGGTCCAGCTTTTACGGAGCATTCGACGGTAGCACCACATCTCAAAAGATTCTAGCCGCCGTATGGTGACTTCTTTTATGGTCCACGTTTCGCTGCCGTACATAACCACTGGCCAGATGTAGCAATGCAGGATTCGAAGTCTTAGATTTATTTTCCGGCAACACAAGACTTTTCTCATTTTATTGAATGATGCACGGGCGATTTCTATCCGGGTATTAATTTATTGGTCGAAGTATCACATTTTATTCACCCATGCACCGAGATATTTGTACTGCCGGACGCGCTCAAGAACTTTACCTGCCACCGAAATAGTAGGCTGTAAATCAGAATCCCTGTTAATAACCATGACTTTGGTCTTTGAAATATTGATTGATAAGCCAGCGTTTTCACTGTACTCATTAACTTTGTCAACCAACCTTTGTAGGTCTTCCTGAGTAGAGGCAATAAGAACTGTGCCATCGGCGTAGCGCAAATTATCACGAATGTATAATTATGTAAATAAATAAATAAATAGTTTAGTCTAAAGATTCTGTACTCTCCTTCTCTCTTGCTTGTTTGTTTGCTTGCTTATGTGATTTTCAATTAATGATAACAAACAAATTTGTGAACATATGTCACATATGAATGTTTGTATAGATGCCATCCTTCATAAATTATTCATCTATCCTACCCGAGTCGTTGCTTGCGGATGCGTTTTGAACAAATTGAAAATATCACAAAATGCTTGATTTTCACATGTTTACTACCTGAAATAACCACCGTTATGTACGTATGTAATTTTACGTAATTGAATTTTATTTATCAATATAGTGATTTTTAGATTTCCTTTTTTTTAAATAATACCATGAGATATGTTACACCTAATCTGAATTAATTATGCGTAGGATAGATCTGTGATTGTACTATGAATGCACCAGACTATTAAAACCGTTATCAACAATAAAGAATTAAGTTAGTTTACATTCGCAAGGGTTCTGATTTCAACTGTACATATTGTGGAAGGTGTTTGTACTGCTTATTCAAATTTCCAAATATGTAATGAAATTTGCGTTAGATTGTGGAGATTTTTTTCAAGGTTTGTTTTATTCATACATTTTATTTCGTATTTATTGCTATTGCCCGCGCATTAAGCGGCGTATTAATTCACTTTCTCGTATAAAAAAAAAACTTATTTTTTTGGATTTTATCATTTTATTTATTTGGGCAAAACCATTGCGTGAAACCAGCTTAATTCGCCTTCATATATCTACAATCCTGTAACGAACTTTGCCCACCTTCTTTTTGGGAATTCCTCCATCCGACCCCATGCCTTCAAGTCAAGCGACTTTACTTTATCGGAAATGTGAAGCTTCATTCTCCAAACCCTCCCTGAGTAAGGAATTTCGTGAAATATTCTTAATTAATTATGTGAAAAGTACGCCTATCTATCGGCTCTTTGTTGGTAACGTGCCTTTGATCAGTGCTTAGAAAATATTTGCCTAAAGAAATTCTTGAGGTTTTTTCTCGATTTTCTTACGTATTTTATTAATTAAATTATATTAAACCGAGTTACCATTTTAAAATTGTTACGCATGTTACGTATTTCCTGATAGTTTCGGATTCACAAATGAGTCATATTTTATAGCGAGTATATTACATATAAATGTACTTACGTAAAAGACTAATTATTTTAAAAGGTTGATAATTCACTCTGTTATTTTTTTATCCTTATTGAATTATTTTATATATACGAGTATTTTTATACATTATATTCCCATATTTTAATTTAGATTTAAATACTAGTTTATCCTTCGAAGCTTCTATAAAATTCAATGATTTCTTCTAATTATATCTCCAAAGGCCTGATACATGGAATATTAAAAAAAATAGATCGGAGACATATAGGATTTATGTAGAAACAGGTTATAAAGTCCATAGAAAAGATAGGCGCACAAAAAGCAATGGAGCAAGCCATGCTAAGTAGGCTAGATAGTATTATCTTGTAAATCTTTCCCGTAATTGTATCATTCAAATAAATAGATAAAACAGGTAGCAATTTTTTTATTGTGCATAACTTATATTATTCTACCTTCAATCCATATATTCGTTGATTGAGATTTTTGGGCAGCATATAAAAATATAAAGTTACATGTTTTGCTAACCTAAACCTAATACTACATAAAGCTGGAAATATCTGAAACCTCTTCTATTACACTGTTTCATTAACGACATAGACAGTTGCTTTACTCGTGCGGATTACTTGATTTATGCTGACGATCTGGAAGTGTTGTACTCTGGGGTAGTCAGCGCGCTCGATTGTCTTAGTTTAGGAAGGCCTAGCTAGAAGAATAATATAGATACTGCAAGAGTACTAACCTCAGAATTAACCCGATTTATTTCGACTATCTAATTTGCGTAATATCACAAAACTCACAAGGAGTGAAACTAACATTGGCTTAGGAGTTGTCTTCGATAACACAGCTTTGTATGTAACCTGTAATGGAATCTAAGAAACCGAATTTCAACTACTTCTGATTGTCGTATAAATATGAAAATTGGCAATAGTGAGTAATTCTGGTGACAAGACAATAATATGGTACCATCGAGCTTATCAGATCACAGGAACTGAATAACGTAACAAAGTATCTGAGCCGTATTTATGCTTGTTGGAATAGGCTGAGGTTCTACTCTGGTCATGAATCGTTTCCAGGGCGTTGAAATTGAGCCGGATTGTTTTCACTATATAATTGAACAACGTATTCTAGCCATTTAACTTGTATATTGAGAATATATGTTTACTGGAGAGCTGCTTTGCAAATATATTTGTATAACTTGTATATTAAGAGTCTATATATTGTATATAAATCTCACCTAACCTAAGGTAAGAAACGTGCCGAGGGCTGAATGGTATGGGGGTGATTACAAATATCATGTCGCAAACATCACTTCAGGGCATCGGGCGCAACCCTTTTATAAATAGTCTTGCCCCCCACACAGACGACTGGGGGGGGGGGGGGGGTCAACCGTTATTTGTCCGCTACCAGTGGGCACAAAATAGGAGAATAATAAAAAGAGAGACAAAAACACAAAGAAAACAAGGTTAAAAAAACTAAAATGCGAACACTGAATCTCAAACCTCATGGAAATTACAGAAATCAAAAAAACTTTTTAAGATGTACATGAGGCCTCATATAGCCAGAGAGATGCCAAAACATCGGACAAAACGGATAGAAGCTTTGCAACGGTACGAGCCTTAAAAAAGAGCATCACAATCGCTTGTAGAACGAATGGACCATCTTCAATATTTACGAGAGGGTGCAACTTAAACAACAGCTTCAGAAACGAAAAAATAACAGATGACCCGTCATTAATCTTAACACGAGAATGCATCCCGAACAAGAGCTTAAGAAACTGAAGAAGAGCATACAGTCAGATTGCAGAGCTTACGTGAGCATAATGCTTCCCTTCGCCACCAGTCTTCGGGCTGCCGTGGTATAAGATGAAAAGCTCTCTGCTGAGAAGTCGCTGCGATGTGGTTTTCGTTTGTTTTCTTCGTGACCTTTGCGTGCGAAACACGGCGGATAGATTCGCGACGGTTTGTACTGCTATCTTCCACTGATTTCGATGTTTGCTTTAGCTTCTCGTTGACGGCTTGTTTGTGATGATAAAATAAACGCCTCGTTGGAGGCACTTAGGATGCGTTTGATTATTGGGCGTTCGGGGTAGGTATTCCTAGTGATGGCATTGCACGTCGCCATCTCCTTATTTCCGGTGTTGCCATTGCACCTCGGCGATACCATTTCCTGCCGCTTTCGGGTGGAGTCTTCTTCCGGTCCTTTCCTTTTATAGTAGTTTGAGTAGGTGGGTTTTGTGTGTGTTTGTTGCTCCGCGACAATATGAATGTAAAAGTGTTTGGCGCTTATTTATGTACATAATGTATTTATTTAGGTACATAATATTAAGATCGCTTATGTTTTAGATCGCCCCGGTAAACAAATATTAGTAGGGAGGAAAAAAAATAAAGGTCGATTCTAAATTGATGTTTACCATGTTAATTTCTAGAATCAATTTTTAATGGAAGATTAATGATTTACTTTTAATCTTAGTTTACTGAGCGATCTAAAATATAATCGGTCTTAAAATATACCATTATGACATAATATTATTATGTGTACCATATATACCATATATAACCCTTCCTATTTGAGTTAACCATTTTTGGTTAGACGCTTACAAACGCTAAGATTTGAGCTAATCAATTTTGGTTTGGGCGCTCCGCGCTGCGTAAAATGCGATTTATTACTCGATTTGCGATCCTTTCCGCATATTTAAAGTAACAGATATCGAATACATGAAACGGTCCAACTCTAAACGACGACTCTCTGCCGATAAATATTTAAAAAACATCAGTATCGCGAAGCCGCGCCGGCGCATCGGTCGGCGCCGTCGCCGAGTGGCCGCGGCGCTTTTGTGCATTGTCCGTGTTCTGTGATTTTGTGATTTTTGTTTATTTTTGTGCTATTTCCTGCCAAACCGTAAGTAATTTACATTCTAGGAAGGTTTCCGAAAGATAATTTCTAATTTGGGACAGCTCATCTGCTTTTTTTCACGATTTATCGCGTAAAATAGTTTGACGTCAGCGTTTCAAAAAATGTTCGTTTGTTTTTCGCGAATCATGACGAAAAATCGCGAATTATGACGTAATATTCGTTTAATTCGCTTATGAAACGGCTATTATTTGACTTACATCGTATATAATCACAAAATTGGCTATATTTTGCTCAATTCAACTTGATTTCTAATTTGACATCGGACATCGGACATTCGGAGAATACATCGATTTTTTCTTGGCTGAGTAACTAAATGTTTTTGTATGCAAATAAGTAAAACAAAATATAAGTTTTGGTAAAGTATTTAATAAAGAACATAACTGTATTTACAATTTTTGCATATTTTACGTATTTTGTGATAAAAACATCGAAATTATTTGAATAGGCGACTTTTTTTCAGTTCGCCAACTTTGTAATATTTATTCATTATTATCTTAATTGTTTTACGAGATAATCTTACAATGTATTATATTTCAAATTTCAATGCGATCATTCTACAGTTATTCTTTTTATGATCCGTATAGTGGTTTACAAGTTATAGTCGTTTTACTCAAGTTCATTTACTTGCGCCGAATTTACAAGCTAAAATGTCGCCGGCGTAAGTGACAGCTGAATTTTTACTTCGCGATTGGAGGGGATAATATGTGTCTAAACGAATTCTTTTTGGAAATATTTCAATGAGATTTCGATCATGATTTGATTTGAAGAAATAGAGCCCTATAATTTTACATTCAAATAATATAGTTAATTAAAACATGGCACGAAGTCCCTTACCAGGTAAACAGTGATAACAGAGTGGTAAACATTTTTTAACTTTTTACTGCAGTGATTAAAAAAGCGTGTTTTTTTTTAATTCTTATTTTATTTACAACTATTATCATAACTTACAAAATATAGCTGTATATATTGACACGGATTATTTTGGTATGCGAAAGTAATCCCCTGGCATTTTGATAAAACTTTCAAGATATTAAAAAAGTATAATTACAGAGTATATCTGCTGGGGTTTTTTCTCAGTGTCTAAAGAAAGCGGTGGTTAACCCTATCTTTAAAGGTGGGGAGATTAATGAAGTAAATTGCTATAGACCAATTAGTTTGCTAAATACACTATCAAAAATACTCGAACTTACGATCAAATCCCGTTTAATGAGCTTCTTAAACAAGCACAACTTGTTAGCTTCCACTCAATATGGTTTCCGGTCGGGTAAATCCACCCAAGACGCCATTGCTTTTCTGACCCAGAATATAGTGAAGACTCTGGATGAGGGAGATAAATGTCTTATCGTTTTTCTAGACCTTTGTAAAGCATTTGACACGGTATCGCATGCTATATTACTAAAAAAGTTACAAAAATGTGGGGTCTGTGGTATTGCCCTGAAATGGTTTACAGACTACCTTTGTGAAAGAACGCAAGTTACAAAGCTTAACGGGATTGTTAGCGATGACAGGATTATCGGATATGGGGTACCTCAAGGGAGTGTCCTAGGCCCAATTTTATTTATAATCCATATTAACGATCTAACAAATATGGCATTAGATGGAGGGAAATCAATCTTGTATGCTGATGATACTGCATTAATCTTCCGGAATAGCACATGGCCAAGTGTATATAAAAATGCTGAAAAGGGTCTCGCAAATATAAATCTTTGGCTAAAGAACAATCTTCTAACACTAAATAGTGATAAAACAAATTATATGACCTTTACGATCACTGACAAAAAGGATTTCGCACACACAGGAATCAAGAGTCATATATGCAAATCATTTCAGAACACTCCTTTAATAAGCACACGCTGTAACTGCCAAATTATTAAATACAAATACCAGGTGAAATACCTAGGCATAACCTTTGACAATAACCTAAAGTGGGATCCTCACCTACTTATTACTGCGGGTAAAATCAGGAAGCTGATTTCTGCTTTTAAGGCCCTTAGAAATGTTCTACCGTTAAGAAGCCTCATTAAAGTCTACTACGCGCTAGCCCACAGCACGATTACATATGGAATATTAGGATGGGGGGGTTCTACAGATTCGGCGTTAGATCCGCTTGTTAAAGCGCAAAAAGCTCTCCTGAGGGTAATGTCCAGAAAGCCACATCGATATCCAACAAACGAACTACTAAAAGAGCTGAGACTTTTGGACGTTAGACAGATTTATGCAAAAGTAACCCTACTTTATTATCTCAACAATCCGCACACACACAACATCACTGACCACAAGATTCTAACTAGAGGTTGCGCTTCAGAAAAACATCTAATTAAAAAAACCAAAACTAAATTTGCGCAAAGGCACTTTAGTTGTGTAGCTCCTAAACTCCACAATTACTTTCAGGATAAGTTAAAACAATGAAAAGCTTACATATGAAAAAGGGAAAACTTACTTTGTGGCTGTTTGAGACCGGCAGGGAAAAGGTAGCTGAAATTATTACACATATCCTCGTTTAAAACGACGTTATCAATTTAATTTAATATTACAATTATATATTACTAATAAATACGTGTATGTAAATGCAAATGTATGTAAATAATAATAGTATGTAAATAATACAAGTAGGTAAATGTATATATTTATATATAAATGAGAATAATATATGTATAATGTTTAATATTATATAAACATGTAAAATATCACCATAGTTTTATAATTGCAGTATAAAATTACGTGCGCATCTTAATTTAAAAGAAAAGACCTAATTTTTGTACTACTTTCTCTTAAATAAAGCATTATTATTATTTAAAAAAAAAAGAGTTAGCTCTATTAATATAATAAATAATGTAAACAGATAACACTCTAAATAGAACTCGGTTATTTGACATTACAATTACAGAAAGCAGAACTCCCACCACGTATACATAAAACTGAAGAACACTTCTCTACATTTTTTTAAGCTGTGCTGAAACTTCAGGGATATCCCCCTGATCCACATGCGGCAGGAATCCCTACTCCCGCAAATACAGTGTTAACAAAACTTTAAAAAATGCGCGCCACCAAAGGGGAAATTAGTGGAATGATACAAATCGTAATTATACCTCTAACTGAAATTGTTATTTCTAGAACCGGTTTTATTATAAAACACTTGTAAGCAGAGAAAGGCAGAGACCGCAAGCAGCTAGAGTGGCGGCGAAAGTGAGACGGAGATAATAATAGGAATTATGACAGACGTCTACATAAAATTGGAAACGCAAGTTCTTCTTTTAACCGCGTGAAGTTTGTAATACCCGAAGTTTCGGGGATGATGCAACAGTCGTTGTCCAGGGCAGAGTGACAACTGCGATTGCAACATCGCCGAAACGTCGAGTGTTATAAACTTGAAGTATTAAATTCGTTTTTATCCTATTTATAATTACGAATAACCGCGAGATTCTTCGATTTCATAAATGAAGACATATTGCATAATTTATGTATTTTGCCTATTTTCAGAAACAAATAAAAGTAGACAGGGAAAGAATTATACGAAGATTTCGTTAAGGTCTTCAGTATATCTTTTTGTTTTAATGCAATCTTTAACAATTCAGAAAAATCATGATAATTATTTTAGTAGTGCCTTAAAAACTTTAATCAAAATGCCTTAAAATTAATAGCTAGCTAAAAATGATGCCAAGAGTTATAAACGGAAAAGAGAAAAAAAACACAAATATGAGAAATCTTTAGATATTAAAGCAAACTTTGCCTTCATAATAACACCAGCATCACCATATCCTTGCAATGGTCTCATACCATAATATTAATGTCAAACTCTACGGCGCATTTTCCCCTCCCTAATTTATTTGTCGCAGAGCGCGTAAGGCGCTCGGAATATTAATTTCAATATTCGCCTTATTTATGATGCGTTCATTTTTCAGCATGAATTTTCAGCGTGCCATTTAGTAGGGATATAAAATGGAAGTTTGCATAAAGGAATAGAAGAAAATGATATGTGGTTTGGCCGCTAAGAAGAGAAGGCGGGCCGTACTATTCTGCGGCCGTGGAGAGAATTACGTTATTTACGTCCAAATCCGCGTAATAGCTTTTGTGATAGTGCAACTGCGACCGCGCCACTGGGTAATAAGTTTAGTCTGCATTCACTCTACTCGTTTGTTAGGAGTTTAGCCAGAACCACGAGCAGTGATATATAACTATTAATAAAGTGGTTTAGGTGAAGATATTACAAATACGTATGAATGTAAACGTATGAGATGACTTAAATTATTTGCGAATTTTCAGGGAATAAACGAAAATACTGCGCTTAAGCCAATTATTAAAAAGCCAAGTATTGCCACGTGTTATTATAAATTAAGATTAGCTATACATTTTTGTTTTAGTCGTTTACCAAGTAAAAAAAATATCATGAAATGAAAGTCAAGTCTGTTTGAATTCTTCCTGAGGCCCTTTTTTATCTACCATTTTTATTAACTACCATCGTCTTCTATATTGTTGAAGTACCGAGAGTTTTAACTTTACCGAAATTTCGAAATTGGCAGTTTTTTGTCCAACTTCTTGCCATTTAGAATAATACATTGGAAACTACATAACCGATTTTGATATCGTGTAACCTATAGTCCATTATGGGAACAGGCAAGCTATATATATGTAAAAAAAACCTATAGAAATCAGTCCAATGGTTCTCGAGTTTTTAACACAAAGACAGAGAGGGGTTGCATATTACAATATATAGAGAAGAAATATTGTAGGACTATTTAAAACTGCTTACTTCGTCTGGATCTAGAGAAAAATATTTTCACGATGAAAGCCGTCGTCACCGTCCGTGTTGCCAATATTCGACAAACATTCATCTTCAATTTCTGAGATGCATTCTTCTAATTCATTATCAAATCAATACTTATTTAGCTGTTTTTATCGTCATTAAATATCAGCTACTGATTCATATAGGTCTGGCTATCCATAAAAACACCTACTTTGGGTTATATTACATGAAAAATCAAACTACGTCGTTATTACATACTACTACGTCGTCATTATTTCGTTTTTTTAACAGGATATCCGTATTTATTTCTACATAGTTTCTCCCAGATCAACATCAACATTGGGCCCTTTGAATGGTATATTTCTGGACAATGGCCTCCTCAAATTTCTCCCGCACTTGCCATTCTTAAGCCCTCCTCATCCAATCTCGTCTTCCATGCTGTCTGATACTACCTATAGAGGTGGACGGTCCAGCCGTGGTCGCGACTCTTTATTCAGTCGTGGTGTCCATTCGATCATTTTTCTAGTCTAATCATCCATTCTCAAAATGTATATAGGTAATCTCTACTTGCATCGTGTAATGGTTCCCACCGTGTCTTTTTTCGGATCCATTCTTTCCATTAAAATTTGTGCCCCTCTAATCTTCTCGGAGGATTGTTGCGTAAGAGTCATGGTCTTCGATTCGAAAGGAAAGACAGGTAAGAATTATTGCTTGAATACTTTGGTCTTCAGGTTTATGGTGACTTACTTTCCAGGCTTGGAAAATTCGCCACTCGATTTCTGCTATTTGGTTTTTCGCCACCCAGCATTTTGTTTCTGGTCTAGAAAAATATAGTGGCTTACAAATTTATCAGATATATTATGCATAGTATGGTACTGCTCTATTTGAAGGTTGATCATGATCTTTGTCTTTGATATGTTCAACTTGAATCCAAAATTATGCGATTCCTTCTTTAGTTCTTCATTCGTGGATATCATATCCACTATTACTGGAGAGCATAACCAACTCGACTCGACCGACGAAATAAGATAATAAATAAAATTAAAAATGATGTATTATTTTTGACGCTACATTATAAGATATATTATATGCAGAATCTGTCTAACTATGCTAAAGCCAGTACTAAGGTATACTCAAAATAGCTTATGATTTTCTACCTTGTCCATTCTTGTTTCTAGTGTCGACTGAAAACGTTTCGAAGGCTGCAATAAGCAACTTTAAAGAGATATATTATTGCCTTGTCGTATTCGTTTAACCTTATCTCAGATAATACTTTCAAATTACTATCTCCAATTTAGCATTGATATATATATATGTATATGCGTACTTTGTAGGAATAGACAGAGATAAATCCGGTTGCGATCCGTATGTAAGTACAAGTGGCGCTGCAGTATCGGCAAGATTTATTGGTGTTGCACGGCTTAAAGCGGCGACTGAACGTGTATCTTCGGAGGTGGATTTATGGCTTTCCCATGATAAGTAGTTTTATCGGTCATCTTGGCTAGCAAATTTGCTAATAATAGTGGCGACAGAGAGAATACCGCTCTAATTTGTACCAAAGCTACGAGTCTCGTGCAATTGTTCTAATAATATTACTTTCTAACCCATGAAGGGTTGAATTGTAAATATAATCTTTTAGATGGTTAAAAGGGACTGCATAATATGTATTGTAGATATATTTAAAGATTTATTTCTGTTGTTTCAGAAAGTTACAAATTTTGGAAAGCTGGCGCAAGCAGGTAAGTAAAAATGTCTAATGTTTATTATAAACTTTGATATACAGGGTATGTCAGATAGGTGAATGTTATTTTCATATAATTATATATAATATTATTTCTATATAATTATATGTAATAGTTATTGAAAGGATCATAACTATAAATATTATTGAAAGGATCATTAACAAAAACCGTATCGCTCCCTATCAGATGAACTATTCTTCTTCTTCTCGAAGTACCTCTCCATTACTGGAGGTTGGCCGTTAGCTCTGAATACTTTTGTCGGTCTTGCGCCATCCGGAAAAGCTATTCCGTACTGGTGATCCCGGTCCACTCTCTGACATTGCACAAACACGACTTTTTCCTCCTTCCATGGCGTCGTGTACCCTCAATTTTGCCCATCAATATCAGTTGGAGCAGCTGAGATCTGTTATGCCGCAGCACGTGCCCCAGATAAACTATACAAAGAACGGAGACGAACTATACAGACGAACTAGACAGGTTTTAATATATTAAACCCCGCGTCAACTATATTTACGATTGGTTCTCGGACGCTAATGAAAAATATCTTAACAGGCTTAGGCAAAGATAAACAAGAGCATAGATGTAACCCAAGTCAAACAAACAGACACGAATTAAGACTGCATATGGACAGGGATATTATATTTACTTAGGACCAAAACTTATAACTTGTTTCCACACATATAATAAAGACCTTAAACGCTACTGAATATCAATACATCTGCTATCCGGTAGTACAAGGAATCAGTGCGAGAGTTTGTTGCACAAATCGTGAAGTAGTTCTATGTATTTTAGATAATATTACCTAAATTAACAAAAAAATAAATAATAATAACTTAATTTAATTTAAGCATTTATCGTTGTTTGCTCCATTTCGTTACAGGCAAATGTCAAGTGAGGTGGAATAATCCCGAAAGAATTAGGTTAATTACTACATTTAACTTATTATGTAGTCATCTGTTTTGTTTTAATATTAAGAGTTAGTGATATGACAAGATAACGTGTAACAACAATAATGGAGTAGATAAATAATTTAAAAAAAAAGTTTGATAAAGGTCTGAAGTTTAAAATAATTATTGTTTTATTTCGAAATATTCTTAAAAACATTGAGTAATGTGTAAGGAAATATTGATAAAAATAAGCAAAACGGCTTTATGAATTTTATATTTTAATTTTAAATTAAGATATCCTAATTTATTTTTCGATAAATTGACGAATCCTCTAAAAGGGCTAGAAATTCTCTATTATTCAGTTTTCACCAAATTTCAGCGAATAATTTCAGCATATTTTTTTTTAAATTTTGTCGCCTTAAGATATTGGTTTGACCATGCCATGAAAAAAGTGCTTTTTGGCGTGTACGAGGTCTCATCGAAAATTTGTTACTAAATTGTAAATATTATTATATTATTCTTTTTAATTCGTATTCAGTATAAATAGTCCATTTATACTTGAACCTATAAGTTAATAGAAATAATCTTAACATATATCTTGTAATTTAATAGTCATTACGTGCTAATTTTGTACTCGCTATTAAAACAACACCTGTTTTTTTTAAATGTATAAAATGGTTTTTTTAGTAACGCATTTGCGACATTTTTTCCCGCAGAATGTAATAGGTACCTACTGCCAAAAATATTCAGTGATTCTAAATCTGTATTTACTCACGTCTGTTCTTATTTATTATTAAGATGGCCAATTTCATAATTCAGAGTGAAATCTCGCGGGATAGCGCCGCTGTCATATAAATGAGAGACCGGAAGTGCGTAGCGTACCCCCTCTCCCGAGCGCGTCGTTTCCGGCTCGCCCGCAAGGGAACAACCGACGCCCGACGCCGACGTCGACGTCGCGGCGCTCTCCACGTTTCCGCTCCATCGTTCTCTCTCCTCTTCAACAACAGCCGACAAATCTACCGAGATCCGCCCTTGGGAAACTTATTGTTCTTTGTTCTTTGATTACACCTATCCGCGCTGTGGGCGATTTAATTCAGGCACCGCACGTTCTTGCTTCTTTGGTTTTCTCCTTATACAGCTTCTGTTCTTACACTTTTAAGTTAGGGTCTATTCGATTTTATTATAAGCCTGTATATTATTGTCTAGCAATGAAGAATCGCTGGTAAAATTGCCGTCTTATATTTCACTTTACAAACCTACCAACCGACGAGGCAGTAGTAGTAGTGGAAGAATTGTGAACGCATCTATTTTTTTTTCAGATGAAGACATTTTGACAACCCTCGAATCGATTAAGATTGTTTCCAGGCTGAAATCTGTCTGTGTGTTTGCCTGGCTTTATTCCTTTTCGGGAAATTGGTTCACTAAAGGGCGCGCTGGTCATACTTCAATCTCGAAATTTTAGACTTAGATACATGAAATTCGGTACACTGGTATCTTTTTGGGCCGAAATCACACTGTTAAATTTTAATTGGAATATCTTATATACAAGCGACACAAATAAAATTTAAATTCCCCTATAAATGTATGAGGGAATCAAATATTTAAATTTGCGGCTTCGCGCGTTTGACATCGCGCGACTTAACTTCGAAATCTTTATTGCGTTGTGTCGCTTATACGAAATTCTAAATTTTAACGACGACGCGCGCTTGCAATTCAATTTTTAAATTGAATGAAATGACGTCCGTGGCCAATTTCCAGAAGAGTCTTAGGTTGACACAGCCGTTTTTTTACATTCTTGGTGATTTTGGATAAAATAAAAATTGGCATCATGACCAATTGAAATTTCACGAATTGAAATTTCCACTATGCACTTATCATAAAATTTCTGGACTAATTGCAACATTTCATTGTCATGCGTAAGTACTTGTTTATTTATTACTAAAAAAAAGTCTACTAATAAAGCATTAAAAAACGAACCGACTTGAAAATGGACTTTACAAGTCGTACAAAAATGATTAAAAAAAAATCTTTTAAATTTTCCTTTGGAATGTAATTCAAGAATTTCTTTTATTTATGCGGTATTAAAATGTAAACAATGCTTATATATTTAGTTTTATGGAATTGAATATAGCGTATAATTTTCTCTCTTCTCATAAGACTTATTACGGCAGGGGTGTATATTTAAGTAAATATATACATACATATATACATGCGGGGTACCTGGATAAATATGAGTCATAGAAAAATGCACTAATATATAACTAAACCTACGATTGCACACATTTTATTTTAAAATGTTGGTATTCGACAAAAAAGAAATACCCTATAAACCTTACCTTAAAATAAACGGAGATGGTATTTTTTTCCTAAATTAATTTTGTATGTTTTTTTTTGCGGAGTGTACATTAAATATATAAGCAAAAATACTATATTTCAGTTTCATATATAGAAATTAAAATTCTTAGAATTATCCCCCTAAAAACTTAAATGAAAATTTATTTTTAATTTTAAATCTATTCTGAAAAAAATCCATGCGAATATACTTGCAGTTTCGATGGCACATCATATACTATGATCCTGACATCATTCATATCATATACCAATCCCCCTCGCCTTCACTTCCACCTTCACTGCAGCCCCCTTAAAATATCCTGTCATCTATTTAAAAATAAATGATTAATATTTTCAGCCTTCATCATATTTAATACAATTTTTCGATAAAAATATTTTTTTTACCAAAAGATATATTTACCCATCTCCCCCCCTTCCTTCCCTTTCATATTTCGATATATTTTTCTAAATAATATATTTTTTGTCTACTCGACTTATGCTTCAATTTGACATGTTACATGAATATATTAGGAAATATTTTGAAATTCCTTCCCCGTATATTCCTCCTCCTCCCACATACCCCTTTATATTTTATTTTATATTTGCCGATAAGTTATTCTGAAAAACATCGTTGGCACAAAAAAAATATTGAAATCGCCACAGTCGTTCTAGAGTTATGCGGCAACAATTCACACAGACGCACGGATGCACAGGCGTACATACAGAGACGGGTAACACTGATAACATTCTTTTGTTTTGAAGTCGGGTCATATTAACTTGTTTCGCAAATTCAATTTCGTGCACTTGTGGTGTTTGAAAGCCGTCCGTTTTCAATGTCAAAGATTAAATGGTAGGGGATTTTGTCAAGAGTTTTTTAGGTTTCATACCCCGCTTAACAACAGTCCTAAGATTCTAACGACAACTAGAGCTGTCGACTACAACGGGCGAACCCCCGCACCTCAGGAAGTTTTAACGATATTTTAATATCAATATTTGATTTCAAATTATCAGTAGATACAATATGCAAAAGTCATAACCTATTGATCGTTCTGTTTCCTGTGAGGTGAGCGCAGAAGACTTAGGACAAAAACTTAACGACAAATATCCTACAGGCGGCTGGATTTTATGATAACACCACATGGTAGTATTCCGTCAGCCACCCATCCAACTACTGATCACGCCCGACGCTGCTTAGCTTCGTTGGTCCGACGGAAACTAATGTTTCAACGCGACAAAAAATGTTAGATATCAAAATGTCTTTTTATCGTGTGAAATTAATGACTTGTAATTGAATTAATTAAATTTGCAGAAAGGTATTTTTTTATTTTTTTTAGTATTCAACAGAATTTATTATAAATCCTAAATTCATGGGAAAAGAGCGCTGTGAACGTATGGAAATTAGGATTGATAAGTCTGACTTGAAGTATTATAATAATATGTTAGTGGAAACAGATCCGTTTCAAATTACGGTTGAGACTTGTCGAAACATTGGGCTAACAACTCCTAAATTCATGGGAAAAGCAAAAACGTTTTGAATCACCTTAAGAATGAGCGCTGTGAAAGTATGGAAATTAGGATTGATAAGTCTGACTTGAAGTATTATAATAATATGTTAGTGGAAACAGATCCGTTTCAAATTACGGTTGAGAATTGTCGAAACATTGGTCAACAACTCCGACCACAGAATCAAGCAATAATGGATATTTCTTATATTATGGCCTTGATTCACCGTCGCCCCTACCGCTACGGCACTGACTTTAGCGGGGAGATAGTTACTGTCTGCTTTTTATATATCAGAAAAAAATAAAAAAGTATACAATGATTTTTTTTCAAATTACAAAATATATGGCCATACAGTCATGATTCGCTGGTCAGAATATTTGTTTTTAGCCATAAGTCTATAATACCAGCGCTGTGTTCTAAATTTATGTAAAAACTGATTCTGTTCAAAAAAACAAGCCTTCGGCGCAACAGGAGGAGTCCACTCCTGCTTTCGAAGGTTTAACTGAATGATACAACCTTAGTTTTTTTAATAATATTTGTACATATGTTCCGATATTTTTTGTAGTATGTGTAAAGTTGTATATCATTTGGGTTGTCTTTTGTTTGCTTATGAATCTTGTCACGTTTTTTAATACAAAATAGAAGGCCTTCCGTAATCCACGGTTTGAGTTTAGTGTGTACTTTCCTTTTTGTGACTTTCTTATTAGAAGACGAGTCTTTGAGACATTGAGTCATTATGTTTAGGAGATTATTAGCTGCAACGTTTGCCTCTTTTGCATTTAGTACTGAAGTCCAATTTGATTTTTTAATTAAATCCAATAGCTTAACGTTATCTATGACTGGGTTACTGACTATCGGATGGGTAGATTTTACTGTATTTCTCGATATACAGAGTCCAGTGAGGTAATGGTCTGTGATTGAAGTTGTCAAGATAAATGATTTTACTAGTAGTTTAGATCTGACCATGAAATGATCAATACAACTGGATTGATAACGATCTACTCTTGTAGCTTTGTTGATTGCAGCTGTCATTCCAATTTTGGCCAGCATGTTGAGATAATCCTTTGACTGTGCATGCCGATTATTAATGATATTAATATTCGTATCTCCGGCTACTATTACACTGCTTCCATCATGGGAATACTGTTGCAGCACATTGTTTAGCGATTCTAAGAAGTTAGAAATGTTTGTTTTGCTAGGCGTCTTGTACATTGCAAAAAGATTATTGGTTTTATTTATAATATGCAGGCAGTTGCTCGATAATTTTTTCCGTTACTATAGCACTAATTTCTGATTTTATGTAGACCATAACCCCGTCATTTTGCAACCTAACATTTTTTGTGTAGTGACATTTGTATCCATTTAATATTTTGGGTACATAGAAATCACTGATCCAACATTCGGTAAGAATCAGGATATCCACTTTATTGTTAAGTTGGTGCAGTAAAAGTAGAAAATCATCGAAATTTTTCCTAATGCTACGAATATTAAGTGATATTATTTTAAGATGTTTCTCGGATTTAATGTATTTTTTACAATTATTAACTGAATCAAAGACTTTACAAGGGATGCTTTCATAGTCGTCTAAGCAATCGATGAAATCAGCCATTTCTATTGAAATAGAATAAAAAAATGAGAAATAGAATAAAAAAATGAAATAGAATAAAAAAATGAAATAGAATAAAGAAAATGATTCCTATTTGAAAAGTAATTTTATTCTATAAAATAATTTAAGATTTGTTGCAGACTGAACAAGGAACAAAATGATTATGAAAATATGGTTTTATAGTAATATTAAATTTAAATGACACTAAGCTCTTCATTCTTTTATTGCTCATATTTTAAATTATTTCATTAACATTCTGTTGTTGATTCGACGTTTGCTTTTATTATTAATCTAAGAAAACAAATGGAAATCTGTTACAAAATAATTTAGAGATTTAAAAAAATGGTTTCATTCTGCTACATGAGTGGGACAGAATGGTGTAACCAAATGTTTTTCATCCTGTTTCAAAATGTAAAGTTCGTTGATACAAATGTTATATTTAATGAATAGTCATCATTTCTATTCATAGAAATAACTCATACAACTTATCTCGTCTCAGTTGTAAAAGATGTTTAAAACAAATCAAGAGACTTCTTGATAATTTAAACAGCCAAAAGATGATATCTAATATTAGCAACACGACAGCACCTGACGTTACTGAAGCATTCTATAGACGATTCGGACAACTTAATATGTCTCATTTACCATTCTGTCCCACTACCACGTTCCCAACGTCTTCCCCCTATACAACTGAATTAATTTGTGATTTATATAAGGATCTTGGAAGTATTAAGCGTTATTATATTATCATATCCACAGCAATAATCAGTTCAGTGATGCAAACATATTTTTTTGCATACATATTTTTGCATACATACATATATGTATATACACCTTAATTGCATATATATTTTTTTCTACTTTAACTTTTACTTTATTTGTTTGTTAACAATACATATGTTTTATTTAGAAATATTTAAATATTAATCGCCTTCGCCAGTTCGCGAGTTACAAACATACAGTTGGTATAACACAGCACAGCCAGAAACAGACCTTCTAGGTCTAGTTGGTTGTGCGATTTCGCTTCATTCGAATATGCTAGCATATTTATATGCATGAGCTATGTTTTTCGCTATAATAATGTTTGTTTTTAATTATTCCTCATTTACAACATTATGCATGTCCTTGTATTTTTTCTTGTACGTTACAAATAAATAAATAAATAAATAAATAAATATTACTATTACACGTAAAATAATTTATAACAAACTCCAATAGTGTAAACATGCCTTCTGAAAGTCTGTATTTTAATAACCGTTCATCAGAAGGTGTTTTGCATGCAGACGTATGAAAGGGTGGCTTTTAGCTAGGAGGGAAGTTATGGTGGTATGAGGGACGTAAAGAGCGAGAGGGTGTGTGACTGCATCAAATTGTCGTGCTGTATGGTTATCATATGCAAGATCACGTTCAGAATGAAGTGTCAAATCATCGATTCCGAACAGACAAGACTGATATGGCTTGAGCATTTCGACGAGGCGGGTTCAGCAATATAATTATTAATCTATACTCGTATAATACTAGCCAACAAAATTTTACTATTTTTCTGTTCACCTGGGGAACGCGGAATCAAGTTTAGCTCTTGTTCTTTAGTTATTTAAGATTTTCAGAATTGCCCTTAAAAGCCTATGCATGTATTTACCTAGTAGTTCTCCCTCGGAGGAAGGTCACTGATTGCGCAATCGCTTGTATTTTGTTGCCGGTGATTCCCTGATAAGAGTCCATCAATAATTTGCTAACATTGATTCACTCCACTTTTCCTTGTGTCTTTCTTCCAGGTCCGAAATTTCTTGGTGAAAGCATTCGCCACGTTCGTCGCTAACAGCACCACAGTTTTTGGGGAAAAAGTCCAAGTGTGAATGTAAAAAGTGTAACTTTAAAGATATGTTACACCCCAATCTATCGTAGCACTGCAAACGATTTTCCGCAAGATCCTTATAGTGTTCTGCCATATGATCTATCCAAGGAAATTTTTGGACTCTTAAACAAAAGAATCCAAGGCTAACTTCTCATCACTTTTGAGAATGTTATTGAAGTTTTTATCCTTAAGCGTTATATATACGTATCTGTGGACCAACAAAAACCCCTCTTTTAATTTAGCTTCACTGAGACGTGGAAATTTCTTAGACAAATACAAAAATGCTTCCCCGTCTTATATATCGCGTTTACAAAATTTTTCATAAGGTCTAGTTTTATGAAGAGCATGGAGTAATTTTTTTTTTGATTCGACAAGGAGGTCCATATTAAATATTGTTTGTTCCAAATTTAACTGATTGACGCACAGGCCAACCCTTCTCTCTGTAATAAGTCTTCCTTCTATCTGTGTAAAAGCTTATCATTAACTGATACGCACCCCCCCCCCCCTGTATCGAAAAGTACACTTAATCGGGGATTTTCATGATCATCGTTTTCGTGATCAGCGCAACGTGGTCGTTTTAGTACAGAACAACTGCATTTTTTTTATATTTCTTGTTTGGGGCATTTCTAAGGTCTTTGTGAGTCTTGTAGCACTGCGACTATTGCTGATCTATTGTGTTCGCTACCTGCTATAGTTCTGCGCTAAGCCTCGTGTCATTTAAGAACCGCAACAGACTTTTGGCGCCAGATTGTTTTACCTCCTCAGGTTGGAGGTAATGACCACCCAAGTGGGTGTATCTTTACGCATCAGCGGACCACACTGACACATGAGGTGCAGGGTTATTTTCTCTGCCTCTGGCAGAACCCGCACATTTTCGTGTCCCGGAGCCTGAGGTAGTACAAGTGTTTGTTCAGGCCACAATGCCCCTTGAGCGCCTTCACCAGTATGCGTAGATTGTTCCTATTTAGAGATATGGCCTCACGGGCAACCTAACGGTTGTAAGCCTTAATTAGCGCTTTGGAATGATTTAAACCTGGCGTGTTGTTCTAGTGGGTGACGGATTGTTTTAATCATATTTTTTGAGCATTAGGTTTGACAGGCTTTTTGGTACGCCACAGTAAGTTTCGGGGCCGTATAACGTTCCCTTTGCTCTCGTATTAGCATGTTCGTCGGATTTTTCATTTCCGTTGATTCCTGCATGGCCGAAAACCCATATTAGAACTACCCTGTTCTTGTCGCCCAGGAAATTCAGTAGTGACACGCTGTTTTGCACCAGCTTTGAATATTCAGCTTTGAAACACCAGCTTTGGTATTCGAGGCTAGTGCCATATGAACTGCCTCGTTATCGAAGTGGATATAGACACGGTGGTTGGCGTAGTTCTTATGGAGGTTGATATCCGCACATTCAATAATCGCGTATACCTACGCTTGGAATATGGAGGCGTATTTCCCCAAGTTTACACTACTTTCGAAGTTTGGTCGCTCTTCATATATCCCGCAGCCTACGTCAAGTCCCGGTTTGGACACTTCAGTATACCATTTAAGGCTACCGGCCTCCCAGTGCAGTTAGTTTTTTAGTCAGTCGTCTATGGGCGGCGGCAGTTCCACTGTAAAAAGTTTTCCAAACAACTGACTTTGTTCTTGTTGCATTTTCACTGTTGGCCAGTGTAATCGGCCGTATTCGCTTTCTTTTTGATTGCTTGCTTACATGTTTGCTTGATTTCAATTCTTGATTAAGCGTAAACTTGAGCAAATATGTATACCTACGCGAAATAAAAGTTTAAAGACATACGTTCCTTTATAAACTTTGTATCTATCGTATCTGTGTTCTTGCTTGCAGAGGTGTTAACGTGTTTTTGCGAATCGAAGATATCGCAAAGATTTGATCCTCGGCTTCGCACTATAAGTGTATTATTGAGGTATTTTGATATTTCAAGGTTGTTATCGATTTTTATGTCATTTTTATACAAGTTCTCTTTATATAATATGTTACATGTGTTACTTCCTGATGACATAAAGATTTAAAAAATCTCGTAAACTTTACATCTTGATATAATACGCATAAAGTTGTCTCTCTGTACTCGTATCTTATTGCTCCTCAACCAATTGTGATAGCTACACAAGACCTCAAAGCTAACAAAAAGGAGCATTTTTGTAAGGATGCTTTTTGTAAAGTTGCTGTGTAAATAGATTTAATATTAAAAGTTGATCTGAGTAGGTATTGGTTTTTTTTTATTTCTAGGAAACTTTGAAATATACACCAATATCGACTATGGATTTCGATTTCCACATATAAATTTAATAAATATATGAGTCATCACTTCACTTTTAATTTATAAACTATTTAAATGCCGCATGAGTGGTGGTTTTCTCACTACATTTAACTGGTTACAACTGTGTTTACTCTTTACTTATTATATAGACGTTTTTTACAATTTAAGCTTTACCGAAAGATGGCATAACTAACAGTGATTACTTAATTAGAATCTGTTCCGCGATTGCGACAAAGTGCGGATAAAAAGTCTGAAAACGGCACGTACGGCTATTTTCCATCATTTTAATACTTAACTTGCCACTGTTTAGCCCGCTTTTTAGACATTTACATAGTATTTATTAAACCTTCCTAGAAACTTGCCCTCATAAGCGATGGAAACCGCATCAAAATCCGTCCAGCGGTCTTTGAGTTGATCGTGATTGAACAGACAATGAAACAGACGCTTGTTGTTTTTTATTTATTATTTCGATTTAAATGGCAATTTTGTTGTTTCGGTCAGGAAATTAGGTAATTTCGTTTAATTGTTTATCATCTAGCAGTTAATGAATTGATCATCTCGGACATCTCGGACATTATCTTATTGGACTACGTTGACTGAACCTATGGCCAATGTCTCTATATGTAAACTTAGCAGAACTGCAAAGAATTCTAAATGTCTGTGCTAGATTTTGTTTGACTGTACCATGTTTCTCGACATTATGTATCCCCAATTCTTAAGCGAGTCATCACCAAATATAAGGGAGTGGCGAAAATCCACCTAGCCTCTTATGTGTAGAAGATAGCGGGATTCAGAGAATCTAAGTACCTAAGTAATTATGATGTGCTGGTGTGGCGATGCGCATTCATATCTTACAAGAGCAAACAGTCATCTTGCTGTCATTCTCAACCACAAGAAATGTTCCATCGTTGTTTCTTTTACTATTCAGCGATAGTCAACCACCTAGGTTGACTATCACTGTATGGAGATAATGGGCCCAGTGCAGTTGAGCCATTATTACCCATGTGTTAGGGTCAGCCGAACTCACAGGTCAACGCCCATCCAACCAGAAGTACGAGCCTGGGTAGGACTTTGTGCCTGCTGGCCATTTCCCTAAGAATCGTCCTTTGGGTGCTCATGGACGGTATCAGCCAATCAACTGTGCATTCCGACTGATATCCGGGGAAGTCTGGAAACGGCTTTATTTCCTTCAGAGAGTGAGTGGTTGTTAATCTTACGGCAACTGCTCTCGAAACGACCAATCGGCTACCCGATAACGGATGAACAGCTGGACAAAGGATGTTGTGGTTCGCGATATATTCGGTAGACACCGAATCACCGCTACCTAAGGGAGAGGAACGCGCAAGCGATCCCGAACCTGTAACCAGTCGGAAGGCCGAAAAAATCTGGCTGTAACTGGAAGTAAGGGCGCGAATGTCGGCCCTCTGTTTCTCGCAGTAAGGCGTAGGCTTCTTACAGGCGAGTGGCGTAACTAGACAGTGCACTGTCTCGCCCTAAGTGTTCTTCGCTCATCTCAAGGGAGAAAGAACGATCAAAAATCGTTAAAACTTCCTGAGGTGATGGGTTCGCCCGTTGTATTTGACAGCTCGAGTTGTCCAGTGATTGTGTGGAATCAACTGGGGGCGGCTCTACGGACAATATCTCAACCTCAACCATATAATTAAGCTCTTTTAAATAATTCGCAATTACTACACACAAGTATTTCCCATTATTTCTCAAACTATCTATTTATTTGTGTATATATTAAATATTATTATAATATTAATTACTTAATTTTGCATCTTTTTATTTCAACCAACGAGGTGACTATTGAATATGGGGCTTTTTTCTGAGGTTTCATATTATTTGCAGTGTTTGTAGAGAGATCTTGCAGCCTATAAAAATATTAATTAATAAGGTTTTTCTTTAACTATTTTAAGATGCATGATTGTGATTTATATATTTGTTCTGTAATTTCTATAATTATTATCTGCATTTAATACATTTTTAATATTATTAAAACACATTATCCGCCTAGTTTTTTCTCCTTTTGATTATTGATCAAGTAATTTTACTCTATCCATACCGCGAACTCCTATCAGACTCGTCTCAAAGAGGCGCATGAAAAAGAGTAGAATATGTACCTACATATATATCGTATGGTAATGTACATGACACGGTATCAATACTACTCGACGATGCAGTCGACCAAAGGATTCTGTTATAACGAGGGTAGTCTCTGACAGGCATCATAAAATCCAAACAGATTCATGCAATTCTTCAGTATACATATAAATAAGCATGCGAATGTTGGAAAGCTTTGCAAATGAAACATGTATTTAGATAATAACAAGACGGTTAAATTTGCTCTAATCTCTGATTTTACATGTGTTGCGGTGGTGAACGGTTTCGTGCAGCTTGGGCCATAAGATCCATTTTGTTCTCGGATCGGCCCAACTCACGATTCAGCTCCTATTCAGAAGCCTCCTCGAGTGGAAGGCTACCCTGGGTAAGACTCCCGTGTCTCAGGCCTCAGAGCTGGTGGACCGATTTCACCCGGCGGGATTGCATCCCGGCGCCACTAGACGGTAAGATATTGCCACTTGGCAATAGGCCCACCACATTGTACTCTTATGTGTGTGCAATAAAGCTTTTCAAACAAACAAACAAACGGTTTGCGCACCGGTTGGCGAAGCCAATCGGTTGTGCATTCTGACTAATTGCTGAAGGGGTCTGGAGACTATGGAAATACACTGTTTCCTAAGCAGCGAGGAGTGGATGATTCACCTGATATCATGCCACTCTTGAAATGACCTTGGGTCACTCGATCCTGTGTGGCACTACGGACAAATTTTCAAGTTTTCTATTTCACCGGCGGGTACATATCAAATTTTGAACCACATGTGGAAAGTATACATTTCCTTTGATAATATTATAAGCGTGTATAAGTATAATGGTTGCATCGAGCCTGCGAACTTCAAGTGAATTGTGATTCATCATACCGTAAATCATTGGATATAAACCAATTTTCAGAAAGCAAACATATCTCAACAATTCTACGGATACACTCCATCAAATACAGATACGTTTTTTACGAGTTGTACACTAAGAATTCTCCACTGCAATTTTTACGAATATCCTAATATGAATTCAATGAATTCCAATACTATACATTCTTTTACCAACGTGTTCTATTCGTCAAGAGGTAGAGCTTATTAAATTTAGGGTTATGTACTTACAATCGAAAATGGGAGCCGCAATACTAGGATGACTGTAAAATCACATTTTCACAGCTCTACGATTCTAATGCAGCACTACGATCACTATTTATGTTAACAACCCAGTATAAATCTTTAAAATTGCTCGTACGTTTCAGCTTACTACTACTAATTTTGTCTTAGCTGCATATTATTATTATAAAACACGACGTCCCTATTTCGCTTTTTGTTTTCGATTATTACTAATTAAGATACGCTGAATAAGGGCAATTAACAAAAACGATATCTATCTATACGATCGCTAAGATTTCCGAAACCAATGTGCCGAGGTTATGCCAAGCAATTAGGTAGTAAATAAGGTTTTAGTATCTACTGGCTTGACTTGTACATTACAGTGCAAGAACAAACGATTGTTGTGTGTCAGCTTGCGGACAGCGTTCCCGGTTGAGAAAAAAGTATTTGTCTGTTTCTACTATATTATACATTTTAAGTATAAATAAATATTTATCTTAGTCTATCTTAAAAATCTAATGTTTTCAGTTCACAGCACTACATTTCATACATAATTGAATTGCTGAAAGCATTTTAAAACGACCGACAAATTTTCCCCTCGCTGTCATACTGTGAATATAATAAAATATATGATTTTTTCTGTGTATTTACTGCAAATATGTTGATATATAGATATGCGATAAAAACACCACTTGAAATATATTTATTTTCGGATCTCAAGTTGCCGACAAAAAAAAACCGCCCATGCAAAGTATTTTATTTTATATCAACGGAAAGCACATCATTGGCGCATCGGAAAACATATAATATTTTATGATCACCTGAATTTTATTTAAGGTAAGGCAGGCGTTTAAAATAACTTTCGGAGTCAGCGCCGGGACAAGCAAGCGGATTCAAATAAGTACTACATGTTTTTGGGAGTAAAGGTAGTATGAGATATTACAAATAATTAAGGCTAAACTAGATCAACCATGTTTCAGAACGAAAAAGAGCTCCTATTACATTTTATTGGCAAAATCGTTCTAATATTTTAGTTTACATTGATCACGTGACAGCTGACGATAGAAACGGACACCGTACAAGGTATGATGTAGATATATTGTTTAAAACCCCATTTTAGGTTCGTGATACCTGTAAACGTGGAAATTGGATTAGCTTAAATTGTACCGCCATAGCTAAGAGTCAGCCTTAGCCCTCCTGTCCACACACGTTTTTTGCCGTGAATAACTACGGTTAACTGGCCGTGTCTAAACACGGTCGTCAATGTTGTATAGTTCAATACTATGGAAGCTTGTCGACGAATACGGCAGTAAAACGGACGGCGGCGCCGCCGTTTCTGTGGACAAGCTTCCAAAGCGATCCATACAACACTGACGACCGCACCTAGACACGACGAATTAACAGTAGATGTACACGGCAAAAGACGCAAGTGGACAAGAGGCCTAACGCGGTTCCACTGGTATACCAGGGGGCAAATTAAATATACATAAGTAAAGTATGAATTCCAGCTCCATAATGGTGGGGATGAGTATAACCAAAAGGCATTAAAAACTTTAGTTTCTAGCTCATTTCATATAGTGAATAATGAAATGAGCTAGAAACTAGAGTGGAAAAGAGCAGAGTAATATTCTTATTTTATAGGCTATTTCGCTATTTTATGCTCCGGCTCACTTGCTTCCAGATTATATATTTTTGTAATATTCTTTCATAGTTTTTCCTAATCCTTTCCCAGTTTTCCTATTCTTCCCTTATTTCGATTTCCTGCGAAGTATCGTATTGCTACTAGTACTAAGTATAGATAATCTTTTCTATTGATATGATCATGGAATTATTTAAATTATAACAATATATTTCTCGAAGTTTACTACCATGTCGTGTTCAGCATCCTTATAATTAAACCCAAAAGAAAAATCACACAATACAATATAAGGCTACCTATTTTTACTATTTGTGTCTAATTTATTTTCATTGAAAAATATTTTATTCGCACCGCAAAAGACTGCAAAAGTTTTCCATATCTCTGGCATTTCAGTCGCCACTTCGTAAAGTGTGACTATTTTCGGTTCAATTTTCTTCCGGTGTAATTTTCTTGGAAGGTTTCTTCTCATTTTTTAGGTTTTATTGATACCTACCGAACATAGATTACCACGAAATTATTGATACTAATTTTCGTTTTTAAAAATAAAAATAGCAAATAATAGAAACCACTATATTAAGCAGCCGCAATATTCGGAGTCAAATTTAAGTCCATTCTTTCAGTTCATAATATGATCGTTATGTTTGTTTGTTTGTTTGTTTCTACTCTTAGTTGTGGAATTTCATAATGGGCGGGTTTATTGTATATGACAATCTCTTACGACCAACCCTACTATGACGTGTTTTATGTAAGCATGAGTGGAAGTGTGTGTCTAGTTATTGCATTCGATTGACAGAATTAGAAATGCAAGTCGGTTAATTTGTTCCCAATGGAAAATAGTGACCCAGCCAGGAATCGAACCCGGGCCCTTACAATATAGATCAGGCGGTCTAACCACTATGCCACCGTGTGGTCGCTTTAAAAGGATTTTACTTGTCACGTTGTTATTACTCTTGATTTTTTTGCCAATCTCCTGATTTCGTAATCGTATATGGGTAGTAAAAAACCTTATAATGGACTGAAAACGAACACGTCGACAGTTTTTTAAATATTTTTACCTAATTTTCGATCTACATACGTACCTAAAAATATTGATGTACTTTGATATTATTAGCAGTCTCTATCACGCACATCTGTTGCGATACTCTTTATTTCGGCGTAGCCATATTTGTGTGAAAGATGTGGTTTATTAGTTACAATATACGTACAACATGTTCGAATTACGTGGAGCCTTAATTGCTGCAAAATATAACGTAAAACAGGAGATGAGTCTCGATGCTGCCTAAAAAAGTACAAAAATCAGTGGCTTGATAATTTATAGCGATAGGTACTTCACTTTAAAATCTTTCAAAATTATCCTGTTTGTACATTTGTTTGTGGGTTGGATTTCATAGCAAAGATATTTAAAAAATATTTCGTTTGGATATTTTGACGCATTATAACAAAAAAAATCATCATTTGCTTCTTCGTGTTGTAATTTTCTTCGTCGCAAGAAAACTAATCGCTCTTCTTTACAATCAGCGGTTTTAAATAGGGACCTGTTATAAGTATGCAGAAGACAGCTCATTATATTTAAAGACCGTAGTAAGACAGTGCGCGGATGAAACTAAGCATAAAAGAGAGGGTATACGTTCAGCGACGTCAGCATCAGGGTGAAATGGAGCGAGCCCAGCGACTCTTAGGGGTGGCTTAATTAAAATTGACAGTTGGGCCCGCTATCTCTTCACATCAGCTGACGCTCCCGATCCGTGAGGCCGGTCTTTCACAGCAGATCGAACATGGGGTGTTGCCAATTGGAACGAATATAACGAGAAGGAAAATAGAGAAAGAAATAGGCGTAGGAATATGTATGTTATAAATGTAGAACAATATGATTCAGTACTGGTAAGGATGGCTTGATTATTTATTGGGAAAAGGAACATTGATATTTCCGGAAAAGACTTTTATTTGACATTCAAAAGCTTGATATTACAAAATACCTCCTTTTCTCTCTTTTTCATTTCACCTACCTACCTCGGGCTCTATAATATTTTATCTCTTTATGTGATCAATGACTTTTCTATCACTGTTAGTTATCTGTTTTTATTTCGTTTTGTATACATGTTACGTATTATTTTGATTTCATGGTATTTAGACGACACGATGCTCAGCTGTTAGTCTCTGGTTAAATCAGCTGGTCTTCCAGGTTTTGACGATTCTCGTGGTTTCGATGAAGGTTGGATCCTGATCGGGATGAGGTTGGGATGGAATAAGCGCCAATCATATTATATATACAAAATTTCGCGAATAAAACGAAACGTATTTTTTCGAAGAATTATGATTATAATTTCGTCATTCTCTCAGTTATAGATTATCGCTATATCATATGGGCATATTATAAATACGGGGATAATTATAATTTCACAATGATATAAAAGTTGCGCAAAGTGGCGTGAATTACTTTATACGGACCAAGCAGATTCTATGAAAAATCAAAATATATGTCAGAAAACAATTCGAATTTCAAAGTTCAAAGTTCAAAGTTTATTTATTCCAAAAAACCCGGTAAGGGTATAGAACTTACAATTAATAAATACATTTTTTATAATATTCATATTTTAAACATATCATCAACTGGTTATAACTGTATTTTTGTAATTTAATACACCACAAACAGATAATATACAAAAATAGGAAAATATAATATAAAGATAAAATAAAATAATAAGAAAATTATACAAAATACAAAAGAAAAAAAATCTAGTAGCAGCCTACACTTGAATTTGTCACAAAATGAATTGCTATATATTAAATAATAAAAAATATAACTATCATGATATTGCCTATATCAAATTAGTCGAAATTTGCTAGTATGAATTAATAGTCAGGGAGGATAAAAGTTTAAAATAGAAATGCACAGTCTTCAAAGAATCATCAAGATAAAAATATATTATTGCCAAATCCAGCAATATGCCTTGGTGTTGTTTTAATAATAAATGTAAAATAAATCGGACGAGAATATCAGCTTTCATAATACTACTTATGTTTAAAATTTTTAAATCATCAGCGTGGAACATAAAATTTGTTGCAATAGCTCTAATATTATATTCAATATTGCCCACATACCAATAATCGAAATATACTATAATAATATGATTTAATAGTCAGGGAGAATATAAGATTGAAATAGAGATGCAAAGTTGGAGATTTTATGAACGTCCCATTTATGAGAACAACTTTTGAGCAAAGAAATTTCTCATTCACTGGACCAAAATTGTATAACATCCTCCCAGCTCATCTAAAAGAGACACCCACTCAGCAAGTCTTCAAAAAAGATTTAAAGAAGTGACTGCTCGAAGAAGGTAATTTTTTTTATTTTTATTTTTTATTTTATTTTATAGCAAACTTACAGATAGTAAATATATAGTACTAGTATTTTAGAAACATATACAAACCAAACAAATTTACTATCCTATGAACAGTTTGCAATGCTTGCATTACAAATTAACAGAAATAACATGAAAAAATATAATAAAGCTAATAATAATATAAGGGTAAGAAAAGTAATAATTAAATAAGTTGTTAATAAGGTTATTTGGATAGAGCAAAATAGAAGTATGAGTAATTGGATAATAATATTTATTATACATAATATGATATAATACAATAGTATGTTATAACATAGTAATCATATAATACAGTACATTAGGATGGCAGTTAGTGAAATGTTAAGAAGTAGGAAATAGGCTAGGTATGTTTGAGTCTTTTATTAAATTAATGGAATCATAAAATATATCTAATCCTTTACACGATGTCTATTCGACCCGATGTTGTTATTGCAAGCGACCACCGAAAATGTCTGAGAGCTCCTCGTTAGTCGCGGTGGCACATGAAATTGAACTTTTTCTAGACTAGCTGGGCTGTTTAGTCGATTGTGCAAAAGCTTATGGAGACACGTTATATCAGTTATAGTCCTACGTGTTTTTAAGTCTATTAGGTTGAAGTGAGAAAGCCGCTCAACATAACCTTTCAGAGTATTTCTGAGGCCACATTTGTTCGACAGCATACGTGTGAATTTCTTTTGGACTCATTCAATTCTATCGCTGTGAACACTGTAAAGCGGATTCCAGAACACTGATCCATACTCCAGATCCATACTTCCAGATCACTGATCCATACTCCAGATCCATACTTCCAGATCACTAATACCCTGCATTTATTTTTTTAATAACTGTTTATAATTTTTATTTTTTTATAAATTATTAGATATGGTATTATGTGGATTATATATTATTTTTATTAGTATTCGAATATGTTTATGATTACTTTTTCAATTATTTTAATTACCAGTATGTCGTTGCTTTTTTTTAAAGTATTCTTAATTTTTAACATTTAATTTATATGAATTTCTGACATTGTGATTATTTTAGGACTTTTTTAATAGCTATGACTATTTTAACCTCCTCTCTATTTTAACCTCCTCCGTATTTTGAATTTTTCAGGTCTCTACAGTCGTTTTTTTTCACTTTTAGATGCGTATTAAATATAATTTACACTTAGTTATTTAAATTTCTTTTTCATTAACTTAAAAAAAAGAAAAAATGATTTTTAAAGTATTTACATGTAATTTTCTCTATGTATTCAACGACCCTATGTTTATGGAATGTCCGCCCAAGCACAACCTTTGCATAGTTGGTCGACATCTGACAGAGTTTTAGTTAAACGGTATTTTATTTGATATTTCCTAATTGTAATTTGTAACATTTCTTTGTGAATTGATTAGATAAATAAATAAATAAATAATAAAAGTCTGCATAGAGTTTTCATGGTAAAAATATTTAATGTCAATCCAGCGATATGCCTTGGTATTTTTTTTAATTAATAAATAATAATAAATTAGACGAGAATAAAAATGCTAGCTACCATAATACTACTAATGTTGAATATATTAGTCATCAGCGTGGAAAAGATTTTTTATATTTTATTTAAACCCCAATTTAAACTTTTACCTTAAATTGGGTTAACGTTTCCATCATTGCATGTAAATAAAATATCATGATATGTTGGCAGCACCGGGAAAACGACAGGAGAAAATACCATTCCCCTGGGCCGATTTAGAGCGATGAAGGTCGACAGGGGAGCGTCTGCTGTCCCCGCCGCTTCGTCGTAGTGCGAAGCCACAATGGCCGCCAGGGGACGTCCGGTGTCGAAAAACCCACAAGACGTCGTGGACAAAGGGCATTTCTTTCCCTGGGAGATGTCCCATCTGAATGTCTCTCATACAGATGAGTGTTATTGGTGAGATTGTTTCCAACCTGCCATTCTGTGCGCAAGGAACCCAAAGAGTAGCAGTATCTTTTATGCCTACATCAAAGCAGCCGAGAATTTTTTTCGTTGAATAAATGAAATGGTCAATAAATGTACTACTTACTTACAAAAATGGTCTACTTAAGTATTGACAGAATGTAAACCCTGTAAACATGACTTTGTAGTCGCAAATTTGTAACAATATATCCAATTAGTTAAGATTATTTTACTTACAGATAGTTAGATAAAGCAGTGCATTTCAATCTAAGATTTCTTTTTGTTCATTCGTTCGTTAACGTGTCCGGGCCAGGTTAAGGCACGTCTCTTCAAAAGTATGCGGCCTGGATGACCCTGACGTTAGCTTATTGTAGGTCCTGATGAAGGTTGACAGCAGTGTTCAGAATCGAAGGTGGTCTTCATCCTGTAGCGTTTCACAGTTGCATATTGGGTTCTCTGTGTAGCCCCAGTAAACCTGATTGACTCGGCATCTTGTCACCATCAGTTTATTCATACTACGCCAGGTGGTATAGGAGGAATTGGACCATGTTGCTATCTCTTCCTTTACGTCCTCGCCATTAAGTGATGCTACTCCATCAAAGCTCTCTTTGAGTGATATTTATTTATGTATTTTTTTTTAAAGACTGCTAAATCCTCAGGGAAATAACAGCTAAAAGACAGTGAAAACTTAAAAAAAAAATTCACTGCTCTCCCACCCTCATTCATTTAATATATTTGTCGGCAAAAGTAACCATTTACGGTAGTCATTAATTCGAAGACAGTTTAAATGTGTTAATGCCATTATAGAGCATACATTTTCTTATTAGCAATAATACATTAATTAGATTTTTTGAGATTTTTTCTTATTGTTTGAATTTAACTGCAAAACTAAAGAAATGTGAAAGGTTTTTAACTTGCCTAAAATTTCGACAAAATGCTGCCTTAAAAAATAACATAAAACGAAATTGTCTATTAAGTCTACGGTTTCTTAAATAAAATATCCCTGTTTTATTTTCTAAGTCAGTCAGTTGACGATATTTTTAGACAAGTTAGACATTTTATACCCCATTAGATTTGTAGTAAGATTTATCAAAATATTCATTAAAAAATATAGCACGTTGACAATTGAAGATAAAGTGAAAACAATTTTATTATTAAATGAAATATGAAAATATAAAATAGAGAAGATTATGGAATAAAACTTTAAGCACTTATATCATCATTACTTTTTCTAAGTATTCGCAAGTATTTTTTAAGCTATTGCATAGCTTTTATCGCGGGCCTAGGCCAGCGCGGCGACCGAATGAAGAAATTTCTTAACGAAAATTAATGATTTTAAACTGATAATTACGTCTAAACGAGTACTGCTTACGATTCGAAAAAAATATATGTTAAACAAGAACATTTTCCTAATATTCTGAACTTTAAATATTTTAGATTTTGTTTATATTACATAGTGTAATTAATTTGTGAAATTAGGTCTAACCGAACACAAAAACGACTACTACGCAAATACTATCTGGCGTATTATTATGAAACCTTCACCATTTTATAGATAATTTAATTATCTATCTTTTTATCTACGATTTTTTTCGAATAATCCTTTTTTTTTTGCTTTATCGAATAAAAAATTCGTGCGCGGCGCTCTATCGGAAGACGTCGCAGCCGCAAATGATTCGGAATAATTTCAACGTTTTCCGATAGCGCGCAGTTATCTGATATCAGAAAAAATATCATTGCCTAAGTTGTTAAAAATGTTATGCAATAGCTTTACCGCGGCAGTCCCCGAGTGCCACACGTATTTTTTTTTATTTATTTATTTAAAGAAATGCGCATTTTTTAAACTACAGTACATTACATATTATCATTAGAGACTCCTTTGCAAATAGTAGCAAAAAAGAGAGTACCGCAGCCCAGTACTTCTTTAGATCAACACTGCCTAACTAGGCCTAGGCCCGTACTAAGGCAAACGTACCAAGAAAATAGCGGCTTGTGCATACTTCAAACTACATTAAAAGAGAAAAAAATATATGTTCTAAATATATGGTAATATATGGTATGTATGATTTTTTTTTTTTTTTGTACCTTTAATTTAGATTTTACTTATATCTTTTTTAATGTTGTTTCGGCGCTTTCACATGCATTCTTCTCTTAACATTGGAATGGCCGATGGAGTAATTTTGTCTCCTAAAGCCCGAAAAATTAATATTTATTTTCAAAACTGTTGGATTAGAGTGATAACTTATTTTGACTTTTAAGAGTTTTTATACTCGATGAGGAAGATGGTAGAGGAAGTGAGTCATTGTGACTGCCTAGATATGGAATTTAAGATTGTTAATCGTGATATATCGCTTTAATCGTATAATATTTTGTATATACAAATTAATCGTACTACATAGATGAAACAGGTCCGTGTATATGTATCATATCGTATCGTGGGGACAGTATATGTATCATATCGTGTCGGGGGGAACGTTTAACCGGTCGAAAGCCAGCCTTTGCAAGCAAAATACTGCGCTGCAACTTATGGTCGATTTTTTAAAATGAATACTAATAATATCGTTTTTTCATGACTTCCCTCCTGTTACCTAGTAGTAACACTTGTTAATCGTGTATATTATAAATTTATATAATATATACCCGCGAATCTGTCAAACGACGCAAAATGACTATAGGCACTGTTGGCGTCCGATGGGTTAAGAGGGCGCAAGTACTTACAATTTATAAGTTTAAACTAAGGAGTCAAAAGGGCAGTATTCAAATTTTATAAATGCAGATTTGAAGTTGCCATATCGATAAGAATATATTCGTAAAACCCCGCGACAAATGGATCACAGTAAGTTTATTTTTAGTACACGACGTTTATTGAATGTGTCTTCGTAAACATTAGCCTTAACCAGCATTGGCTTATGTGAAAACGACCGACAGTATCTATAACTTAGGAATAATAAAATTGCGGCAGCTTCGTCCAATTTCCGTCTTACTGGGAAAATGCCACTGAAAGCAAATACAAAATCCTGCTTCAAACGGAAAATAACCTCGACAGAATGGTATATATTCATAATGAGACGTCGGCCTCTGTTTCAGCTCGATTAGGCGGCATCGTGCTGAAGACTTAGTAATTCGTGAAGCACGACGTGAAAGCATAAACACAAATCATCGTTATTTAAATATTTTGACGAGGCTGCTGTATTTATTTGCGTAAATAACTTACAACTTGGTCGACAACTGAAAGTCGAGTGAAAGTGACTACATAATGAAGTGTTTGTGACAGTCTTCTCTGGAGTGTTTTGTGACAGTTATAATAATAACAGTCTTTATGCAATGTATCCGTCGGTGATCATGAGTGCGAGTCTCATTTTGAACATATAGCAGTAGTTACTTGAGGCAGCTGCTATAACGTATTTGAATTGGCAGACAATTCAATTCACTTTCATTCTATTTTATTGTAGTTGTTGTGCAATCACGTGGAGTTTTACAAGTATTCATTGCGGCGCCACCTGCCTTTTAGGCGTAGAATATATTTTTTTTAACAAGTTTTCATACAGGTTAGCTAATCGAGTTGGCAATAATTTTAAAAAAATATTTATTCAAAAAATAAAAAAATATATTTTGAAAGAAGCACAAATTCAGAGTAAATTATTTACTTTACTCTTATTTATTATTTATAGATCACATAAAGTGAAACTCACTAGGTATTTAAATTTATCTCAGTGGTACAATTGAAAATTAAAGGGAAAATAAAAAGCAATTTATAATAATCCAAAATAAAATTATGTAAAGGAATTTTTAAAAAAAGATTTTAAAAATAGACAATAAAAGTATTAGTAATTTATTAGCATTACATAATTATAAAACACAGTAGATAAAATATATCAAAACTGAATATATCTCAAAAATTATATTAAGTATCAAAATCAAAACACATTAAATTACTTAAAAAGTGTCTACGAAATAATTTAAAATATGAGCAATAAAACATTGGAGAATTTAGTGAGACAAATTTAAATTATTGTAAAATAAATTTCCTATTCATAATTATTGTGTTTCTTTGTACAGTCTGCAATAAATCTTAAATATATTTATAGAAAAAGAAATAACTTTACTAATATTTATTCAGTGCATCACAAAACTGAATATTTATTTTATTTTGTAACGTTTTAGGCAACATATTCAAATATTTGATGCTAGAATATTTCGAGTTTGGTGTATGAACTACTTTTCGTGGAAAGTAGGCCAAAATGATTATTAATTAATGAAGCGCTGTATGTTTCCCGAAATAAATAAATAAAATAAATAAATAAAAAATAAAAAATAAATATTAAATATTGTTTATTTTTTGTATTGAATTTACGTACCTCAAAACTCCTTTCTTTGCTACCTTTATTTAAATAAAAACCTACTAATAATTTATGTGAATACAAAGATGTTAGGATTTGCATATTCAAGCGCTTAAAAAGTGGACGACATGAATCTCCACTTCCTGCTTTTGTAATTATTCGGATTGCTCGCTGTTGATAAGTAAATATCTGGAATTTGTTGCATTTTTAAAAAATCCCCAGCAGTTTAGACTACAATATACTAAAAATAACTATAGTACACAGTTTTAGTTTGACTTTCGCTGCAATGTAACGCATTGCTGCATTATAATTGCATTTGCTAAATTGTAACGCAACAAATGCGAATCATTATTTTTCGATCCTCCATGCTACTCAAAACAATGCAGAAAATATGCTTGAAAGCATATAATATTATTTCTCTTCATAAGCTAAGTAGTTATAATTGTAGATTCGTATGTACAATGGTATGCACATCAGCGAAATTCGAAAATACAATTCATCTATTTTGCCCTTCGGCTACTTGAATTCGGGCGCAATGTGCCTGGCAGGCACAGGCTTGAAAATGGCCGCTTTTAACTACATGTATTAATATCAGCTCTTCAAAGTAATCATTGCCCTTTATAGGGATGTATGCTAATGGAATAAGTGAAATTTATTTGAAAAAAATACGTGTGGCACTCGGGGACTGCCGCGGTAGAGCTATTGCATAGCATTTTTTTAAAACTTATGCAATTATAATTATTTATTTATTTTATTTTAGCAGTATGAAGAAATTTTTTTCTGATATCAGATAACTGCGCTCTACTGGAAAATGTTGAAATTATTCCGAATCGATTCGGAATAATTTAAACGTCTTCCGATAGAGCGCACGAATTTTGAAAAAAATCGTAGATAAAAAGATAGATAATTAAATTATCTTTAAAACGGTGCAGGTTTCATAATAATACGCCAGATAGTGTTTGCGTAGTAGTCGTTTTTGTGTTCGGTTAGACCTAATTTTACAAATTAATTACACTATGTAAAATAAACAAAATCTAAAATATTCCAAACTAAGAATATTAGGAAAATGTTCTTGTTTAACATATATTTTTTTCGAATCGTAAGCAGTACTCGTTTAGACGTAATTATCAGTTTAAAATAATTAATTTTCGTTAAGAAATTTCTTCATTCGGTCGCCGCGCTGGCCAAAGGCCCGCGATAAAAGCTATGCAATAGCTTAAAAAATGCGATTAAAAACTGAAAAATTAAAAAAGAAAAACAAAAATAATTAAAATTTCAAAATAGACACAAATATATTCATTTTGAAAAATTAAAATAATGAAAAATAATATATTGTAAGGCATTTATTATTATTATTATTACAAATATAATTATCTTCCTTAGATCAAGAAAATAGTTAAATAAACAATTATTACGGAGTACATAGGAAATACGCCTCTGGAAAAATTGACAATTAGCCTGTCAGGCCACGGACAATGCTGCTACTCTCCACGGCGTCGGGTAAGAAAATGGGTAGGAGGATTCAGTGGGCCGTCGCGGGACAGAAAGGTACTGCGAGGGGTGGCATCAGACGCCGCTCTGGTTGGGATGGTCAAATAAAAGTTTCCGACCTGTGCCTGTCAGATCAGATCAGGTGTGCCCGACGAAATATTAAAAAATAGGAGCAAACATACTACTAGAAGTGTAATAATTGCCTTTCTTATACAAAATAACTAGAATGTTATTACTGTTGATTTCATACTAAAATAGGATTGTAGGTGTATATACTAAAATCACGGACTATATTTTATATCTACTCAGTCTAAGCCATTGCTTAAAAAAATAGCAGCTACTTCCTAATGTATAAGAAATCTTCCATACGGAGTAGCTCGTCCGTCGCAAGCCCTGAGATACTACCGTCGCAATTGACACGAAATACTGTTCACGCGCAATAGATTTTATGACTAGAATAGTGTTCATTTTTTTATTATTTATCTATTCATCTTAGGTCAAAAATAAAGCTGGTAAAATATCAAATCAAATAAGAAATATAAAAAAAAAATGTTTGAAGAACATTATATATAAATGTAACTGTACGTTTGTATTAAGTCGCTAATCTCGGAAAGTTCTTCACCGATTGCTTTAAAATTTTGACAAAACGTTGCATTCCAGTAGAGTCGTGTTTTAGAATAATTGATTTATTCATAAAATAATTGATAATTGATAAAAAAAACTATTTTCAAGTATTACATTGCATTAGAAGTATGCGGAAAACGCGAGAGTAAAGGAAAGTGTTCAATTTCCAAATAATATTTTGAGCGCTGATCAATTTTCAAAATTTCGAACGCCGTCAAAGCCAATAAATGTAGCTATCAATAATATATTTTTTCTTTGCGGTGTAGTAGAGCCTTTCAGTCTAGTGGTAGGACCTTTCAGGTTACTTCAGCCGGCTCTCCTTACGGAGGGTGGAGAACCACACTGGTCCACAGGCGTTCTACAAATCTCTCAACAGTGGCTCCAAGTAGCTGTTGTACACGCAGCAGCCACATCGCGGTAACCCACGTCGGCTCGTGGGCTAAACCTGGTCGAGGGGGGCCTGCACGCTTCGGTGGACAGATCTAATTTCGGATACCAACTGCATAGTGTACGAAGACTGACCCGGCGAAGAAGGCAACTAGACAGCTTATAAGCGACGGATGTTGGCGGAAGCGGCGGGAGAGCCCGGCATCGTGGAAGGCCTAGGGCGTCCGGTTGAGGGCTAAAAACCGGCGGCCAGAAACTGCATCCCTCTTTCCTCCAATCTAATTTAAGATTAATTACTGTCATTCCTACACAATTGTATGGTTGTATTGGAAATAAATACCTTTTACTTTTTTACTTTTAATCGTGGCGGATCTCCGCTCCATTGGCGCACGGACTGCAGGGACGAGAGAGTGAGTCTGCACCAGTGCAACCGCTTTCATTCACGCGCAGATGACCTCTAGTTTTTGAACATCCGACCGGACTTGTCTTCGAAGAAGTCCTGTCAGCCAGGAGGTCACCGTCGTCGGATCACGATGAGGAGGAAATCATTTTTTTCCCGCTTAGAATTTCAATGTTAAATTCGATCGCACTGTTAAATTACATTTTCATTTACTTTGATTTATTTTTATTTTGATTTAATTTATTTCGTAAGACATTGCGTAGGCATTGAGCTGTATCGTTTACCAAAGCGTTTATTTCTTGAGTATATGTAGTTTATTCTTTAATTTTGTCATTGTTTTTCATTTTTGTTTTTTTTTATTGTTTTTCTTATTTTTTAGTGCAATCGGCGGTCGAATTGAGCTGTGTCGATTGATTTTAACTTGAATTCAAATTATATCGTAGAATTGAATATTCATAGATTTCGATTTATTTTGATTTTGATTTAATTATTTGATTTTGATTTTGATAATAATTTTGATTTAATTATTTTGCGTGTTATTGCATTGGAATTGAGTTGTGTCGTTTACCATGGCTTTTATTTCGTGAGTTTTTTTTTTCAATATTATTAAACCCTATATTTACTAAGCCGCCGGTCTTAAGGTCTTAATTTGCCACAAATCTTGGAAATGAATAATGACTCACTTCCCGTCGTGCAATCGAGCAAAAATTTTGCTTACAGGTATACCTTCGATGACAATATAATAATGCTTCAATATTTAGTACACATATCCACCAAAACGGCTGATGTGCACCTTGAAACGTTGTTCGAAATTCGAATTAATTTTCAATTTATTAATCCTTTCATCAAATCTATTTTCTTTTCTCAAAATACGTTGACATCGTTGACAAAAAAAAATCACGTGGTCTATTGAAAGTCATATTTTTTAACGTTATTTTTATCAGATATGCAAAAATCGAAAATATACGGTACATAGCAGAAATATAAAATTTTGCATTACTGGTTTTAACATATGCTTGAATATAAATTACTTTTCGGAATTATGCAAATACTATGTAGTCTCGAATATGAAGATAGAAAAAAGGTATATACAATTGTCGGGAAATCAGCACCAATACAAAATCAAAGCGGTGAAATGGAATCGCACAGTATCAGTCTGGAATATACATAAACAGCAATGAAGCTGTATGGAAAGTTTTTTCATTTCACATACATTAACGAAGTCCAGCTATTATTCAAGTAGCAGTACATTTAGAAAATGGACAACGCATTTATTGCAGTAGCGACACTTAAAGACGATATAAAATAAACTACAAATATGCGTGTCCAGCTACAAAGCGATCGACCAGCCGAGATAATCTCACACCAATTGCTAGAAATTATGGACGGAAAGGTGCCGGTTGATCTGATATCAGTACGAATTTCATTGCCTCATATATAATCACGATCGGTTGAGTAAACAACCTATTCTTGCTGCCAAGAACTTAAAAATATTATCATTCAAAGCGAGGGAGTCGCATACAAGTCGGTCGACACTATTGTGGAAGCAGTTGAAGCGGTTCATTATCCAACAGTATTTTTGAATTCACTCAATCTGCCAAGAAAACCACCACACATACTGCAATTCAAAATCGGAATGCCAATTATCATGCTTCGGAATATCAACCAGCCAAAACTTTACAACTGCTCGAGGCTTGCAGTAAAAACAATAGTGAGCAACGTCGTAGAAGCAACAATCTCGACAGAACCATTCAAAGATGGATGTCCTCATTCCTAGCATCCCTATGATTCTAACAGATATGCCATTTTAATGTAAGAGATTTCAATACAAATTCCAAATTTCATTAACAAAGCACATGCCCAATCTTTAGAATTGTTCGGTTAACATCTAGACCCGGATTGCTTCTCACATGGACACGTATACGTTGCGGGTTCTAGAGTCAGCAAACCAGACAATATCTTTATCTGCGCAGACAATGGAACAACAAAAAATATTATATATCCACAAGCATTTTCAAATTAAACATACGTATTAGAAACGTGTGCTGTCTCTTTTCTATGTTTTCCATATAACAAGCAACAGCAATTCGTGGCCGGGTACAGCTAGTATACATACTATAAATATTTGATACAAAGGAATATGATATGTTGAAAATAATCAAAATTAAATAAATGAGTTATTTGGAAAGATTATTTTAATTCAACTTAGCGGGATCCTAAAAGATACATATTACGTTTAACAAAAGTATTTAATAATATTTGATGTATAGTTGTGGTGATTTGATGTTTATGCAGAGTCGGACACTGTCGGGTGCACGACACTTGCTATGCGCCAGCGTTGCCAAGAAAGTTTCGATGAAATCGTATAGCAGTCGTAGGCAGTCTAATAACCTACCAATTTCAATATATTTCAGAAATGTTTAAAGAAATAAAATGGTATGTATAAAAAACTATAAGAAACGTGGAAACGGTTTCAGACCAAACTGATCGTTTGCAGTTAACCAATTGTCTCTAGGACTTATAGTTTCTGACATCCAGGTGCGAATGGAAGGACGGATGGACGAACGGACGAACGGACGTGCGGACGGACGGACAGACTCATCACGTAAGACATTTTTAATGTAAAAAGTCTAAAATTGAGATACCTGTGATCATTGTGTTTAGCACAATATAATCGTAATTTATATTCCTGTTATTTAGAATTTATAGAACTTTTCGTATTTCGAAAACAAAAATACGGGAACAAAAGTTATATTTGTCAATATTATTGATATATTTTATTTACAATATAAGATTAAATTAGAATTATTATTCATGAATAACGAAAATGACCATTATTATGGTATAAACTAGGTTCGAGATAATAAGTTTTCACACTGGAGTTACACCATTCAACATTCTGAAAATATTTCGATCTAACGACAGCAGACACGTCCCCTGAAAGCACAAGAAATGAGTAGTTGTGGGAGTTGTAAGACAGGTCATAGCGACTGAGCAGGTACTGCCGTTCAGTAGGTATAACTAACTATATGCACTTTTTCTGTTTGAACAATTCCTACTTTATATTATTTATGTACCTAACACTCACAAAACAGTCCGCGAAATCCCCCCTTCCATTTTCATAAGCATCGGTGAAAGTGGATAATTAATCAAGGATTGCGTAGAGTATCCGGTCTTCCCCTTCCACAATTTACCATTTACATAACATACACACACAATTTAAATAAACAACATAAATTATTGAAGAAGTATCTCTTTTTTACATTCTCATCAAAGAATTTCGAGTGAAAGGAAGGTTTAATTTTTCGTGTATATATCATAATTGAGTATTTGTGAGATGTAGTCGGGTTCGTAAACGTCTTCAGGGTCTGGATGCCGCGACACTGTGCTGTGCTGGCGGGTGATGATTGATGTCCGCGTCCCGCTTGAATTGATACGTTGTCATATATCGTATTCTGTATCACTGGCGATACGCTCAAAACCGTCATGCCCTCACTGTCCCAGAGATAAAGCAACCAGATAGATACCAGCATCATGATAGGATTAGATGCGAATTACGACGTTGATAATAATTACCCTGAATTAACAATATTAATTAAGTCCCTTATCTATCAAGTTGCCGTTCTTTGATCGAAATTTGAAACCATTTTTTAAAATAAATAAAGACACAAGTTTGATTAAATAAATAAATTCTTTTTAAATAAATAAAGACACATTAACACTTATTATCTATGAAATCTTACCATTGTAATTAAGTTGGCTAAGTCTTAAGGGGTCTCATCACGGCAAACTCTCCATACAATCGTATAAGACGACGTTGTTATTCAGCATTTTTCCATTTACATAACATACACACTCAACTAATATTTTATTTCCAATTAATAATTATACACACACAATATTTTTAAATACCTACATGTTCATGTGAAGGATAACCTGGCTTATTGGAAGACATTTAAATTTATTGAAAAATCATATATACATCAAATTGTAATCAAAACCAAAATTCTTTTTGTAAAAACGACATTCAAATTTCTGAGTTGCTTGTGGAAATTTTCGACTCCCAATAGCCTGGATATCTTTCAAACATAAACATCAACAGCTGAAAATTAATCAAGTATTCACTATAAATTGTATCTACTCCAGGATTTTTTCTCCATTTTAGCATGTAGTTCGTATCTTTTTAATGCATCTAAGCAATCCATTCGTTTTCTAGGGTATCAAACTTTAAGAGTTGTGCTGGCTGTATTTTCCTATGTATGACAATTTACCAGATTTTTAAGTGATTCAAAAAAAATATTGCATTAGTTATTTCTATTACTTTTAGAAGAGGAATTCAATCATTAATTTTAAGTGATCTAGGGCATTCTAATAATTTATAATGGGTACTTTTATGATAATACGCTTAACGCATTTTATTATGGCCGACGTAAGAATTATTGTGGTCTAATTATCCGTTACTTCACTGTCACATATGAAGCGTTTAGAACTAAGTTGCCAATTTCCTGTGAATATATAGTCAATGCCTGTATGTTATCTTGTGGACCAATTAATCGCCGATAGGATTCCATATTTGTACATTAGATTTAGGTACTGATTTGTTTATTCGTGTCATCAATAATGTAGGTATGGTTTTACTCGACATGAAGTATGCCTGATAATGATTTCAAGAAAATGGGCATATTATGGGAATAGAATATGTAGATATCCAGCTAATATAATTATTATATTTTTTTTATAATCTTTATGAAATTTGTTGTTGGCATACCTGAATATTTCTTCTGTCCGTTCATTTTGTGTTGTCTTCATAAATACCACCACGCCATCATTCTGAATGTGATTATCAGAAGTAGAGTAAATATCGTAACCGTTGACACGCTGGATAGAATAGTATATATTTAGCCAGCAACAGTAATAGCCAGTAAATATTATAATGTCAAATTCTTTATTCTTACTTTTTAGCTTTTCAAAGGCCGTTATTTTTATATTAATTCTACTAATATAGAAATGTATTATCTTGAATGAATTCGGTGGAGCGCTTTTTTTCAATCCCAGACTGGCAGTTTCAGAGAATATATTTTTCCCATAAAGTGTATTTCTATGCCTCGAAGCCGCGACTGGTGGTAACATTTCTATAAAATTATTTTTAACGATTTCTATTAGCTTAGCCGATTTATGCCAACTGTACGGCTGTTGTCATCGAATTCTGTGGGAGGGATGATAACTCGTTTTACGGACACGTGTGGCCTCTTGCATGTTGCAAAGAAGAGGTAACATCCCCCACCGAACAAAACTACGTCCTTTTTGACATTTTAAACAAAAATTCACGTACTAGCAGCATTAATCAATCTACTTGATGATTTTGAAATTTTGACATCTTTTTGAGGCATTCCAATTTTTATTCTGAACGTAACCGCTCTTCTGACCGGTATTAAACCCCATAATATAGCACATCCATTACTATGAGGCTGACAGAATGTTCTCTTATTTGTCGTAGTAATAGACGTTCAAATCGGTTAGCCGCCAGATCGCGAAACAAATCGTATTTTTTAAATGATCATTGCTATTTCAAGTGATCTGGCGGATGATTCTGACTGCTCTTGTTTTTGGTAACGTTTAATCAAAATACATAATAATTTTAAGGTTTGACTACGAAATATCTGAATATTTGTAATTGCTACTTAGACATGGTTTTTACATAACTGATTTTATATCGATATTGGGCCCGATTGCGTTACATTGTGAACTAAACCTTAAATTAGTTCAAGCGAACAAGAAAGAGCAATACGTTAGAGCAGAATATAAAACGACCGATTGTCGATAAAAACTTCCTGTCGAACTTATACTCGTCCGAATAAATTTGAACACTGTGTTAGATTCAGATGCTTAACTTTGGTGGGTAGTTTTAATGCGAAAAAGTCATTTCACATTCCGCTCTAGCATATTGCCGTCTCGTTCACATGTACTAATTTCCGTTTTTAGTTCACGAAGAAACGCAATCGATCCCATTAGGTTCTTCATAGGTTACTTCCGAACAGTATTATTTTTAAATTTCGTCTGTTTTGGTTTAACGGTTCCGTAGCGAATGTTTATTTACGTTTGAATCCGGAACTATATTTAACTGTGCCTCCAAGTGCGTAAGTAGAAGAGCATGTAGAGTACCCACATCAATTGACAGGTCTGCCAGGGGTAGGGTACGTACCCGCAAGTGGGGGCGTGTGGGGTAGGGTCGTGCGGCGGGACACCGCGGCGCGTCGCGTTGACGTATTTCGCCACTAGAATATTAAAGTGCTCGGATGCCCGTTTTCGGCGTCGCCATTGTGCGAAACACAAGATATGACAGGAGCGCTGTATTTTGTTCCGCCAGGTAGCGGATAAATGGTGGAACATTTATCATGACGTTTGCGCTTTTTCGGTCCCCCGATTCCATTATACGAATGAAAAAACATTTTCACCACCGTTGAGAGTGACGGGCGCCGGCGCTAGCGACTGCGCACGACTTGAGTCGCGAACTCGACTTGAATCGAGTCGTGATTATCGAATTCAATCCCAAATTTTCTAAGTCAATGCAGAGATTTAGGGAAACTCTACTTAAAACCCAAATTTCGTATTGAGACGTCCAAGTAGATTTCAACACATGTTTTACTTTCTCGGCCAACCAACTGACGAGGATGGAAAGTATTGTGAACGAGCCAATTTTTTTTTCGAGATGAAGACGGAAATATCTATTTTGAGCCTCCCTAAGATGATTAAGGCCATTTTCAGGTTGAAGTCTCTCTGTGTGTCTGTTTGCCTGTCTGTGTGTGTAGTCCTCCATGATAGTGCCCAAACGCTTAATCCGATTAGGCTGAAATTCGGCATACAGGTATACCAAATGATGCCTTACCATGGCCAGAGCTAAAAAGGTGGTGATTAAAATCGGCCTAATAGGGGGCGTACTAGGTATATTTCAATTACGAAATATGCGATGTGAAATTGGGTACACAGATGTCTTTTTTGACCGAAGCCACACTCTGAACTTTTATTTGGGGTATCTCATAAATAAGCTACACTAATGATATTTAAATTCCGCCATACATTTGATTTAAATATAAATACCATCTGTTGGCGCTTTACCCCACCCCACCCTTAGCCGAGAAACGAACCACGCCGCCCGAGGCATCCCAATGGAACCCAATCGGGTTCCCCACCGAGAGAGGGCGCCATCGATTTTATTTATGGATTTAATATTCAGACGAAATCAGTCCTTGTCTACTTGCCGTCATAGTTTTAGGGTGACACAACAGATTTTTTTGGTACAGAGAAGCTACTGAAGTGGCTGGGTTGAGTTAGGAACAAAAAAACAGGCCTCACGTTGGACATCAAATATAAAGAAACGATCCAGAAGAAGAAACTTCATCCGCTAGTGATCAGGACTGACAGGGATACATAATTTGCCTGGGTCCGAAAGAAGAGAGGAAGAGAAAAAGAAAATTTGCTAGCTATGACGTAGAATACAGACCAGGATGAATTTTCATGAACCACGTACCGGTTGCGTCTAAACCAGCCCTAACTGACTTTGATTAGGTACTGCAAGAAGCACAGGAAAGCTTCCCGTAAGAGATAAGTAAGAATAATAACTAGACAACTGATAGGAGAAGAAAAGAAAATATTTGGTAAGTCGAATAGTCGGATCGTAGACTATCCTTCTGTCTTATACAGGAACATCGCTTTAGCTAGAGTGATAGCTACCAGCTGCCTGTAAAAACGTTGAAAAAAAGGCAAAATTAAATATTTATATAATAAAAAGAGCTAGGTACTTAAATGTTTGACCACCCACATCTGAATTTTATCCGCCTTGGCATTATGACAAAGAAGTAAACATTTTTTTTTGTTTACTTCCACATTTGTTTACTAAAACAATAAAGCCCGAACGTGCAGAGGAGAGCAAAAGCGACGAGAGATAGTCAGATTTCTATATATTTTTCTGTTTTTTTTTCTCGCTGTGTATCCGCCATTTCTCTATGCATTTGAGTCCTAAAGGTGGACATTGAATTGTTTGAAACTTGCAGTAATTATTTTAAAAAGACTCTTAGTGCACCTACTTTTCGAAATATTTTTCTACGTTAGTAAAATGGACCTTGCTCCAACAATGTGAAACGAAAAATATTGGAGATCTACCTATTTACGAACCAGTGCATATGTTAGGCGTTAATATTAGTGCTATACATGTGAAATGGTCTTTTTATGGAGATAAATAAAAAAAAAAGTAATGAAAATAAATAATAATAATAGTATTAATAATAATAATAAATAATAATAAATAATCGAAATATTGACCATTATTTTTATGCAGTCTTGCCAATTTAAACGAAATAGATTAATCCGTCGTGGATTGAACTTAATGAATATTTAGAAAGACCTTTCTATTTATTCTTCAGAGTTAATATTTTCCTTTCTAAAAAAAAACAGATTCCAAAAATGAATCGGATGAATCTTTCTCTAGCGAGTATCGTAGGTGGCGAAAAGTATCCAGTAGCAATTTTAGCAACTTTGCCACTGTTCGGCAACGATAATGTGCGACCACATACTTCATAGGTATGTGGCCAGGCTCTGTTTTTTTATTCGAGAGCTTCTATATCATAATATTAAAAATAATACCGGCACAGAGCATCGTATTCGAAAATAATGATAAATTCGAACTTTGAACTAAGACGAATATATTCGAGCAATAACAAAGGACAGAAAGACAAGTAAATAACTAATTATGAAAAAGGAATGACATGGCTTAAAATAAACAAGCACATATAGCGACACAATTATCGTAATTTTTAGTATCAACCCCATACCAAAATCGACTCGTAATCGACTCGAAACCTTACTATCAGGTCTCTACCCTAACGAAGGGCTTGCTTATAGCCGCAGCAGGCGCGAAGCGCGCGGCTCAGATCTGTGTTCCAGTTTATGATTTTATTTATTTTTAATTGTAATTGTAGCAACTCTGCGAGAAGTCTGCTTTAACAATCATATAGTGTATATATATACCATAGAGAGCGATTATGAAATAGGCTGTTTTCTGTAATTTAGAAACTGATTTTTTTTAATGATAAAACTATTTTAAAGGAGTACGTTTCAACCTAAAAGAGGCTTGTTATTCATGTCCTAATAATGCTAGTTTTTTTTATATAGGGCCATCCAAACATATTAACAACATCATAAATTTTAGATCTAGGGACATCAAAATAAAACATAATTTTACTTCAATTTTGCCTACTCTTCTTTTCTCTTCTTTTCACAGCATGTCGGTTGACTGGAAGATATTGGTATGTAGCAATAAGTCCGCAATTGTACCTTGTTTGTATTGTCCAATAAAGAGATTTTTTATTTCGTTTCATTTCATTCACATATTATAGTTATGACTAGAATACAGGTTGTTTAATTTTATGCAGAAACAAAGTTTGTCATCAAAGAAATAATTGCTTTTTTTTGGAATCTACCTACTAAAATTGAAGGATTAGCCTATGCTTATTTTTTATACAAATGGAACAATCATTTTGGCTGCCCAGATAGCACAAATACTATATTATATAATGTACATTCACTTTCTCCACCTTTCTTTGTTTGTAGGTAATACTTGCCTTTCTTCCATCTGCTTCGCTTATATTTACAGAAGCTGCTTACCATAATAGCACTTGACGCGTGAAATATATATACCCCTTGATAAACGAAGTACCAACGTCGAATGGCGGTTTTCTCAAGAGTCGAAGTCGAAGGCTTGGTTTTAATTCCGACACGAATATTCACTCGCTGAAACCGCAAAGAGACATCTTTAAAATGAATGAGAAATGCGGGAAAGGCAGACTTGCTGCGAGGGAGGGGGAAGTTCAATTCTTTGTTTCGATTATGCGAGTAAATAAATATATACGTGCGTATAAATTGAATGAGCTAGAAGTACATGTAATATTTTGGTACTTTAATTTATATAGGTGTGGCAATATATGTATACACGTGGAAATGGTTGATTAGCCATTGGCGTTTCCAAGACATTCTATATTAGTCTACAAGTATTTAAATATATTAACACAAAATTGTGAAATGTTAATGTCGAACAAAAATATTAAAAGCGCCGCAATGCAACCGTGGCAATAAATTATTTTTTTAATGAATTTTCTTTCCCAATATTGAAAAATATGACCTGAGGGATATGAAAAACATGATTGCTGTTAGATAGCGTTACGTTTGGCTCGTCAATTGTCATTTTTTCTAAATTTTGATCTTTTGAATTGAATAAATTGCCAGCGATATCAAATCCAGTGGCAGGTTCTTATCTGGTGCTCGACCCTCGGCCCTCGGCCCTCAAACAGGGGCCTTCGCCAACAGTGTCCGACCCTACTTTCGGCACCTCCTCCTTTTAGTCTTTGGGCTTACATCCCTTGTGGATCAACTTTTTACTTAGCGCCGTGGCCTTCGTGCAATAGTCGGACTTTCAGCTTACGCGGATAGGCCTCCAGCCCTCATAGGCCTTCAGGCATTAAAGCCCCTTTTAGGTATTACGCTAGTGCCAGCCTGTCCCTTTAACCCAAGGCTAGCACAAAGCGACTTGCCTAAACATATCTAAAATATGCATCGCCTAAACTCAAATTTCACCACGCTTTTGAACATTAAGAATCAGAAAAACGAAGAAAAATATCTGTCCGTCTGTCTGTGTGTCATACATCGATGCTTAAGAGAGCTTCGTCAGATTTTCAAATTCTTTGGTCAATCTGTTTTATTCGTCAATGGGAAGAGCTGAATATATTTGGGGTTCCGTACCAAGGTTTAAAATATGAGCTACTATAAAACCGCAGGACTGAAAAATCCTATTTTATCCTTACAGTCGCAAACTTTTTATTGGTTTTCCGAATTGAAAATAAAATCTGACTATCAAAGATATTTTTAAAATCGGGCTATGCTTTCTTGAATTACAACACTAAGCTAATCCTTAAGACGACCTAATGCAAGAACGCGTTTTCCCATAGCCAGTGATATTTCAACTTTTAAAACTTGCGAAATCTTACTCTGCGCAGACCTTAGGCCTCTTATCCACGCACATGTTTTCGCGTGAAAACCTACGGTTTATTCGCCGTGTGTAGGCACAGGCAGTTGCTTGTTCACAGGCACGGCGGCGGCGCCGTCCGTTTCTTCACCGTGTTAGTCGACAAGCTTCCATAGTGTGACATATAACACTGCCATACAACACTGACGACCGTGCCTAGGCACGACGAATAACCGTAATTATTGTGGGAATAAAGAGTGTGTGGAACCGAGGCCTAAATATTCCAACTGGCAACTGTCGTAGACTCTACACTTGGGACGTGTTATATTTCTAGAGTAATGGTAAGCTAGGCGCATGAAAGAGACAATTAGATCCCGTGGATATGCTTCGCCACATCTTCCAGTGGGTTTGTTAGTGTTGCCGACGAATTCAAAAAACGATTAAAATATATGAATGTTTTCCACTGTAAATTCCGAAATTGTAATTGCAAAATCACCCGGCCCCGTGGGCGGGGCCTATGAACTACCTGGATTTTAGGTAGTTAGTTCAGTCAGTTCAGTCAGTCACTATCTCACATACTTCTCGGATGGAGGTGGGTTGGAAAGAGAGGCCATTAGGCTCGCAGATTTTTTTTTTTTTGCTGTGTCTGAGCGTCAATTTTTCACACTTCAAAACGGGTTCTTTTGGATCGGCCAATAAACTGGAAATAATCAAAATATGGATGTGCATAGTGAATGGCCAGTTTTGAACGCGCTTATATTCTGTTAAATTTATATTTGTCTATTAATCAGGAGCCACTTGATCGATTTTGATCTACTAAGATACGTATGTGAATAATATATTCAGCGGGATTTTGGTTTTAGATAAGCCATCTTGTGCATACTATAGATTTACCTCTTATTTATCTCTTGTTAGTTTTTTACAACTTTCACACACCGATAAAAATAATATAATTCCAACCAAAATATTGTTGTGAAAACTTTGATTTAATTCTGCCCTTTCAGTGGCTTAAATTATGATGAATTTCCCCTAGTGCGGCGCTCGTCATCGCGTTCGACGTACAGCCGAAATGGTTTTTCATGTGTTAAACTGTTATGTGGTCAATCCCTGCACGCTGTGCAGCGATCTGCCCACCAATTAACACTTGAATAAATTTCGGTTACAACTGCTACATATATACGAGTATATTTACTGATTGTTATGGTCAGTGTTATGCCAAAATCATTAATGTGCCGAAATAGGTGTCTTGAGTTACATTACTCCAAACACTTATTCAGTCATACTCAGAATGAACCGAGAATATTATGCCAATATCGCCAATGTGATAACTGTTCATTCAAAATGACCCATGTTCCAAATTGGTAATTTGACATGAATCAAAATTTTTAAATTATTTACATTGGCTATAATTTTTTTTTTAAATTTTGCACATATATTGCTAATGTATTGTATCGTTAAATAATGTTGTTGCTGTCTATTGTTAAACTCCGACCCCGAAGGCATGTAGTCGTCAATGATGATAAGTCAAAGACGACAGTGCGACCCAGACTGTGGCGCGGTAGAGGAGGATGCTGGGCACAGGAGCGCGAGTACGCTAACAGAACGAAGAGATTTCGATGGTGATGTTGCTTCCGCTGTATTAAAGAGTGGAGCTATCAATGACTCCAAACTAAGAAAGCTATAAAGTGCTGCTGCCGTCAAGTTACCTAGTTCCTTGGAATAATTACGTTTGTAATATGTGAAAGATATTGCAATAAATAGATGACAATAAAATTTATAAAATAAAATTTATTTATATAAAAAATAATGGGCCGAGTGCAGTTGAGCAACTATAACCCATGTGTTAGGATCAGCCCACATATCCGGCAGCCCCCATGTAGAAGTGCGAGCCCGGTTAGAACTCTATACCTGCGGGATATTTGCCTTGGGTATTGCCCTTCGGGCGCTTACGGACGATTTGCGTACCTTGCGGCTTCAGCCTGTGCAGGATCTAAAAAGAAGGATCTAAAAGCGGCTTTGTTTCTTATAGAGAGAGGGTGGTTGTTAACCTTCTGCCATCCACTCTTGAAACGACTATTCTGCTACCCGATACTGGGTGAATCACCGCTACACAAGGGAGAGGACCGGCAAGCGACCTCGAACCCGTAACCGGTCGGGAGGCAAGAGAAATCTGGCTATAACTGGAAGTAAGTGAGCGAGTGTCGGCCCGTTGGTTACAAACCCGGTTTCCTGCGATAAGGCGTTGTCTTCCTAGACGGGTGTTACACGATCAATCTGGGATCAATTCCTTCCGCGACCTTGATCATGAACTGACTGATGGACTGAAAAAAAATATCAAAATGTTAGAAAATCTATCAGTTCAGTCCATCAGTCGATGCAATAAACGATCAGTTTCCCGTCAGTCTGACCAACGTCACGGACTGAACAAATGCCAGATTAAACGTGTAGCACCCGTCTTACGGGCGAGTGGCGTAACTTGACAGTGGAGTGCTTCGTCCCAAGTCTTTTAAAGCTCACCACACGGGAGACAGAACGATCAAATATCGTTAAAACTTCCCGAGGTTACAGGTTCGCCCGTTGTAGTTGACAGCTCATTGAGCAATTGCATAGTACGTTTTTCAATATTGTCGAAAAGATTAAAATCCTGGCAGACACTCATGTATTATATGACATATAGAAATACTTTATTGTGAGTGATATTTACACAAGGGGCAGTTCGTTACAGAATTGCTTGACCTAATACTGAAAAATGTTATTTATATACCGGCGTCCCAGCGCCGATCGATTGAGCGTCGCCCCTCTCTTTCTCTCGTCACTCTGTCTTCCTCGCGTTTCTTTGCTGTGCGACACTGACGTACTATCGAAAGAGTTGCGTGTAATTTTCGTAACGCTACACCTGTCTCGCTCACAACGTAGTGCGCCACCTCCATACCACACTGTTCGAATTTTTTTCAATGGTCACCGCAGCTAGTAGGCGGCCGCTGCCTTATGATGTCGATTCATGTGCTGTTAATTTTCTGCTACTACCTGTGCTGCCTAGGTTTGATTTCCAGGCTTTCAGATTTGCCCTATTTGGCAGATGAACGGTATTTGGTGGTGAACGGTTTCGTGCAGCTTGTGCCACAAGATCCATTTTGTTCTCGGATCGGCTCAACTCACGATTCAGCGATTCACGATTCACGATTCAGCAGCCTCCTCGAGTAGAAGGCTAACCCTGGTATGACTCCCGTGTCTCAGGCCTCAGAGCTGGTGGACCGGTTTCTCCCGGCGGGATTGCATCCCGGCGCCACTGGACGGTTTGCGCACCGATCGGCGATACCAATCGGTTGTGCATTCTGACTAATTGCTGGAGACTATGGAAATACACTGTTCCTAAGCAGCGGGGATGGATGTTCACCTGTTTTAATGCCACTCTTGAAATGACCTCGGGCCACTCGATCCCGTGTGGCACTACGGGCAAAGAACGCAAAGGTCCGCGATAAATTCTAACTGAATTACTTCTGTAATGCAACAGGTAGAGGTCCCGTAAGCGACTTCGGACGCGTAACCAGTCAGAGGTATCCTGAAGGTTAATTCCAGACGGAGATATCCTGCCAGAACTTGTAGTCAGGGGGCGAGGCTGCCCGTTGGGGACCTTTCTCGGTGCCTCGCCGTAAGGCGTTGACCTCTGACGGACAGGTGGCGGAGCTTGACGGTGAATTGTTTTGTCATAAGTCTTCTGCGCTCACCTCACGGGAGACAGAACGATACATTTCGTTAAAACCGTCACAAAAATACCGTCTGTCGCTTGACTTACGGCCGTTTGGACTTATTCAGCTCCGCTAGTGTAGCCCCGTCCCCTTCTCTCTATAAAGAGGACTTTTCCTAGACGCGATGGGAATTCCCTGGGAAAGACATCATAAACTTACTCAAATGAACAATCGATAGTAGGTACTATGCGATTTGGCTCACCCTTAAATTTTCGACCGAATCAGACACACCGGTTTGCCTCTCTGGGGATTTGGGGAATCTGGCGATTTGTAAAATAAAGACTTCTATTATTTCGTCGCTTTATACTTAGGTATAGTGTCTCCTGCAGTGCATATATGATTCCAGCGGTGTTTGCCATTTTGACATTTCGAGATGTGTCGAGTGTGTAGCTCGGCAAATAGCTACCGAAGCTCTTACTAGCTACACAATAGCTCTTACTATCTATTTATATATTAATTCATTTATTGCTATATTAATATACATATTTATGAATCTATTTACTGTGTTTCTGCTCTATATACTTTTTATATAACCCTTTTAATACTTTGGACTGTTTAGTAACTTAGCAAATAATTTTTAGAATATTTTTATTTTTTTAAAAAACCCTAAAAATTTTACTTTAAAAAATGCTTGTGTCTTTTAAACTTTTCTTTTATACATCATAACGTTCTATATGACCATTTAATAGGTGTAAACATATAAATGGTTTATGTTTCTTATATGGTGATTTAGTAAATATGTTTTTTGTACTGTCTATTTCCTGAATAATATAAAATAAAAATAAAAAGGAACACGTGAAGTGTAAACTTGAATTAGGTATTGGCAAGGCTACAATTAGGAAATAGATGGCCTACGTAATACAATAACTTGAGCTGCACTTTAATTTGTCTTAAAAAAATCTTTGTGTTTCGTTGAAATAAATTTTCAGTCGTTATTTCTTCTTTTTTTAGGTAGCACGTTCCACGCGGGAGGAGGCATCCTGGCGAGCTTTAAGGCGGACGTGGATATATCGTCCGACGAATCTGACAGGTAACAATACACCGCTGAAAATAATTAAGATGTCTTTACAGTCACCCTGGAATGAGTTTGCTTAAATACTCATGTCGGTCTATTCTATATGCTACGCGTGTTTATTTCATTTGTTTTAATACACCTAAATGCGTGTGTGTGTTGACGTTTGTAATGCTAATCCTAAATCGTAATCGCAGTATAGCAAAAAAAAAATATTTCACAGTGGTTTTTCAACAAAAAATGTTTAATTTAATAGTTTGTTTCCAAATTATTTATTTATTTATTTCTATACATTAGGGTTATCATATATCAGTGTGGTCATATAGATATACACTGTACTCGTAACTATGTAGTTATATAAGTAATAAAGATATACATAAAACCCATACGATCATTTTACATTGTTAGCACAGAATTCGTTAACGATACACAGGTATTGTATCTATAATAAAGATTATAAACCGATTCACCGAATTAATCCGTTTGAAGCACTCTACGTTTCGGCGATATTGCAGCCGCCGTTATCTGGGATAGGCTGAAGTGCAGGCAATCATCGTCCTTAGTTGTTCTGTGGGTAGATGGAGTGGTGTCAACTACAACGGGCGACGCCGTCAACCCAGGAAGGTATAACGATATATGATCGTTCTTTCAACCTGGGCTGAGCGTAGAGAACGTAGAGAGAAATCGATTGTGCATTAATAGCCGGATAAAAGATATCCTTGAAAAACTATACATTATTACATTTCTCTTCTCCTAATAAAAGAAAAGTTGCTACTTCCGGTGCACTTCTTGAAGTCCAACCTATTGAATGAGGAGCGAATTTTATTTTTGTTCCAATTATGAATAAATTATCATGCGCTGTGTAAAATTACATATTTTTCGAAATTTGGACGAAAATTAAAATACGCTTTTATACAATTATTTGGACCCCAAAAATTGCACCAGAAACAGCAAATTTTGTTTTAAAAGACAATAGTAATTTAATGATTTATATTGTCAAGGATATATTTTATCCTGCCTTTTATGTGAAATCGATTTTTCTTAGTATCTTATAACTTAGGGTGTCCGTATGGCCGGTTCCCAGACTATATGGGTAGAGCTACTAGCTTCACTGGTACCGATGCTCAAAAGTCAACATGTATATTTAATTAATTTAAAAATTTACCTATACTTAGTATTATCTCCCTTACAATTTATTTACTTTGCTTCATTAATTTTTTTTTTTATTAGCCAAATGTATACAACATATTCATTTTATAAAAGAACATTTTATAAATTAACTTTAATATAGCCAATAATACATTTCAAATTAGCAAATAATATAAAGCACCTATTTAAAAGATAATAATTTTGTAACCTTTTTTTTTAAGAAAAACAGAAAAAATGAAAAAGAAGCATTTCTAAATTTAAATGTATATAAGTACAATAGGAGAATGTAAATGGAAGGGAGGGATTGTTATAACACTATATGTAATATACGTTCATAAATGGCCATAAATACGTCTACTATTGACATATATATGTATATACATATAAAAATATATACACACATAAATACATTGTATATAAATAAAATAATACTTGGTAGTGCGTATTTTATAAATATTTAAATTAATTATCATTAACGACCTATCTGGATATAAAAACTTCCTAACGTGAAAAAATCGAAACCACACAGCAATACAAGCCTGTGAATTCGTCGTAGAGGGGTTGAATATATGGAAAGCCGGTCAACATGATCGAACTCCACATAGTGCTATTGGAATCACACGCGTATGAATTGTTAATGCACATTCGGCGGGCGTCTGCGCATTCTGTGGCCACTCGTACCTGGCGGCCACAAGACGGTCGGCCACCCGCTTGATTGCTTATCGATCACCCAAGCCTAGGGGCACATTCGCCCCATAGGAACTGTAGCCCCCACCACAGATTAAATACAGAATTGTGAGTATTCACAATAGATGCAACACAAACGGAAATCCAACCTATGGACGAGTTCAGAGGAGCGATTCGAATAATTACTCACCCCATTTCCTTAGTTAGGTCCGGTTTCTCTAAACTTAGTGAATGTAAGAATAATAGAATATACAATTCGAAATACATTGATAAAGAAACAGTCTTACCTTTCTTAGCTTAAACAACGGAATCCACACGATCCGCGGTAGATAATACGTATTTGGGGCTTAGATTCTTTTATCACGGAAAAATAATTTTGTAGTCACAGGAATTTGGAGTAAATACTAGTTGTCAGATTTTGCAAATTCCTCCTAACTGGATGGTTCTTGTACAAAACAACCACTACTTATGAACGCGCCAGGCAGAGTCAGAGAAATCGACGACACAATCGTCCTTGTCTGCCATATTATATTTTCGTTTTTATTTCACGGAAGTCGCTTTTTAATACGCTATTTTATATTTTATTTATTATTGGAAGTATCCTAGAGGATACCTCCTAGTTGGGTAGCACTGGTCGATCTGACATGTTTTTGTATATGCCTTTTAATGTCTCTCACTATCGGTTGTATGTAAATTAAGTTAATGCCAAAAAATGTGACACAAAGCAATTCCTGCAAAAAAATCAATAATTAAATTAATTACATATCCGTATTTTAAATTATTCATAAATTTGGAATAGACATCATGAGAGGCGCCTAATAAATTTTAGCCCTGTCCTAATCCTGGATCCAAATTTGAACGAAGCCATGGGGCAACATCGAGAGCTTAAAGACCAACCCAAGTAACAATGGAGAATAACAAACAGATGTACGCATACTTCCGTTATGTAACCTACCCGACTTGAAGCCCATACTATCAACTGGGTGTACTCGTAGATATGCTTGGGAAGATTCAAAGTAGGGTGACAACAATGGTAACACTCTAAGTACTAAAAACAAGTAATATGAAACAACTACTTCCACGACCACCTTGAAACAGCGCAGTAATTACAGTAACTCATTGAAAGCCTAAAAATTTATCGAGAATACGACGATATACGTTACTTAAACAATATGTATACTAGGAAATCTATGTAAACCTGCGATTGCACTAAATCGATCTCGAGCTCTCGCAATCACTTTATTATAAGTGTTAATCGATTTATAAATGGGTTAGTTAGTTAGTTAGTTAACGTGTTCGGGCCAGGTTAGAACTTTTTTCTCCAAAAAAATGCGGCCTGGATGGTCTTGTTGTTCGCCTCTGTAGGTCCTGGTGCGGGATGGGGTTTGACAGCTGTGGGCAGGATAGGAGGTGGTCCTCGTCCTGGAGGGTTACACAGTAGCATGTTGGACACGCTGTATAGCCCCAGCGAACGAAATTGGCTTAGCATCTTGTACAGTGTCTTTTGGCCCGGTGGTAGAAGGATTGGCCGGTAAGTCAAGACTCACCATTTCCAGGGACACCCGATCGCTTAGGATCGCAGACTAGATAGTCGAAAATGTTCACAATCTTCGGGGAGGCAAAGTTAGGTTTCTGTGTCCAAAATTAGAAGTAGGTAGGTGGCCGCTTTCAAATTCGCGACGGATCTTGTGTATCATCAAAACACAAACATCATACTTAAGCCGTGCCCTGTGGGTGGGAGTGGTGCGATACTCCACCCGGGTGTCGCTTTCACCCTGTCCGGCCAAGATGACTAAACTCGCCGAGCCAATGATAGTCCCCTTTACAGCTTCGACACTTGTTCTCAAAGAAATTCACAGTCGGTGAGCACGACCGACTCCACAAGCCCGAGTCCTTTTTGTGCCGCGTCGAACCCAATGCAGGGGCAATAGAGCGTGGTAATTTTATTCAAAGGATTCCCAAAATTTTGCGGCACTAGCTTAATCACTTAGGTCGATAAAATTGGGATAGCATATGAGACGATGGTGATTAATCCGTAAGGTTCGACAGGTTGGGGGAAGCATAATTTTTTTTTGTTTGATCATTTCGTTTTGATTTTTATTCAAATAACCATATTTTAAAGTTTTATTTCGTATACTTCATTATATTATAATATGTTGAGTCACAACATTACTATTGCCCATAGCAAGCACACATCTAATACACCAACACATAATACACTAAGAATATGATATCTACAAAAAAATGTAGAAAGGTATAGGAAAGAAAATACTACTACTATTATAAACGCGAAAGTTTGTAAGAATGTATGTATGGATGTTTGTTACTCTTTCACGCAAAAACTACCGAATGAATTTTGATGAAACTTTACAATAATATAGCTTACACATCAGAATAACACATAGGCTATAACTTATAAAGATATAGTGTAAATTATTCAAAATATAACGATAAGTGTCAAGTAAGTAGAAAAAAAATCTGCCATCTGCCAGCTATTCTCGCGTGCGCCGCAAAAACCGTTGGAGTTACACGTATATAATGTGTAATGGAAATGTTTATCTTAAATAGTCCTACAAAAAAGCCCGCGACAGCGTATATCTATACTTTTTGTGTAAGCCATTATTGCCAAATTAATGAACCATCATTTTCATGATTTTTAATTTGTTGGATTTGTCTCCGTCCCGAATAGCAGAATAATATAAAAACATTGAAAAATTGACGAAAATATAAAATACCTACTTTCTATCATCATTATCACAATTTTCTATCACCACACGGGTGAAACCGCGGGGCGCAGCTAGTCATAAGAAATATTATTTAAAAATTGAACCAAAAAAAACTTCGAGGTTAGATTGTTGCGTAACACAAAACCAAGTGAAATACGAGTATGGTTCAAAACAGTTATATCGAAAGAATTTCTGACGATTTTAGAAGGACAGAGAAGAAAAGCAGGAGATTTGGAGAGAAACCGAAGTAGGCTAACAGGCCTAACAAGACTTTATTGTCGACACGATTTGAGTGTGTTCAAAGTAGACTACATACAAAATAGCACAAATTGCCTATATAAAAGTCACGCCAACAATTTCGTTACAGCATTTATGCATTAGCATATTTGTTTAAATGACGTTTACTGCATGGTCAAGATTTTTGTCAAAATATGTCATCTGTATACATTTATTTTTAAAAATCATCGTTATAGGTACCTTTATTTAAAAAAAAAAACCCTTTTTACTAAGTGACATTTTAGTCACAGGCAGCGTGTCAAATCAGCTAATGTTGTCAGATATTTTCTCACTGCTAGGATCTCTCAATATTGGGTTTTATCTCCTTTTCCATTTTTTTCCTTATTAATCCCATTGTCTATCATCTTACGATATTATGTCGTATTTATTATGGGAAATTGAAGATTATTTTCGTAATTTCATAAATTACTTCGAATTTAGACCTCATCACTAGGATAATGCCATATCCTTGTCAATTAGTCTAACATAAACAATTTTGATTAGTGGATGACAGCGACTTTCATCAATCCACTCTCACGACTCCATCACTAGTAATCTACGATACTACCATTGAGTTTTCTAAGACAATTAAAATCTAAAAATAATCATTGAGACACACTTTTCTTGGTAGGCTCAAGCTACTGATCAGAAAACGCATCTATATAAGGTTTTTTCAAGTGAGGTTATGGAGGTTCCTCCGAGTGATAGTAAAGCGAATGTTAATTCAGACACGGCTACATTCAATCTTGATCTACGCTGATATTTACTAACTAGATGAAACGAGGGTATTTTGAGCAACCTCACCCGTCTTCAAAACTCCTGCATAGAACTCCGAAAATATGTCCAACATATTATGTCTCTCGCCCGAAATTTTAGTGGTTTATCCATGGTAACCCTAGGAACACTTTCATTTTATAATTGCTCTACAGTTATTTTTCTTCCAGATCTCCTGTTTACCTAATGGATTTATTCGTTCTTATTTCTAGCTATGGAGTTCTCTTACCTTTTATTTGGGATAATACTCTGTCAATACATTGGTCATCCACTAACGCATATTCATAACTATAGTCATAATCAATATTTTTTTACAATTCTGGTCACTCCTTTATAGCATTATATATTCGAAGTGCTCGATCACTTATCTTTTTTTCAAAAAGTCTTACCTAGGCTCCCCTATCGATTTCCCCTTGTTCTTTAGAAATATTTCTGCTTTTATAAAAACAAAAAAATATTTTGTAATATACAAATAATCCTCCACGGCTTCTCACAGGAAGACATTTAAATGTATTTTTCGTGCTGAAGTGACAATTTCGGTCGAATTCGTTTTCAAATTCGAATTCTAATTTGGTCGAATTCCTCAAAACTTTGTCTGTATACAATATTGGCTGTGTTACTCCCTGATCCCTACATGTTACGATTACGTCTAAAAACTACATGCGAAAATGCCACGTAAAAATGTCCACGAGGGAAACATTAAAAATACAAGACTCTTTATATCATAAATAAGTAGGTTCGTAGCGTATTCTCGCAAAATCTTACAATTTTTCTGCACCGGCTTTCAATGTTACTAACTCCTCAACCAACAGAGATACTGACTACATACTGTAATAAATATAATCTACCTATTTAAGATATCTGAGACAACAATAAACTTTTAATTCTTGGATAAATTATTGCCTTCCCATGTTAGTTGAAATAATATTAAGACGAGAGGTCTCCTGAAAAGATCAGAAATGCGATCTCTCTCTGCCTTTAACCTTTCAGCCGCCGGCCCTCCAGAAAGCTATTATACGCCCCGCGCCAGCCTGTTTTGAAAAGAAGGGCGAGCGCCGCGCTGTGTTTATACTAAGTATTTTCCATATTACCATCATATCGAGCAAAACTACTAAATATCTATCAATGAATTGCCTAACTTATTTACTTGTTACCCTATTTATCAAAATTTTACAGTGATAGCCAAGGTCGTTTGATCAGAATAATGATTTATTCAAACGAGTGTCATTTTCTCCCGAACGTAAATATAACACCCACAATTAATTGTTTGAGCATATTTTTTCACTTTTTTTTTAAATTATCAGAAAGCTAAATAAATTCTCTTTAGAATAAAAATAAAATCGTATAACATTATAGTATATTGCAAAAGGATGAACCAATATTTAGCAGCAGGTTACTCGGTAGAGGTAGAACCCGCTCAGTTAGAAGGACGAAGCAATATATGGTTCTTGCCTCACTTGGGTGTACAAAATGCAGCTAAGGGTAACAAACTTAGGATAGTGCATGATGCAGCCGCGAAAGTCCGAGGAGTTTCTCTCAAAAGTTTACTACTAACGGGACCTGATTTGTATAATAGTATTATAGGGATTTTGTTCCGATTCCGAGAGCATCCAGTTGCATTCACGGCAGACATAGGCGACATGTTTATGCGAATCAAAGTGATCGAAGAAGATTCTTACAGTCAACTGTTTCTGTGGCGAGGCTACCAACGCGATGTCGAACCTCGAGTGTATAAAATGTCCTCCCTGATCTTCGGCAGCAGGAGCAGCCCGTCGTCCGCCCAGGAATGTTCGCAACAAAAACGCCGAGAGATATAAAGAATTGTATCCTTTAGCCGTCGAAGCCATTACGCAACATTTTTATATGGACGATTTGGCTGGAGGTGCCTCAAGCGAAGAAGAGGCTCGCCAGGTAATTAAGGACATAAATTGGATCCAATCACAAGGTAATTTTGTCCTGACTAGCTGGGCTTCCAATTTTTCTGCAGTGTTAAATGACATTCCCGAAGAATTGAAAGCAGGAAAACATATATCCCTAGAACGGGGGGAATTAAGCACACAGCGACTTTTAGGGTTACAATGGCTACCTGCGAGCGACGAACTCTCCTTTAACCTCAGAATGGAGAAGCTCGACGACGAGCTGAAAACCGGCCGAAGAGTACCAACCAAAAGAGAAGCCCTTAAAACCGTAATGTCAGTCTGGGACCCGATAGGAGCATTGAGTCCTATCACCATTCGTGCAAAAATTATTATGCAAAGCATTTGGGGTAGCGGTATCGCGTGGGACGACGCCGTCACGCCGGAAATATTCGAAAATTGGCGTGGATGGCTGAAAGTACTTCGTTCGGCTGCTGAGGTTAGAATTTCTCGATATCACATGACTACGCAAAATGAGTCAGAAAACAGGCAACTTCATATCTTTTGCGATGCCTCTCAACAAGCAATGTGTGCAGTCGCGTACATGCGAGTAGTTAGAGACGGCACCGAACCGTTAATATCATTTATATCTAGCAAAACCAGGGTAGCGTCATTGAAGAAGATGACCATACCCCGGCTTGAGTTGACCGCCGCACTATTGGGGGCCGAGCTAAGCAAGAAAATAACAAGCGAGTATAAACTGAAATTCCACGAAAAATTTCTGTGGACGGATTCAAGGAACGTATTATGGTGGATTAGGTCAAAGGTCGCGGATCACCAACAATTCGTTGCTAACCGACTAGGAGTGTTAGATGAGCTGACGTCACCGGAAGAATGGAGATGGCTGGAAGGTCGTATGAACCCAGCTGACGAAAGGACGAGAGCGACATCCACGATTGATTTGTCACCATCGAGTAGATGGATCAACGGGCCAGAATATTTAAAGAAATCTCGCGAGATGTGGCCCTCACTAATACCTACTCGATAAAGGTTAATAGCGAGAGCGTTGTTAAGGTAGATAGATTCTCGCAATATCGACGATTGGTACGCGCGTGCGCATACGTTATAAAATTTACGCGACTCTGTAAAAGAAGCACGACCGAACGTCTTTTGAACGGCCGAGATATAGCCGAAGCGGAAGGTATGCTTGTAAAGGAGTCCCAAACTAGGTGTTTCGGAAAGGAAATAGACCGAATCAGAGAAAGGAAGAACTTGAGTAAAGATAGCCGCTTATTGGGTTTGAATGCATATCTAGACGAAGTAGGTATACTTAGAATAGCAGGCAGAATTGAAAACGCGCCCGGAGTCCCACACAACACAAAACGCCCGATGATTTTAGACGGACGAGATAGGTTCACTCAACTCTTGGTAATAAGTATACACGAAGAGATGGCACACTCGGGGGTAGAAACCGTCTTAGCCAGACTGCGGCAAAATTTTTGGGTCATTTGTCCCCGACAGACAATTAAAAAGTTGATTTACCGTTGTTTACCATGCACAATGAAACGGGCCAAACCGGTGTCAGCAATAATGGGTCAAATTCCGGAAGCGCGACTACGGCCGAACACCAGATGTGTCTATTCCGTTGGAATGGACTACTTGTACTACCGGTACAAGTAACGGTACGTCGTAAAATCGAAAAACGTTATGGCGTATTGTTTACGTGTTTAAGTACACGGGCGACACACATTGAACTAGCTTTTGATTTATCTACCAATTCTACTATACAAGCGATCAGACGGTTTATCGCGAGGCGCGGAAAACCTCATTTGATTATGTCAGACAATGGTAGTAACTTAAGATCTGCGAACGTAGAATTAAAACGGGTGATTGCCGAAATCGATGATGTGCGAATACGAGAGAGGCTAAGTCTCGATCAGATTAATTGGGTATTCATACCTCCGGCGTCGCCTCAGATGGGAGGATGTTGGGAGTCAGTTATCAAATGCACTAAAAGGGCCTTATATGCCGTCCTGAAAGAGAGGGCACCGCCGGAAGAGGTATTGCTAACACTATTAGCTGAGGTGGAATCGATCATGAATCAGAGACCTCTGGTCCATATCTCGATGGATATCAGGGATCCGGAACCTCTAACACCCAATCATTTCCTCTTAGGACATCCAGGTGGTTCTACATCGATAGGAAAATTTGACACTCCTGAGCTATGCAATCGTAAGATGTGGGTGCGGACGCAGGCCCTGGCCGATTTATTCTGGCGCCGGTGGTCTAAAGAGGTATTACCCACGCTTGTAGGACGACCGAAACAGAAAACAGAGCAAAAACCGCTAGAAATCGGGGATGTAGTATTATTGCTCGACCTCTCTCTCGAGAGAGAGGTAGATGGCCAAGAGCGAGGGTGGTGAAAACTTATCCCGATAAGCTGGGCGCGGTGCGAATCGTAGACGTACAGGTGGACGATAAAATCTATCGTAGGTCTGTATATAAGCTAGTGAAATTAAATGTAGAGACAAGAGCAGGATAACGTGACCACCGGTTAATGTAATTTAGGATAATTTATGTATAATTAATGGCCTATGCCATTGGGGGGAAAATGGATAAATTATTGCCTTCCCATGTTAGTTGAAATAATATTAAGACGAGAGGTCTCCTGAAAAGATCAGAAATGCGATCTCTCTCTGCCTTTAACCCCTCGCAGCCCGCGGTTTGAATTTTAATGTGTGCCTTACGGCCCGTAAGAAATTCGCGAGTCTCAAAAAAAAGATGGCGTTTCAGAAAAAAAACGATTACTCCGAAACTGTCACACCGATCGTCTAAAAAAGACCTGTTTTATGTTCCTATTGAAATTTGCTATTAGATATTTGTAACGTCGTTATGTAAAGCAATAAAGATTATTCATAATTATTAGTCGATTAAATAATCCATAATTAGCGGTCGGCCTCGCCTGGCCATTTCGGGCCGTCTGGGGTTCGACGGTAAATATCAATTCTGGACGTTTCGGGCCGTCTGGTACGCGAGGGGTTAAGTACCAATAAATAAACCAAACGAATAGCAGGCGGCGGCCAATTCTCATGAAATTGTCGCTAAATGATTTGAGTTATTATGTATTTCTATGAAAACTGAAAGTAGTCCTACATTCCGACCCGCAAAAAAAGCTCGGCCGGTCGTTGAGTTGGGGTCGTTGAGTTGAGCATTTCAATAATATACGAGGTGGATGGCAATAAAAACTCACTTAGTATAATATTAAAATTATATAATATTTTCTGCTCGGCTTTGGATGCTATATATGTAACACGACTTACCCTTAGGTTAATGCAATAAAATAGGCTATAAATATAATTGGAAATTACTGTATTACTAGATAATAAGCTAATTTAGGTGTATTACTTTCTTAGCGTTACATTACATTTTATCTTTAATATGTTGTTGTTTAAACTATAGGGATGCGGCTTTATGTAATAAGCTCTAAATGTTTAATTAAATAATATTAATGTATAAATAAGGATAATATGTTGACCCACCCTGTCACGAATGGATTCCATATGTTTCAAAATTAAGCGGGCGGGGTGACCATTTTCGACGGGGAATATTATGGGGGCAGTTAGAATTTTAAGTTCCCGACGAGCGCACGATGCTCGGGCAGGGCGGGCAATAAGCCCTAATACTGTAAAATAGTTCCTAGGCAAAGATTGAACTAGTATTAAAGTAACCGAAAACCTGTATGTAACCGGTCAGTGGCTCAATAAACGGGCAACATCAAAACTGTATTTTACTGGAAATCGACATTCCGGCGCCACGAACATTTTTCAACACCGCTCAAGAAAATCCAAGATACACTGCAAGGTTGACGTATATTCAATCAGACAGTCCACTTTCCCTGTCAACCTGTGCTGCGACGAATAAGTCGCGCGATAATTAACTAGTGGTTTAATACCAATTGTTAAAAGGTTACTACGATAAATATGTTTAATTTTAAATGTTGTTTTGAAGCAGTCGTGATTTTAGCTCATATCTCGGGTAATACCGATTTCCGAGTAATAATCTACAAATATATGTGTCATCGCTGTACTTTTATATTTTAAAAATCGCACACCTGGCCGTTTTCTATAGAATCAAACCACTTACCTTACCATTTTTACAGGTAGTAATATTCTTTACAGATTATCCTTCCCCAAAATATGGCCTAGATAACAGTGGAAATTAAATTGGAATCTGTCCTGCGATTATAGGATTTATTGTGAGCTATAGAGTAGGAAAAATGTCTAAAATGGTGATTTTCGCACGCACGGCTGCTTTTACTTAACACTTAACTTCCCACTGTTGAGCCTCTCCTTTATATAATACAAGCTAGACACAGCTACGCTTAAATGTGGCTCAGTCTGATATTACATGAATGGAAACGCACCGATGTCGAAGCGCACAGAACATTTCACCGGTGAGGAATAACTTTGGTCTCGCGTTTTCGAATGCAAAGCTGTGTCAACATTTTAGGTCAATCGACCGACTACTTTTCGAGTTTTGCGAACACAAGCATACCTAGGCTGTTTTTTTATATAAAGAAGATATTAATGGAAATATATAGAAACTCTCATGGAAAGGTGCTTCAATAAAACGCGAAAATGTAATCGAATTCCGTGCAGTGGTTATTTATTAATTTATTTATTAATTTATAACGTACAACAAAAAAAAAAACAAGGACATGCATACTGTTGTACATAAGGAATAACAATAAATACAAACGGAGCTGCCATGGAATTCACCGACCGGAGTCGGGCCCATCATAATACTATTTTTTTTTACACTTCTGGGGACTCCCAAGATTTAACGTCTCTTTCTTTAGCGTTATCGCCAAGGCACTTAATAATTTTTACTTTAAAACAATTATCAAAAGTTAAATTGTGTGCCTTAGCATGCAATGCTATTGGAAGTTGACTTTCATTGCCTACGCTGGCCCTGTGATTATTTAACCTAATGCTAAGAGGTGTAGTTGTTTCCCCAATATAAAATGCATTGCAGGTCTGGCAAAGTAATTGATATACAATATTTTTTGAAATTCAACTACTATTAAAAGGAACTCTGTAACTGTTGGGAGTGTTTGGACTAGTAAAATAAATGCTTCGATCTAATAAAGGACATGTTTTACAACGTGATCGTTCACAAGGCTGTAGCCCCAAATTTTTGTTATTTCTAAGATAATTTCGATTATTTTTATTAAGTATTGATTTTAAATTAGGAGGTTTTCGAAATGATAAAATTGGTGGTATATCTAATAAACCTTTGGTTGATGGGTCGTTAGCTATAATAGGGAATAAATCTGCTAAAATAGGTCGCAGTTTCTCAGTGCCAGGAAAATAAGTAGTACTCAGAAAGATTTTATTTTGATTTAAATTTGATACCAATTTAGATTTAGGTGAAAATTTTGTTTCGGAATTTATTATATTTTTATCTAACAAAGAGGCAGGATAATTTCTTTCTATTAGTGATTTTTTAAGATTAGAAAGGTACTTATCTAAATTTTCTTTATTATTAATTAAACGGTGTCCGCGAATGGTCATTGAATATGGAATTGACTTTTTGGTATGAAACGGATGACAGCTATCGAAATGTAGGTATTGCTCTTTGTTCGTCGGTTTTATATGAATTGCAGTTTTAATGGTGCCCTCGGATAAAGTGATCATTCTCGTAAAGCATCACAATTTATAGGACATGTAGAATATCTGTCAAAATGTCTAAATAATCATATATGTCCCAAAGGGTTAATACCTAAATTTCCTTTCTCAGCTATAAGTCCAGAGATCCAATATAATTTCCACACTTTAAGGATTAATTATGCAATAGAGATTACATTGGTTTTACACAATGAATACAAAGTTCTGGTAGATAAACATTTAAGATCTCTTACTTATTATGTTGATTTGATAGAAATGTATTCTCCAATGCATTATATATATGCTACTGAAATAGTTAGCAGTTCTGTAATTGATTTAAATAATATTAGGCTAAAACACGAAAAAAAGTTCCATAATTTACAAATTTTTCACAAAATCAACAACTCTACACAACAAAATTATACAAGATATAATTCAAATCCTGTTTCAAATTCTAACAATAACGAAAACATTACCTTATATTCATCAAAAAACCAATTCTCAGCTGATCGTCATCTTATAAACAATTATTCTCATGCAGATATGCATCCCGTACCTACACAAGTTCCTTTGGAAATCCCAATTATTGAAAATTTGATATCAACAGTTACAAATTCTAATGCTGCACAGGTTCCTTCAAACAGCAATAGACTTGTAAAAAACTTGTCCTCAAAAATTATAAACCATAATGAATATTCAGTTTCTAAAGGGCTAAATTTCACACCAACTCCCAAAGTTGACCATTTTAGTTTTGGAAATGATATAGTAAAATTTTGTCGTAATTCTAGATGGCGTGACTTTTGGCATTCAAGGGACAAAAATGGCAATAATAGTAAATTACATGACGCACTGGCAAAATTTCGACAATATTCCAATAAAGAGCCACCCTCTCTTCCAAAAAGTCATCTTGTAGAAATCTTCATTACAGTTTTAATGAACAAAGTTACACAACCATCATTTCTTAACAGCCTCAAACCTACACCTAATTTAACATCTGATGAACTTTCAGCTCTTAATAATCTAAGCAAAGATACGAATATCGTCATTTTGCCAGCTGATAAAGGTTCAACTACAGTCATCCTCAATAAAACAGACTATGTAGCTGAAGGTTTGAGGCAACTCAGAGACGAAACTTCCTATAAAAAATTATATAATGATCCGAATCAAAATTTTGCTAATACAATAAAAAAAAAATCGGTTGTGTCACCCCAAGACTTTCCTGACTAGTATCCGGGGAGGTGCGAAAAAACAGCGACATTTTTTACTCTAGTACCCCAAATTTGTATGGCAGGTACCCCAAACGTTGGTCGTAAGTACCCCAAAAACTAATAGGTTCTTCCGATGGTTAACAGAAGCTTCTATGCCAAATTTTAACTTAGACAGATTAAGCGTCTGGGCGCTATCACGGAAACAATTTTTTCGCCGGGAACCCCAAATTTGTATGGGAGGTACCACAACCGTAGGGCGTAGGGACTCCAAAAACTAATGGGTTCCTCCGACGGTTAACAGAAGCTTATATACCAAATTTCAGCTCAATCCGATTAAGCGTCTGGGCGCTATCGTGGAAGAATACATACATACAGACATACAGACATACAGACATACAGACATACAGACATACAGACATACATACAGACAGAGATCGGTCTGGAAATAGTCTCAATCGTCTCAGGGAGTCTCAAAATATATATTCCCATCTTCATCTCAAAATTTTTTTTAGCGCGATCACAATACTTTCCTTTCCGATAGGTCGTCAGGAAGTAATATATTGAACAACAAAAAACCATTGAAAAATTATCAGATGAAGATGTTAATACTTTAATTCCTAACCCTATCAGAACACCAAATTTTTACTTATTGCCAAAATTCATAAACCTAATAATCCAGGAAGACCGATAGTAGCTAGTTTTAACTCACCCACAGAAAGAATTTCAGCTTTTGTCGATTACTTTCTACAGCCATTTGTAAAAAATCTTAAGTCACACATTAAAGATAGTTACCATTTCATCGAGAATCTAAAAAATACCACAATTCCTAAGACTGACAACTTATTACTTGTTACAATTGACGCTGTCTCTCTTTATACTAATATTCCCCATGATTTAGGCTTAGAAGCGATTTCCCATTATCTTAATCAAAGGCCCAGTCCTCAAATTCCTTCTACAAATTTTCTTCGTAAGTTGGCTGAATTCGTCCTCACTAGGAATGCTTTTTCTTTTGAGGATGAATTTTATCTCCAAATTAAAGGTACAGCAATGGGAACAAGAATGGCACCTTCTTATGCGAATCTCTTCATGGGGTTATTAGAAAATAAATTTATTCTTACTCAAAATTTAAAACCACTAATGTGGTATAGGTTTATTGATGATATTATACTGATTTGGCCGTTTGTTTCATAAATGCTTTGTTATGCATTTAATAAATCTACCTACTAATTATGAAGTTTTTATGTACTATCTTGCAGCAATACTTTTACACGGTGTTTCTAATGTGTGATTGTGAAATATTGCGATTATACTATATCTCTCCTATTTGTATTATTTTTTTTGTGCATTAAATATTTACAAACCAACAAACAAATACAACCTCTATTGTTATTAGTATTGTTATTTGATATATTATTAATAGTCCATTGACTTCTCTGGCACTTTGACTTCCGGATATCAATATAATCCTACAGGTTATAAAATAGCTAATATGATTTTTTAAACAATTATTAAAAATAAGCTTCGTAAGACAGTTAAAATCGACCATAATATAATGTAATGGACCAGGAGGTAATGTAAATAATCTTTTGTAGCACCCGACGTTTCGGTGACGATGTAGCCGCCGTTGTCCAGGGTAGACTGAAAAAGCTGTCAATCCATTGTTTTGCAGGTAGGCCGCATACCGCTGCCGCCACTGCGTAGATTAAAACGCTGGTAGGGGGGGGGGGGGGGGTGCGGCCTCGGAGCGCGCGAATTTCGAAAATCCGTCTTGCACACAATACTCACTGTATCGTGTCTTACGTCCTTGCTTTCGGCGTTCGGCGGAGGGAACATTTTAAGAAGAGGGTTCCACGTAGAAGAGAGTTTGTAACCGTCGTCTCTATTGAAGTTCGGGGTTCTTCCTATTTAAATGGCTTCCGGGGTTCTTCCTATTTAAATGGCTTCGAGGAAAATAGAATTGTTCAATTCCACATTGTTCTAGAATTGTTCATAGAATTGAACAATTTTACTTTCCCCGCATGATCAGGGAAGCCGTTGAAATAAGAAGAACCCCGAACTTCAATAGAGACGACGGTTACAAACTCTCTTCTACGTGGAACATTCTTCTTAAAATGTTCCCGCCGCCGAACGCCGAACCCAAGGACGTAAGACAGGATACAGTGAGTATTGTGTGAAAGACGGATGTTAGAAATTCGCGTGTTCCGAACCCGGCCCCCCACCACCGTTATAACCTACGCAGTGGCAGCAGCGGTATACAGCCTAACCGCAAAACAACGGATTGACAGCTCTTTCAGTGTACCATGGACAACGGCGGCTGCAACGTCACCGAAACGTCGGGTGCTACAAATTTGACGCGGTAAATTCATTTCTATCGTATTTATAATGTTAAACAACCGCGATAGTCTTCGATTTTATGTGTAAACTAGCTGACCCAGTGCCCAATTCGTTGGGCGGTAAACATTTTTAATTGTGATGAAATTATATGGTTCGGTTAGTACTGAGTGCTATGATTTATTTCCTAACTGCCAAAAGGAGGGTTATATTTTTACTGCATATGTATGTATGTAATTGCATGGCGATTTGGCTATATTACCGGGTTTCTAATGAGTGAATCAAATGATTATGATTGAATAAATTATGTTTATTTTAATTATTCAAAACTTCTCTGTATACTACATTGTATGTAATGTTATTATTTGGTACCATTCTTTCAGGAGTTCCAACCAGAGATACGGTCGTGGTTCCATACCTATGTCGTATTATTTATTTAACCATTTATGCAGTAAAAGGAAAATTATATGAAGTAAAAGGGAAAAGTCTTTTGTTTTAAATACTTGAGACGATAAATTTACTTACTTTGATAAGAATTCATAATTGTTGATAATGTGACCAATAAACATGACCTACCGATTTAAATTATTTTTTTAATATGAAAAACTACTTTTTGTGACTTAGGCAGCGTTCGTAAGAAACGTTTTCATTCGACCGTTTTTCTCCGACTTACTTTGCAAATCCGACTACTACGAAAAAGTCTTTTCATTTTTCGGATTATTATATAGCCTTTGACACTCATAAATAAAGTGGCTTTCTATTCGTAAAAGAATTTTCACAATTGGTTCAGTAGATCCAGAGATTACTTCCTACAACCTCACAAACTTTACCTCTTTATAATATTAGTATAGATAATCGTTTTTCAGTCGCCTAAATACACAATTTCAATTTAATAAAAAAAATAATATTAAGGGTTTTATTTATAGTAATATTACTATTATGTATGTATACGTCAATATGTTTTCGATTATACGCAGCAATTTGCGGGGATTACGAATAATCCGGCTTAAGAAACTTTCTGTTTGGCCCTGAAATTGAAATGGCGAGCTGGCGTTAACCCCTTGAGTATGATACGACCAAATCTGGTTCTGAAACAATTATCCGTTGAGTATGATACGACCAGATCTGGTTCCGCATTTTTTTCACTTCTTTGGCGTTCTCATATTTATTCATAATTATCTAATTGTTTTACAAAATGATATTTCAATATTCTATATTCGAAATTTCAATGCAATCATTGTGCAGTTGTTCTTTTTATGATTGGTGTAGTAGTTTCGTAGTTATAGTACTTTAAGGTCGATGTCGCCGAAAATCCTGCAAAAGAGACAGATGCATCCATGAAAATACCCATTTACTCCAAGGGTTAAACCGTTAAGGATAAGCACTCTTCATGGCACGCATAAAACCCTCCTCAAACCAGCGCGGCGGACGTACCTACTTAATGGTTGGCCTGCGCGACCTAGTCACGTAGTCTTTACATTACTATAAAGAAAAACTTTAGAGGAGCACTTTCAAACGTAGGCACATCCTTGGAAAAAATTTTTCTCATGTCCTGAAGTCGTCTTAGTGCCTCATCTTATCTGATCTTACGTCTTTACAGGTCTTAGAGGTTGAGTCATATCTAATTAGGGGTCACGCTGTTGACCTATACTCGTAGTAAGAATGCTTTCAGACTTCATCCATTTTTGTCTTTTACTTTGCCGGCCCAACAACTGACGAGGAGGAAAATTATTGTGGAAGCGCTAGATTTTTTTTCGGATGAAGACGGAAATATTCTTTTTAGCCTCTCTGAGACGATTAAGACCGTTTCCCAATGTAAGTATATCTATATGTCTGCTGTGTATGTAGGAACTCCTCCACGACAGCGCCCAAACGCTTAATCCGATTAAGCTGAAATTTGGTCTGCTGGCATAATTTGGTCATGACAGGAGTTGAAAAGATTTTGGTTAAAACAGGTACACCAGGGAACACACTAGCTGTGCATCATCCTCGAAATATTGGACTTGAGACTTTAAATTTAGTACACATATTATGCTTTGTTGGACCAAAATCCCATTGTAAATTTTTGGTTGGAATGTTCCATATACAAGCTGCATTAATATTATTTAAAGACCCCCATACATTTTAAACAAATATTAAAACTAGCCTAGAAAAAAACCCCGCCGCCAGATGCGGTTGTGTAACGGAATCCAAACGGGTTCATCAGCCGGCCGAGATAGGGGGCTCATCAGTTTTATTTATGAAATTATTATTTTGATAAAATCACCCTTTGGATACTTGCCGTAAAAGTCTTGCGGTGACACAGTCGATTTTATTAACACGCTTTTATTAGCTTGACTGTATGTATGAATATATCAATTAACGGAATCTTGTCCAATTTCAACCACTACTTATAGTCGTATCAACATGAAACTAGCCAATTATATGTAGTTCTGATGACAATACAATAATATAGTACCTTCGAGCTGTTCTGATGATTGAGGCGTCACAGGTAGTCACAGGAACTGCATAACGAAACAAAGTATGGGCTTGTAAGTGTTTGGGCTTATTGAAACCGGCTTGAGATGTACTCTGGTCATGAATGACTTCAAGGGTCTGATAATGGAGCCGGAAGGTTATAACTGGAATTCTATAACGGAACAATATACCTTAGCCGTGTTTAGGCTTGTTGGAATCGGCTTGGGATGCACTCTGATCATGAGAGTTCAAGGGTTTGATAGCGATCCTAGCCGTTTTCGTGCTTTTTGGGATCTGGTACTCATGAATGGTCTCCAGGGTCTGATGAAAGGTAGGTACTGTTACAAAGATTTTTTACTATTTCTTATTTGTAACTTTATCTATGAGTTATAATTTTAAATCTATTTCTCGATATGTTATGTTAAGATACTTTCAATGTCTATTGGCCCACCACGTTGGGACGACATTGTAGAGAGTAGCTTTTTTTACCTATTATACTACTACTATTTCTTTATGTCTATTTTTATGAATCAATCTTCAAACAGCCCCACCAGTTGGAAGCCATTGTAGAGAGTTGAATTTTTACTATAATATATCTCTATCTTTAAAATTGTAAGCTATACTTTTGATCCACTTACTTCACTACCATATCAGCGATAGTGATAATATTACTTTCCAGTGGGATAGGCTTCCAATACCTTGCCTAATAATTTCCCTCTTTGTATTTACTTCCTCAATGAAACAAATCTTCTCCAATTAATAATCCATATATTAAACCAAAATGCATATATTAAACAATTCAAATTATAATTTCATCTATTTTAAATCTACTATTATTATGAATTATATTTGTAATAATGAGCGCCTAATTCACCACAAAATATTTACAATTTGTTCTTTGAGTTATTTTCGATCGATTATTTGTCAATGACAACAATGGCTGCGTTCAGTCGATTGTTAATAAAAAATAATATTAATAATGATAATGCATGAGTTTAAATCTCCGCCGTGAAATTCGACAATTAGATTCTAATCCCTTATTTATTTAAATATGTTCAATGTCAAATTATATTGAAACATGAATCGTAATGTTTACATACAACACTAAAATACATATAACCTAACATACTGTCAAACTAGTCGATGGCGTTCCAGTGATATAAATGAATTTAAATGACCGCAGTCGCGAATGCCCGATAAAAACTACGACCTGGCTATCATCCAGTCCACTGGGTGTCCATATGGTTTTCGTTCTATTATTTCTATTATTACTATTCCCTTCCCGTTTATCTGTGAAACCCCATCGATCAGTCGTAAAAAATCTTAGTACAATCTACAATTTTCCTTATCTTTAAATTTAACCTAACATTCTGTATTATTCGAATGTTTCCTTAACTAGTTTCCAAATTATAAGCACATTTATATAATGGCTGATGTCTAAATCAATGGAGTAGCTAAGCTATCTCTCTTCCAAATTAATGAGTCCTACGAGATGTCAATCTCGTTACAATATCTACGACTCTTGAACCAACAAGCGATGTTACTTGCTGTCGTTTTTAGTTAACGTGCAAAATCGTATAAATCACGCTTTTACGTTACAACTACTTAAAATTTCTAACCATTTCTAAACAAACCACAAAAAACTCGAATATTTATAACCCCAAAAAATATACAACAATGATAATATTGGGTGCTAGCTTCGGCCTAAATAATTAAATAACGCCAGCTTCGGCAAAAATAAACTTACATATATTTAGTACATCTTTGCCGACAATGACTCTCGGCTATACTTTCCCGTATTTACAGCTGCATTGCACAATTATGCACTTATAACTAAACGTCAAAATGTTCGATGCGTTGTCGCCTTGCTAGAAATCTGCCACTACTGTTACTGCGACGAATTTCTTATAGAACCGCAGCCGCTTTACGATCGTACTGCTATTATGAGACCCTCACAGCATCCTTGTTGAATGTTTTTCCGTTATTTCGCCGCTATATTATACACCATCGAAGAACGTTCGCAATGTTGTGAATTGTGAAGTTTAATCTGACGTCTTCATTTTGATTCATCCGCTCCGATATTTTTTGTATTGCAATACGACAAAATCTCGTACTTCAAATTTATTTTGAAAAGTTGGATTTTTTTATGCCAACTCGCATAGCTCTCTCGATTTCACTTGTTTTAGCACTGGATTTTTTAATATTTGTTCGTTTTTTAGTACTTTTTGTAAAATCGCCTCAATGACGAGTGTGATGAAGCGTTTCTGTTATACACGATCTAAGCACTTATATTACGAATTTAATTTAACTGGGCATCGAAATGCTTCATAGCATCCCGATGCCCTCGTTCTCAACTGTTTTTCTCACATCTGAGCACCAGATTTCTATATTTTCTTCCGTAAACTTTCGTAGGTTTGATACGTCGGACTGAAAATTTTTAATGGATGCCGGAAGCTACTCGTCCATCCCTTATGTAACACCCCTATCGATGTGACCTTTTTTTACTGATTTAACCCATAACTATTGACTAATCAGTCATTAAACGATCTGATTTATCTATTTTTTTGTTAAATAACGCTCTGACACATTGCCAACAAGCGAATTTCTTAATGATAATTCGTGCTTCTAATTCTACATATGATTTTAAGTATTTATTTTACGTATTATGAGAAAATTTATGTTTCATATTCGGCGGAAAATGTCGTATTTTGGCTTGATTTTGCCGCCTTTTCTACGCGTCGTTTCCGCTTTCGAAGCGTCGTCTGCCTACTCGAATATTCTCATAGGTTCTAGAAACTTTTTATAAGCTTTTCCGTTTCCGTTTCCGTTTTCGAAAGCGAAATAATACAACTATTTTATTTCAATTTTATTTATTGATAGTATTTTTATCTAGTAATTCCTCTATTTTAATTAAGTGTTTCTAAATTTCCTCATTTTAACAATTAAGTTTTATTTTGACTGGCAATTATTTGGTGATAAATTCCTTTGACTTCATTGATTCTGCTTTCTTGCATCGATATCGATTATGTTTTCCAATTTCTCTTAATAATAATTTAAATGTTCTTCAAATGATGTTATCAATATTGCTATTAAATTCTCCCATAATTCCTACTATTTAATGAACCCCTCTTATATTTTTTTTTTGAAAAACCTATCGGTCGACTTTTTCAAGACCATAACCATGCTTCTATTGTCTATTTGTCAATTATTGATTTTTACGTCGATTTTTCGTAAAAATCTCAAAATATGCTATTTTCTTGCCAAATACTCCTGATTGTCTATTTTTAAACCCCTAATGATGTCCTTAACTCTCAAAAACTACTCAAAACCATTTATTTATGTAACGATGGCACTGCGCTCTATAGTTTAGCAACTGTCATTTTTTCATCTGTCAGTTTTAGTTCCTAATTAAATCGCTAGATGTCACTATGATCTTTTTAAGTACAATTTAATTTTAAAAATTCGATTAATCTATTTTGCGATTTGCTTAGCGCTGCTAAGCGCTCATGTGATGATTTTCAAATCATTACAGTACTGGAACTCAGTAACTTAACGATGGATGCTTAACGTGTATGGGCATCTTGGAATCGTCTTGAGATGTACTCTAACCATGATGATAACATTGTGATAAGACTAAAAGTAATTTTTAGTCTTATCACGTTTTGTCATAAGGCTAAAAAGTAAAAAATAAAACATTGCTTTTAAAAACTATGTAAACAAACACGCTTTTGTAAGTACGGCATTAAAAAGCAAAAAATAATTACCCACCCTGTTATCGCTGTTTACCCTGTAAAGAAATTAGTGTAAGCCATGTTTATAATTAACTATACTATTTGATTGTAAAATTGTTGGGCGCTATTTCTTCAGATCAAATAATCATAAACCTTCCCAGTGAAATGTTTCCAAAAACCATTGTTATGGAATATTATGTACCTCAAAAAATGCTAGTAAAAGCGCCCCATTCTTTTGCACTCAAATAAATTAATTACAAACATTGCTTACACTAACTCCCTTATGGGGTAAATAGTGATAACAGAGTGGTTAATTAGTATTGATTTTTTGGTATTTAGTGCAATATTTACTAAAGCGTGTTTTTTGGCTTTGAAACTATAATTTTATTATAATCTCAAACAATCGCAATGGATATCGATTTCATATCAAGAAAAAACAATTGCAATCTACCTTGAGTGCTTCGGACTATTAAAGGTACCTTTGGAGCTGTCATCTGCTACGAGCGAACCCGACACCTCAGGTTGTTATAACGAAATAGATCATTTTTCTAGTGATGAGGTGATTATATAGAGACTCAGGGACAACACAGTCCACAGTCTAGCTCTGTGAACAAGCCAGTAAGAAGCCGACGCCATACCGCGAGGCACTGGAATGTGAATGCAGCGGGCCAACCTCAAGCCCTTACTACCAGATTTGTCCGGGTTTCTTCGTCCTCTGGTCTGGTCAGGGTTTCGTGGTCGCTTGCGCGGCCTCTACCTGACGTAAGCGGTTATTCAATTTGAATATTTTGCGTACCGCGACGCCCTTTGCCGGCCATGGTCACTGGGGATCGGGTGATCGACGGATCGATTCAAGGGTTGTAGACGTCAGGTCGACAACTACCCCCCGCTGTCATGAAAGACATACGTCTCCAGAGCCCTCTGGTTATTCGCCAACTGGCCATTCAACACTTAACAAACCGGATGGTGCGCCAACTGCCCAGTACCGCCCGAGTGTTTCCCCCGAATCCGCGATCTTCGGATCTCAAACGCCTCCGGCTGTATGATTACAGCCGTGACAGAAGCTCACAGCGGCCCTCTTCGAGTAGGCTACCAGATAGGAGTTGAACCGTGAGTTGGGCAGGCCAGATGTCATAGATTTTTGGCCAACACCACCCAAGATTTTTGGCTAACACCACCATTAGAGGTACCCTCATATTGAAGCATTGAACAAAGTAATGTATCTGTAAATCAATTTTTCTAATAGATTTGATAATTAGTTATATCTCTCTATAGACCAGTGACACTCTGTTGATGGATTTATTACATTTATTTTGGCTACGGCTTCCGAATTAATTTACAGAATTAACATTACTGGAATAATCCAGTAATTTAGTAATCCAATATACAAGTTGAGTGTAAACTGAATTTCCTCTTAAAAAATATACAAATTGAGTATGAATTCTATTTGTAGAGAAAATATACAAAACTATTTATAGAAAATATACAAATTAAGTATAAACGCTATGTGTATATTGTTATTATATTTTTAATATATATCAACCACTTAAAATAGATCGACTCTCACAATCACTTACTCTAAAATCAATCCTTATATTTAAGATAATAACGCGATTTATAACCCCACGTCCCTTGCCTATTCCAAAGCATAATATTTCAGACTACCACGAACCCGCGTACGTACAATACAGATGTGTAAGTGATAAAAACTTGCGCCCCTTGAATATAAACAGAAACTCATTGAAAATGTATGACTTAGAATAGGTTAACCACCCCCCCGCCCCACCATTCACCCTCCTCTTCTTAAAATAGAACGATATTAAGAACAGTTATAGTGCTGGTAATCGTAGTTTTATTACACTAATAATAACAATAATAATTTATTCATTAAAAAAAATACATTTAAATGTATTTCACTGCAGAATTACTCATTGCAAAATTTCATTGCCTAACTAAGTCATAGCCTGTACTAAGATAGGCTCAGTGTATAGCGATGATTTGTTCATATGGGCGCAAATACATATAGAATTAAAATAAAACAGAAAAAATCTAATAAGGGATAAAATAGCTAACTGATATCTGGTATTAAAATGAAACTTATATTTAAAAATATTGAAATAGCATGATCATAGAATCAAAATTGATATAAAATGTAGTAACACAAAGTTCATACCAGAAAAAAATATAATAAAATCTATAATGTAATTACAGTGTAATAAATAATAAAAATAATACTTAATATTACTAATAAGGTTTATGTAAACATTAATGTATCTCTCGATTTTGGAGTATTTTCTTTTCAAATATAGGCCTATCTACTTTTTTGTTAGAGCGTCCTTAGACGCCCTTTTTGAGTGTAAACGTTTACATTAGTGCTCACGGAAGCAGTCAATTTATGAATGGTAATACTCGTTGGCCAACTTTGACGTTTTTAGGTTGGGTGGGGTTTAGAGATGGATTTGAATAGCTTGAGGTGAGAGTTAGGCAGCTAACGTGGATTACGCAATGCTAACATAACAGAATAACAAATAAATAAAAATAGTCATGTATCTTTATGTAGTGACTATCATATTTACGACGAAAAGTACCTAAATTTTATTTTTATTAGCAAAAATGCAATTTTATTGTCTAGATTTTTCTATTTTTAGTAAAGATAATTTCGCAAATATATTTCATGGTTTTTATCTCTGCTATTTTCAATATTTTGAAAAATTATAGAACAGGATTCCTGAAAAGGCGATACAATTTGTCTCCTAAATACTTTTTTGTTTGATCTCTCAAATATCTTCACGAAAGAGTTGTTTTCCTTATTACACAATATATTACTTCTACTGTATTTCTTCCACTAAACAATAATCTTCGTAACTCGCAAAATAAATTCTAATTTGCGAATCATATCTCTCTCTCTAATTAAAAAAAAACCCTATATAATTAATATATTGCATTATAAGGCTATCTTAAATTCTTTTGCATGGTAATGCTGTAAAAGAGTTTTAAATTTATTTTTTATTTTAATATAACGGAAAAAACGAGTAAAAACGAGTCCGGAGTTTGTTTGTATCGATAATTTGTATCCTTGAGATTAGTTTCTATCGAGTTTCAAGGTTGTTCGAGGTTTACTTATATCCTCATGGTCTTATATAAGAACTTATATCCAGCAGAAGGATATACCAGAAGGATATATACTTATATCCAGCACTGTCTAACAATAACACTAAATTATAGTTAAAACAATATATTCTTCAAAGGCCAATTGAAACTTTAGGTAAACTGAGCTTCTATATGGACAAATAAAATTGCTAATGATGTGACATATTTAAAGAAATGGCGTGTTTCTATAATGATAAAAAAATAATAATTTTGTATATTCAATACTGGAACGGGACGGATGAGTGGAGTGGATTTAGTTTCCTAATGCAGTTCTTGAACTGTAATATATCCGTGATTAATTCTCAATCGGCACATATATTGCTATAAGCGCTATACATGCTATAGCGGCACACTAAGCCCAAAAATGATGTTCAACTTTGGAAAGTGGAAGAAATCTTTCATATAAGAGCTTTCTCCCGGAGCCATTATTGCAGATTTTTGAATAGTTGCCGGGTGGTCTACTTTGGGTCTACCCTGACAATGTCAAAACCCTGACATTTCTTTCACAAAAGTGTTTGCGATTATCAACGCTAAGGTTGAGACTGTTTTCTATGCAATGGCAGATTTAATGATTAAAATGTCTACTCTGAAACTAATACAGCCTAGAATTGGTGAATACTTGACAACATTTATAAATTATCGGCGTATAGGAGGAAAGGACTGTTTTTGAACGGGGACAAATATCCTTAAAGTTGATAGAAAACAAAAGCGGTCCCAGGATTGAACCCTGGCGAACGCCTGACATATTTTTTACGCTTTCTTTTCGGGATCCTTTCAAGAAGACCTGTAACTTACGGCAAAGCCACCAAAGTAGATCACCGCGTATTCCATTAAAGTTTAACTTTCGATTATGAATATATTCGAATTTGTGTAACTTTCGAATTTGAGTATTTGCTATAGGATGCCTTGTAGGTTAATTATTGTTGTTACAGCAATTATCTGGACGTTTTGCCTGCCAGTGAAACAGAAATACGGTGAATTAATAATATACCGTCAGCATTATTACCCCGGCTGAGGGCGCTCCACGTAAGCAGAATATAATACATTATTACTAAGGGGGAGGCATGTATCAGATCGTATCAAATCCCAGGATGAGGTAACCAGATACCAATGCAGCTCCGTCGGAACAGAGTCCGCCTAACGAACCGAGCGCAACGTCTTCATATTTGCCATTATACGCCAGCCTGCAAGCTTCACCGGTTACGTAATGCAAACCTAATTCCAACAAAGACGAGTCAACCGCGCGTTGCGCACATACACAACATAAGTGGATTTCAACGCAGTGGCGA